>JARPRG010006265.1:0-33387 GCA_031001745.1 Hartigia nigra | reverse complement strand
GCGAAACTATAAAAATTGCGTTGGAGGTGTCCAAATGTAGGGGTTGATATCACTCCTTAAAACCGTTTTTCCGCCGATAAAAAAACTCACGTGTCACTGAGATGTCAATGAAGAATAGGATATCTCAACATCCGTAAGAATTAGCAGCAAATTATTACATAAACAGCCAAAGTTATTGGACACTTTCTCAGAAATCGTCTAAGTTTCACGTACGAAAGATCGGAACACATATTACTGCTTTTGATTTTAACCCTTAAAGTATTAAATTCGATGTAATATTCGTAATCTGCATCAGATATGAATTCGTTACTACATACCTTAGGGAACAAGCTGAATACCGAAAAAAATTGAGCTATACCGACCAATCAATTCCACCATCAAGTAACGCGTATACTAGACCACTTTCGGTTCACAAATAGTACATTGTGCAACAACGGAGGAAAACACACTATTTTGACGAGTGTAAAGGCCGAAGCACACTAGTCGAAATCGTCTTCCTCCCGTGTCGCACTCGATATTTTTTTTCAATAAGCGCAGAAGAATGATATAAGAGTCTACAATAGGACACATCAAACTGACGTAACTTCGACACGACATGGATATGTGGTTGAGATAAAGTGAGGTTAGCGCGGTGCTAGTTGTTTGAGACGCATAAGGCTGTATGTATCAAGCAGTACGTTCTGGAGCGGGGTGGAGGGCGAAGCGACGGTATGGTCCAGGACCAAAGCTCTAGAGAGGGGGTTCGAGGGGCGAATCCTCCCGACTGTAGACAGAACAAAATGTCGAAGGGGGGACTGGGGAGTAAAATCGGCCATCTTGAATTTTTAATCAAGAAAATCGTAAATTATTCGGAATTGATACATTATCTTCATTCAACTGGAATGCACGCAGATTTGTATAAGTTCCACCGTTACTAATATGGCACTTTTGTGAGGAATAATCGTAAAACGAAGAAATGAGATGCATGCAAAATTATTGCACCAAAATCTTTCACTTCAAAATTTTGCATCCATCTCATTTCTTCATTTTACGATTATTCCTTACAAAAGTGCCATTTCACTAATTGTGGAACTTATACAAATTCGCGTGCACTCGAGTTCGATGAAGATAACGCATCAATTCTGAGTAATTTTTTCGTTCAAGCCTTATTAATGCCATAACTTCAGAGGCACGTAAAGTGGGATTTTCTGTACATGTGTTACAAAAAATAATTCGTATCTAGTTGTATTCCACCTAATAAACTGTGCAGTATATATTGTGTAAACACTTCGGTAGATTAATTTTCCTTATCACCGTATACGAAAAAAAAGAGGACAGCAATACTTAATATTTTGATTAGCAGCCATTCCCAGGTAGGACACAGAATCAGCGACGAATAGCGTCGAATAGTACTCTGATTATTTAGAAGACAGTAACCATTACTGTTCCGAAGGTAACTCTTACTGGGTTGTGTAATAAGCAATACTGTTCTGTTTTCTCCCTGTATGTATGGGTTTGTCTAATTTGCGAATGCTTTTCTCTCTTTGCGCTACATTAAATTGTTATTAACAAAATTAGTACTTATTGCCTCTTCATGCGATACTAACCTTATGGACTAGTGAAATTTCAAATGTATTATAGTGTAGTACTGATTTGAAGGGTTTCTGTGGTATCTTTATACATTTTCTCATCAGCACGAAAGATAAGGGTATAAAGGTTCTCACTACATGTAAGATTTCCTGTTATTTAGGATAAAAGTGGTAGACGGTCCGTTCATCAAACTTTTCCTCTCGGGGCTATAATTTTAACGTTCATCAGACTCAACTGTGGTAACGGTGTTAGGTTAAGTTAGGTTACGTGAAGTTGATTCTTAGCGACACCATGTTCAACAGATATTTCGAGTTCCTTTCTCCTTTTTAGAAACGACGACTTTCAGAAATTTGAACTTTGACAACTATAAAAGTTTCCAAGCATCGGAAATCCTTCAACGTAAGAGTTACTGCTTTTTCCCTATCAGCCTCTAACTAAGATTCGAATTTAGCTGGGTCCATTTATGAATCTTCTTTAATGATGATCCACCATAAAGTCCATTGAATAGCCAGTGTAATACTATTAATAACTATCAACGAAAGAAAGTATTCTAGAAGGTTCTTAGTAGCGCCGTAGATAACATGAGGACAGCACGTTGGGTCATAAATTCGATCTAAAACAGAAATATAAATATAGACCCCTTTTATGCCGAGACAATAATATAACGTCAGGATACATAGACGTTCCATCATTTGCAAGTAATAATCGGGGCGGGGGGGGATTATAGAAACACGCAAACGATTCGGTTGGAACTTTGAAGTGCTCAATGAAATTTAATAGTCGAAACCGTGTAGCCACTATGGAAATAAACAGTTTCTGCAAAAATTCTATCTTCTTTTGGTGTTGCGTTTACTGATAGATAATTTTATGTCTGAGCATATCAAAGGATTAACTTACCGAATTCATAGTTTTCTTCACTCTCCATTTTTCGCGTTCCTTATAATGGTTGATCTTACTGTATTTATTGCATCTACTTTTATTCTTGAAAGTAACACAAAAGGGAAAGAGAAAGAGGAAAAGAAAGAAACTATTGAATTAAAAATCTCGTTCCAAACTTTTGGGTTCTGCTCAAAAAACTTTTCACAAATAGCATTGTTCCTCAGATTCTGGTTGGACAGTCTACAGCATCACATTCTGCTACTTGGCTTACATTGGATGTCGACAGAATAATATATTTAGACATTTTGAGTAGTTGCTTCTTACACTAAAAGTGAATTACATTCGACGTTAAATAACTTTGCTATATTAACGTTGACGGTTATCCATCAAACAACATTTATCGAATACTATACGTTGGTATAATGTTATATTTAATCGTTTCAATATTAAAATTATCTTAAGTAAATTAATTATAATGAATACAATGACGTTTTATTCGTAGGAATTGATAAATAGAAAGGTTTTGTTGCATCCTCAATATTTCCTTCCACAAGGCGATATACATGTAAAATAAAAGTTATTAAATGAATGTTGTACAATTTTTAAAGAGTATGACCTCTTCTGACAAAGTTTCTCTATTACACAGAAGTGTAAAAGTAGAATATACATAGAAATACGATAAATTAATAGTTAATTAAAACCACAAATAGAATGTTGATTTGTTTCATTGAGAAGGATACATTCAATATTAGAGTTTAGATATCTTACAGTGTACTCTTTATTCGCAAATTAGGAGATACACTTTTCAGTTACTCTATTATGGTAAACAGATATCGAAAACAAGATAAGATATAAAAATTTTGATATACTAGCCAATATTAGACACAGCATTGTTATCTCAATTCATTTTAGTACTACGTACCTAAATTCATCTATCTTTATAACATTGATATAGATAATAATATTAATAAGTAATAGAACGTAATAGTCTCACAACTTTCATTCGTTTTATATGGACTAAGTTTTAAATAAAAGTTTTTTACTTGACGTCATACAGAAACCTTATCTAGACGCTGCTGTATTATATAGGAATGAACTAACTAGAAACTATAACTCCTGTGCCAATTTCAGGATTCACAATTGCAACTCCACGTAAAAAATTATATGCAGATTAAGAATAAGTTCTATATAGTGTTTTATATACAAAAAATAGACCTATATAATCCGTATATATAACCTGTATATGCAATATAATCATCCATGGAAAAGAAGAGTTAAACATTGTTACGCAGGCCGTAGTGGTATACTTTAAATTTGGTGATAAAAATTGAGAAGTAACCCATACAGAAAGGAACGGCCAGAGGTAATTTAAATGAAAATGAGTGAATTCGGAGCGGTAAGACTGCCTTCCTTGGTGGGTTCGCTGCTTGGTTAAGGTGTTGAAACAGGCCTTGCTATTCCAACGTGGAGTGATATTGCCTGAGATATCTATGGAAGTGTGCTAGAGATTGAATATGCGAGGGAATTTGAATTTTTATATATTATTCAACGAATTACAGTTAAATTGCTGTACTTTATAAGGTTCAATTGTATAATTCTTTTGTGTCCCTTTTCCAAGTTAGGAATGCAGACGGGGAAATTGTATTTTTGAAATTACAAAATCTAAATATGTTGTGAGTTTAAAGCGAAAGTAGTGTGTGGAATAGAACATATTCGTTACTTGATTTGGAATGGACTAATCTATTCAGCTTAATTTTGCCAGGTAACTGATTCAGCTTATTCCCTATCTGTACCTAAATCAGATTGCGAATATTACACCGGATCTAATATTCTGCGGATTAGAGCCACGAGCGACAATGTGCCTTCCGATCTTTTGTCCGTGAACGATTTCTGAGGACCGGTACCATGACTTTGGCTGTTTATATAGTCATTTTCTCCTGATACTCTTAGGTGTTGCTAGGTTTTTAGGAATGCGGTCAACTCAACAGCTGGGCTGGTGATACAAACAATGTACTAGGTAACGTGCGGAGTCTCCAATTCCAGTTAGGCTACTGACTGAATAGTGATGAATAATATGCTGTGTTGGAAATGATAAAGAATGCTCTATTCAACAATATATTGAAGAAAGAATAATTTACTATGTACTAAACTTGAATATTTCATAGAAAATTCCAAATTTTTAAGGTACACTTTGGTTATATATTTGAAGTAGATAAAAAAATATATGTACAGAATTACCAGCTTTTATAAATACTATAACGTTCACCTTCGCCCGACTAGCTTGAATTCGAGCGGAATAATATTGAAGCCATTAGTCATAGGTGGACACCTGAAAGCATCAGTGTAACATCTGCGTAATAATTTCTAACACGAAGATAGCTAAGAGATACAAATACAAAAAACCACCGTGGATGTAGATAGATCAACTGGATGCCTCACTGGCTCAGTCCTTGAAATGTACTGGAGAGGGAAGCAAAGTAAAATACAAGTTGGTAACAACAAGCTTAACAAACTTTATTGCTCATAGCAATTTTCCGTTCAACGAGCAATCAATTACTTACAGCAAAACCCCGTGCACAGGCATCAAGGTAGCAAAAAGATAGCGCACTAAATAGACATCACTCTAAAAAAGCATCGTAAAGCAATCCCACAATGATATACTGGCACAAACAGATAGTAAATCCTCAAAAGAGATAACAGCCTCTACCAGAAGTCATTACGCATAGCTAAATCTCCCTTAACCTGCCAACATGACATCATAATGCAAGAAACAATTAATTATGAAAAACTTAGTAAGCCAAAAGGAATAAAGGAAAAGAGATACACCAAGTCAAATGTTGCAATACTTATTGTTAGTCTGATAAAATACACTAGTTCTTCAGGCACTAACATGAATAGGAGATACTGAAGTTGTATTTTACTCATATAAAGTCCTTTGACTTAGTGGCAATTGGTTATTTCATCTATGAAAGGTAGCATAAAATTAATACGCTTACAAAAAAAATAACAAATTATGAAATTATAAAAAATAAGTATATAGACTGGGATTGTTTATGATCCCTATTTTTTATAAAGAAAATACATATATCATGGATATCGTTTTCTGAATCCTCACTTAAATCAATCGCAGCTCCATCAAACTTATTTTTCAATGACTGCTCATTGTGTGCAATTAATTTAACTCTAGATTACGGTCTTACATACAGGTCTGGACACTCATGGCGTTTTCTACAAATATCTTATTTCTTGTGCTCGTTAACGACACTCATGTTTCGTAGTCCCGTCGCAAAATTTCAGAACGCTGCAATCGTAGAGGCCAGTGTACGATGGAGAGCTATATATAGCAGTAGCTTTTCATATTCCCGGTGTAATATTCACGTAATGTATCGGTCTTACAAGAATAAAAATGAGTTCACAGAGCCATAATTGAATCAGCAAGTAACCGTGAATTGCGATTTTAAGCTGTACATCTACATTTGAAAGCAATAATGCAATAATATAGCCTGGAAGTTATAACACATAAACCTTCCCACTACTAGCGACACCCCGTGACTGGAAATGGAACCAGTGACTCCACTTAGGAAACGGATTTCAGAATCAAGTACCCAGATCTGTATATGCGACCGTACTCTACACCACTATTATACATTTGTTCAGAGAGAGACACACGATTCCTTGATTTTTCGATTTTTCTTCGTGACACCTTTTATTCTAAAGCAGGCAACTTTTAAATAAATTATGTTTTTCACTTCATAAATTATGTTTTTCACTTCAAGCGATATATTAATACATTTGGATATCATAATAATTATAATCTGAAAGGACATGATTTTAGAGATGTATGCCAAATCTGGATTTTCATAAAACCGTAAGTGCTAAAATAGGAGTCAGATTCGACTCAGGCTGTCTAACAATCTCAACCACGTTAGCAGAAAAGACCCACATACGCAATAATCAATTAATTGAATCAATGATTTCTGTTTGAAATATTCGGTAATGCCTCATTTTTATGGGACGTATATAATCATAATAGTTTTCTCGACATTTAACACTCTTCTTATAGATTGTATTTAATCTCGAAACACCCACATTCCTGTTTCAAAATTTTTCATATATGGTGTAGGTTAAATATTTTAATTTCACATAGTAATTATTATTGTAATTAGCCGGTGATCCGTGCTGAAATGTTGCAGACTGTTGTTACATTATACGTGGTTATTCCGTAGAAACGCTCCATCTGAAGTTAGCCGGTCCATTTGATTTCTATAGTATAATCACGTTCAGGTAATGCGTTTCTACTGAAAATCAAATGTTGATCTAATCGGCACGTACGTGCACATACTAGCTTAATTTAAAAAAATGTATATTCGTTATAGATCTGTAACTAGAGTTTCAGTGCAATTTATAGATTCATGTGTAACAGTTAAATAAAATATAATTACTTACGAGCTCGAATCTCAACGTGGGATAGTTTGGCCACGAAGACTCAGGTTTTTAGTAACTTTTTATAATTTTATGTAACTTGTAAAATTGTTCATTGTCATCAAATGAATCGGCATGAATTGATAAAACATAGCGCTTGTAACTTCATTGACAACAAATCATGTTGTTGGAACAATCTGGATATAATATAATTTAAAATTATAAATTTTTACATCACTGTTTACTCACCTGCAAAATTCAAATCAGTCATTGATAACTTACGTAAAACATACACAGAATTTTCAATTTCTTCTTGTTAGGAAACACTTTAAAAAGTTTATAAAGTAAACTTAGTATAATTGTTTTTGAAATCCACATGAATATTTTTTGATGTCTTGATAAAGTACATAAAAAAACTGAAACACAAAGCATGCTCTTGTTGAATACGTGGGAAGAGGAACGTAAACTCTACCGACTGGTTATGAATAATTAAAACCTTTTTTTAGATAGTAATGCAAGAATATATTTTCTATAAGAAGTTATAGTGAATTGATTGTTCTTTGATCTATGGACACCTGATTCTAACTGACTTGTTTTAAAATTTACTTTACGCGTTTTGTGGGCGAAATTGAAAGGTTCAGGGGAGAGGGTAATTTTCAGACTTCCTAGGCCTTGGATCCTTCTTTGGAGTAGAGACATATACTTAAAATCTTCAGGACAAAGGTTTTCCGCTTATGCCATACGCGAGAAGGGTGTCGGTCTAGTCAGCGAGGACTTCAGATTCTTTGAATTGTCATAAAATTAGTTGTCATGTAACAGTCTCGTCTGTCGAAGTACCTCGCTGTCCCAGTCACCCTTACTCTGGCAACCCGAAGTCGTCTGTCTTCCAAGGCGCCATCAAGGCCAAACAACACTAGCATTTTTATCAGTCCTTTTAGATGACGAACTGAACTGACTAATCGTTACTTCTCTTGTGTTAATCAAAACAAGAGCAACTCAAAGTAAACTAACACGCAGAACGTAGTATGAGGTGAAACGAAACAAAGGAAAAATACTATTTGCGTACAATCGGGCGGCACTTTCAGGCTATAAGGGAGGGAATTTCAGCAGTCAGTATACGCAATAAAGTATTTAAGATGACTAATTTTGAATTATAATAACTGTATACGCTTTAATAATGTAACGTTGTGTTGTTTAATTTTAACGTTAGATAGAAACTACGCTTTCTTCAATTGCAAAGAAATTTTAACAGTTAACTTAATAAAAACAATATTATATTTGAAATAATGGCCTGGTGTACATTTTTTCTTTATTTTTTTATCGCTAATATCAAACGTTACTATCTTCTTATCTACATATTTTAAGGCACAAGATTGCATTTTATTTTTTCTTGGTAACATCACACATATTCGTGTTCTCTGAGTTGAATAGATACGTGTACGTTAATTTTGTCTTCTTCAAGGCAATATCAAATATTTTTGTAGAGCTTGCTATATCTTTAGAATAAGGATATATATTACTATCAATTTGTAAAATTGTACGATCAGTAAGTAGGGTAGTATTACTTTGTATCCGAAATAATTCATCAGTTACACATTTTTTTGGGTTTATACAATACATTTTTCATCTATCTTTTTCTTCACGTTGTACTTTACAATGTTTACAAACCTAATTTCGCCTTTTTTCGCTCCAGATTTTTGTAGTCGATTGATTTCAGTGGGGAATGTGATTAATACAGTTAAGAACTACGGAAAAGTTGGTTATTTTCGGTCGTTTCTTCGTTAATTTCTTCTTCATTTATATCTTCGTCGACAGTTACTTCTTCATCTGATATTTCGTGAGTTTTTCACCGTGGAACCATATTTACACTAACTTCATCAGCTTAGAATTCACTTACTATATCATTATTTTCGTCTTTATTGAAATCTGAAAAATTAAGTTCTTGTAGATTCTCATCATATGGTGCTTTCTTTTTCTGCTGATCCAAAGTAATTGATGCTACAAGTATTTCACTTATCTGTTGATAACTTTCACTTGGGACTCACGATACCCACAAATTATTTAGCGTGTGAGTTCAAAAATTCTTCTTACGTGGTTATCGTTACTCGTCATTTTCGAAATATTAAAAAAGAAGGGGTAGAAAATATATTCCGTATTAAGAACTTCGACTGGGGCGTGATTGACCCCTTTCTCATGAATGGAGAAGATGATGGTGAGACTGAACCCTACCGCGTCTTATTTTTTGTATAATAAAAGCGACCATGTTCACAATCATTGCTGTAATACTTTTTTCACGTCAAATTGAAGAAATTTTTTGGTTTAAATTCGTCGATGAAATAAAAAGTTTAATTCAGTTTCTTTCTCAGTTTTATAATAATACGCAACATAGTAAATAAATGGAAAGCGCATAAACGTATAAATGAACGAGAAACGCTATCCGATTAGGGTCAGTGCATTCTTCGATGGAGTCAGCTTCTTGTTGACTCGCGGACACCATTCCTTTGTATCTTTGCATTACTTTCATCCTCAAGACTCTCAGCGTCCTTTCAATGGTCCTTAAGACTTTAGAAGACTTCATTGTTCAGACGTAGCTCAATAGAGAGCAGAAATATAACCTACTAAACCCTGTCAAGTTCCACGAAAGTGTCTTGACCATTTCATCGCTGAACTTTGAAAGAGAAAGTGTTCAGAAATATTTACGGTATTACTCTGTGAAGTTTCATAAAGTTTTAGTAATTTTCGAAATGGCATTCTTCTCATTGTTCTTCGTACTAAACCCTCGTGCACGTCCGACATACAGGAATATACAGGAGTATTGAATTACCTGAAGATGGTTCTACAATGGGAATTAATAAAAATCAAATAGACCATCTTCAAATGGTTCGAAAGTTCTCAATAACAGTGTATATACAGTAACGTCCAATTGAAGTGGAACAAGGTAATTTTTATGTATTTCCGGTAAACTGTGACCGATTTCGAATAACCAAAAATATATTTTTTAGGAAATTTCCTCCGCTTTCAAATGGTGCAGGTGTCATCCCGATCGAATACAGAATGCCCGATGGGCAGGGGTTGGAGTGGATTTATTTATTGGTTATTTAATTTAATGATTTTCTTAAGCGTTTCACTTCAAAAGGCTGTAACTTCCCCTAGAGTGATGTTACAGGGGTCTATAGGGGGATTTTTTGATTGCCGAAACATGCTCTTTCGTCTTTTTTCGCTCCAGATTTTTGTAGTCGATTGATGTCAGTGGGGATTCGATCATTTCGTATTCGATCGGGATGACACCTGTACCATTCGAAATTTCCTGAAAAATATGTTTTTGTTTTTTCGAAATCGGTCACAGTTTACCGGAAATACACAAAAATTACCTTGTTCCACTTCAATTGGACGGTACTGTATACAGGGTTATTCAGGGCAAACGTACTAGTTAAAGTTGGATGCGAATGAACGATTCCATTAGTCGAGTTAGTGTCGCCTCATTAAACAAATGAAAGAATATGAAGCTGATGATTATGACGGCAATTTTCATTTTCTTAATGATGCTACACTGCTCTGATTGATAAAATCTCCCATTTGTGGTCAACTTCAACTGGTGTGTTTACTGTGAATCCTGTATAGTATATACATCCAGAGTTAGTCAGTAGAAATGCACCAGCTGATGTTACGCGCAACAGGCCGACACAGCAATGTAGCCTCCTCGAAAAATGACAGATAGCATAGCTCACGGTAACCGATTTACCGATAGATAATGATGCATAGTGCATGGACAGTCGGTTATTGAAATATTTCAATAACTTAACTTAATGCTATCAGTTTATTGCTATGTTAACTGTCAGTATGCAATAATGTAAATCGGTTACCGTGAGCTGTGCCTATCTGTCATTTTTCGACGAGGCTATACCGCTGTGTCGATCATTTGCGTCTAACTTCAACTGGTGCGTTTGTCGGACTAACTCTGTATATAAACGTCAGTCAATTTCTATCTCATCAACCAACCAACGTACATATATGTCACAACGCGAAGCATTAATATTTTTGCTATATATTTTACTTTTCTCATAGAAAAATTATTTAAAAATGAATTAAAATTAAATTTAACTTCGAAAAATACAAAGGTTTGCATTTTATAATGCGCATAATTCAGAATCTCGTAAATGCTTAATCAGAAAAATATGACATTCCGCAGAGATAATCTAGAGCCTTTATTTATTAGAATGAATTTTGGCTCATTTTTTTTATTTGTTTCAAAGTTATTTGCAATAAAAATCGAGCCTGGCATCGTCCAAAGCCGATAGAGTACCAAGCGATGCGGTCCCGTACGTGAGGGGTTAAATGATAATGAGATCTGTGTATGTTATATAACGCTTTGTTATATATTAATACGTATTAATTATTTAACTCTTAAGCCCTACCCGTATTTCAGTACGCACTGTTACAAGCCAGAGGTCTAAGACAGGCCAGATTTATTTTTTCTTTAGATCATGTGTCAAATTAACCAATAAGATTTTAGAAATTTTAGCTTTATTTACAAACTATTAGATGTTACAATCAAGTAATTTAGAATTCAATAATATTAATTAAAGTAACCTGGAATTAGCCTCCAGGATGTCTCACACCCCTACCAGGGCGAAAATGTTTAGATTTACTTAATTAGATCTCAAGAGATCTCGTATTTCAACACATTTCATTAGGTGAACTAACATCAAAGTTGATCTATTGATATCCGTATAAATTAACTTAGATTTATTTGGATCTCTATATGCCTGTTAAAACATAAAATTATATATAATAATTATGATTTATTTATTAATATACATAATTTATATAATTTATGCATCATTATTGATGTAATAAATAAGATATATGTCATAAGTTATGACATATATCTCATTCGTTGACATGATCTTATGATTCATAATGTCATGTCAACTATTATTATACCATTAGCATAAGATACCAAATCTCAAGTTCTATGTTATGTCTTATTAGATTTCCTTAGAGTGAATGAGATCTAAGAAGATCTAACATCAGATCTCTCTCATTACAGATTTAATGACGAATTTCAAAATTGTAGGATCTAATTTTTGTTCCTGATAATATACCGTAAAAAACGCCTAAGCATTTAGTTCTTTACGAAAAATGTTATTGTGCTGAGCGCCTTATGAATTTACCACGAAATATTGGTTACTTTCGGAACCGATAATATTCTTAATAAAAAAAAAAGTAAATTGGAGATAAACACTTTTCCCCGTTATTGATTTCTCTGCTGTTGCGATAGAAAAAATATGAGTGATAAACTTCCAGACACTGTCGTAACCCTTTAGTCGTGGATTCCTTTTACGCAATGTGTATTATTCACTGAATGTCCCAAACATATCGCTTACATAGTTTTCATCGCGCCATATGAGAAGTGGCCACGCGAGAAGTGTCACTAAGAATCTTACTCATCTAATTGTTCAGTTACCTTGCAAGTTCCTTAGCTGAATAACAGCGAATTGATGAATGAATACAACGACAAAATATTTTCTTAACACCTACACCTTTGTCAAGCTGCCAACTGGGCAACACCTACATTCTCCTTCACTTCCGTAAATATCTTCATATCGTGTAAACATGCCGAAGCCTACGCACGATTACCTCATCAAATAAAATAAAATATTTTATTATAAGTCATAAGTTTCCTTCATTGCCTTTTTCATTCTACCCACCCATATCTGCAATTACAAATAAGCTAGCGATTAGTTATGTTAGTCAATTACGTTGCTTTTATCATTGATTTAACTGTTTACATTGAGTCTAACTGAATTTCAGTTATTAAGGAAATATATTGAAGCTGCAGTATCCAGAAAATGAAAATTAAATATATTAAAAGCTGAAAATTATAACACGTATATTGATAAAGTACTTTTATAAAAATCCAATCATAAGTTATACAGCTACGAATTATGATCAGGTGCAAGAGGCTTAATACTTGCACTACTGCAGTGTATTCTGCAAAGCCTGATTCATACGTTTGCTATGTATATTGCGATACAGCGACCCTTGTTAGATTCTTCGACAGAGAATATTTAACGTTGTGTTGTATGAAACTACGATCTAATGAGTGAAATGAATCGGAAATATCTTTAAATACTTTTGGGTTAACAATGGAAATCTGTTCAGCGTGAATGATCATTTGCTTAATATGTTAAATTCAGTGGAATAATCCTGTATCTATGCTTAATTACCTATAGTAGTATAGTATAATTGATTTTACATTTGTATTTTATGATCATTTATTTGATGCAGGGACCTGAAACGTAATTCGAATGGAACGGAAAACAATTTTGTTCTCTTCCGTTTTTCTATAATGGGTCTTAAACTGAAAAGCTTGAAAACTGTTCTAAAACGTCAAATTATAGAGGACAAAGTAAAAACCAGAGTGAAGTATAGAACAGAACGTATACAGGGTGTCCTAGCACAGACGTCCAGAGAGTTTGTGTGTCTTCGAGTAAGCGAAAATCGAGCTGTCGTTATTTGCGCATTATTTGTCCCCACTCCATCTCTTTTTTGCACTTAAAAAAGATGAAGTGAAACAGCGGTTAACGTAAAAGTTATTTCTGAATAAGCGTCTTCGATCATATTCCGCTTCTAATAAATTCTACAAAAATGGGGGACAGGGATGTGGTGGTGGCAAATACTGCGTAATTAGTGACAAATTGAATATTCGCTCACTGGAAATCACATTCTCTCTGAACGGTCCTTGCTGGGACACTCTATATAACACCAAAAGCATAAAACGAAATTTCAAGTAAATTCATTTTCATTTTTTTTTTTATTTGAGAACAAAAAGCGACTCATGTCGTTTTCGTTATAATCTTCAAAAGGAAACGGGAGCTTTACAGCACATTAATTTCCTTCCGGAACGAAAATGAAACTTTTCGACATCTTAGTGTATTCCTCTACATCACAACAACGAACAGCTTGTTTCTGTTTGAAATGGGACAGATTAGAACAAAACTAATCATCATTTCATGCCTCCGATTTGGTGCATAGTTGTAAAGTAAATTACTGAAATTAAGGATATAGACTACGTTCTATGTTTGACAATGTTTAATGACCGGCATCTAACTTGCTTAGCATTTCAGTATTAGTGAAATGTCATTTACTTTGCTTTATTGGATTATAATACTGTGGAGTGGGGATTATTGGCAAAGCACCGATTAACCCGCGTCCCCACTTCAGTGCATCATTGATACTCACTGTATAACGCATCTTCTATGTAAAAAATGAATTTTTGTGTTGCGAAACTGGTTGCTTATCATTCGTGATTAAATTTATAGCAAGCCCCTATGTTAAATTTTGTCCGTTAATATATAAACATATCATATTATACATTATAAATGCAATTAGTCTAATTTCATGATAGAGTTATTCGATTACGGAAACTTATAATGCAAATAAATATTTATTTTTGATTATTTCCAACTTTTCGTTTATTTGTAATTTCATTGGCACCAAATGATTTTGTTCTCTTCAATTGATCTTCTATATTATCATGAATGTTGTGCATCAAGTTTCGTTTTTGAGCCAGGCATTATGCGAAGTACCTCGTTTTCACCAGATGTTAACAAAATCCTTTATAGGGTTATGAGTTACCTTTATTACTCACAGCTGCTACAGATAGAACCAATTTTCATACATTTTGCATTTGGCTACTGTAATTTTGAAATATGTAAAAATAATATCATACTATAAAAGAGCAATAATAATAGGTATGGAAATTGCTCGTCTTATCTGCCACTTGTCTTTTTAAACTTTGTTCGCTGCTTGATTGAATCAGAATTGGTTTACCTTGCTTCAAAAGATTTAGTACATGTTTTACCAAGTGAAGCAAAAATAACTCCTATTTTTTTAATGTCTAAGTAAATGGCTCGTCTTTTAATAGTCGAGCCTGTAACAATTACAAACGCGTATGATGTTTATATTTATTTTAGTAGTATTTAACTTAAACTGTTATACCGCCATTACATCAGTATTGCACATAGAATTCATAGAATTTATCTGAAATGCAGAAGATGGCTGTTGTAATTTCCTTTTCTTTCATATAATCTTGAATGACGTGGCCTCAGTATATTAAAAGGTAACAGAAATATATGTTATAAAATATGCGTTATAGCATACGCCTTGCTATAAACAAATATTTTCCGATAGCACAGTAATATTTCATAATTAAGAGTTCATTAGTGTGCATACAGTTATTATCGGAAAATCATTATTATTAGCGAACAATAAGCGAGAATATAATGTCCTACAGCGATGCATTCGTCCAAGTAGATAATTTAATAATAACGTTAAGGCTGCAGGGAATAGGAAAGTTTAAGAGTGACTTTAGAAAGGCGCTATATAAAATTTAATCTTTCGTATCGTAATTCAATAGGAGTTTTGCTTAAAAAATGTTCGGTGCACATTCACATCAAGGGTTCTAGTAGTAGCGGGTGTGGTTGATGTAAGTATCGAAGCCTTTTAGCATGATAAGGTCGAACTGCTCTTAGAAATATACAATAGAATATACAATGGAATGAGAGGGGAAGCAATCGTTTAAATAACTCAGCGTCCGACGAGAATTCGATTTTTATATATAACGCCAAAGTCAATGGTCGTCGGAATACACCTGTACAGATACGATCGTTAACATTGAGAAATATTCTGAGAAATTTTAGGCCATTTTAAAGTTGAATTTCCTATTTTCATAGAATTTGTTATTTGGTTTTATGATAATCTTGAAATGTTATTTAAAACATATAGCATGAAAATATTTTCTTTTTAACTATTTGAGAAATATTTTTTTAGAATTCTCATGTTCTTACAAAAAACGTTATGCCTGCATGTGATCGGCTAAAACCAGACGACAGGTGATAAAAAAAAAATGGTTATCCAATACGTCATCTTATCGACTCCTAAGAATTTTGAAGCTCATTTAAATATTGTATAATTCGATGAAGGTGTCATTGAATCCATTTTATCTTGACATGTATGTCATAATTAGTAACAAAAAAATTCTATTGCATATTTATATGATGGTATAACAAAGCACAGAAGCACTACAAAAATCGTAAATCACTATCGAAACATATTTTTAGAGAAGATTGTACCTTGATAAAAAATCCAATTTGCAGCCAACAATTGTAGAGCAATTCGTCCAGTTCCTATCATTCGACACCGCAGTGCTTCACGGTTGAATGAAAAAAGTCTTTTGCAGTTCATTTTATCGGACATTATTAGGCTCTGAAAATATCAGAAGTTTAACCGTTCATCCCATGAAGTCAGCTTGTCGAGCCATTGAAACAGATCTCGATCATCGTCGTCTATACACAGAATTGTATTCTTCTCCCCTAAGATATTTGTGAGAGAATAATGCGATTCATTTTCTTCTCTTTAAAATTCTACGAGCATTTCATTTCCCAGTAAAATCAAAAAAGTAATATTTTTCATAGAAATTGGCAATCAGTTGTAACAAGGGATCTGTGAAGAGTTTTAAGTTATACAAAACTTAATGGTGATAAAAATAACTACTTCGTTATGAAAACAAGCTTATTAACTATATCTTTAAATATAAGTATAATTATAAACAAAATCGTTTTCTCAGTGGAAAGGGATGTATACGTATATTTAGAAGTTTCGTGCAAGGAAGAATGGTAAAGAAGAAAATGAAGTGAAAAGGAGGAACTTGTGGCATTGGCGTTCTTGTTCGGCAAAAACACTTTTAGGTTTTAAACAGAAACTCCTCGTACTACCACTAGGGAGCACGTAATTTCTCACAAAGAATCGGAGGGAAAATGCTAGCGGAAACTGCCAGCTGCAATGTCGGCAGAATTTTCATTCATCAAAGGCTCAAGCAATTATTCACACTGTTGAAACCACTCGGTTGTCAAATCAGCGTTCTCCTTTCGCAGCTATCTTCACTCTTCATTCTTGAGAATCGATACTAATCTAAAAATCAAACTAAAACTTTCCGACTGTACGGAAATCGAATGACTTAAAACAAATTACTGTCGTACAATGTTTTTTTTTTTCATTTTAACGTCTGAATATATCTGGCAATCATACTGTTGAATAAATCAGGCACAAAAATATATATATTAATAGTATATCGTCTATGAACAATGAAACTGATTCTATTTCATCAAGGTGTAAAAATTCTGAACTTCTAAATTAAAGTCTGTTGCAGTTCACACAGCAATACTACTTATATATAAATATACTTTTCGTATGGCGAAGTGTAATGAAACCGATTTCTTTTGGTAACTGTGCAAAAAAAATTTTTTTTTTTTAACGAACTTATTTAAAAAAGAAAAATACATTCTGATCGGCAATGAAATACGTACTGGAACTCAGCGTGGTAATGGAAGCGTTCGAGAGCCTTTTAAGAAGTTTTTAGTAGCAAAAGGAACAAGGGGAAATGCCACTCGATAACTTTCTACTGTAGTGAAGGAAACTGCAACTGTTATACACGAATGGCATAACATCTTCAATGAAGGTAATAAATTTTGTAATGCTTCATTCACTACCTCTCAAAACATGTTCAGTTTTTTAATGTTTTGACAGAAGATAATATCTAATTTGTGAACAATAAAGAGGATCAGCTCGGATGAGCTACTTCTCTGACCGCTAATCAATACATGTTATTCTTATCATAAGAGTACTTCGGTGAATGTTATATTATGCAAAATTCATAAAAAATCAAATGACACAACGTCAATATAGATATTACATCATATAAGCCTTTTGATAACTAACTCGATAACAGGTTCAGCTCACTGTAGAATTTTACGATAATCCTAAACTACTGTATACGAAGGAAATCAATATCTTCCGACATTGTGTCAATTATCATGGAGACATTGGTGTTAGTTTTAGAAGTAATTAACTATGATGTATTAGATTTTTATATTATATAAATATAGCATCGCGCAGTTTCAAGTAGAATTAGTTTACGTTAATATTAAGAACGTCTAGCTAGGATAAAAGTTGTGACGTCAGTGCAACAGTTGGTATTATTAGTGTTTATAAGAATGCCGATAGTAAGAATAAACAAATGGATAAGATCTTGAGTGGCTGGTCCTGGACTTTCGAGAAGGCAAAGAGAAGGGTAAAGTTAATCTGACCAGCGACACGAAAAGAAGACGTGCGAGATACTGAAATTGTGCGAGGGTCAAATTAAATAAAGTATACCTAGTTTTACAAAAAGAAGAGGGACACCCTTGCATTCACTCATAATCATTAACATCTCTGCTCGTCCCTTATTTTAATAAAATATACCTTATTACTACATGATATGTGAGCATTTGAATTGCGATGGACAAAGAAGGATGCTCAAGAGGTCTACTAAGGACCCTTATCTCTGGGCTAGATAACATTAAAAGATTAAGATTAACAATAATAAATTAAAACATCTCATAAATTACACAGACATCGGAAAGAACAGATCGGAATAATAGGCGCAATAGATTCATACATAAATTAACACATGAAAAATGACATAGTAATATAAAAAGTTATACGGGGTATTGGATTATCGCTGAACAGACTAAATTGTTTAGTACGGCATAAGGCCCAGGCTCTAGACGAGAGAAAGCCAAGCGTCAAAAAGGTAAACAGCGGCCGGTCACCGCTAGGGGTGGCAAGGGCACGACACGCTTGAAGAGCGGTCGCCCGTCCGATATGCGAAACTTCTAGAAGAAAGAATAACAGAACAGGCGAAGAGCGAAATCAGCGATAATCAAATACGATATATCAGCGGAAAAGTGAATCCAGAAAATGAAAGAACGGAGATATGATGCAATAGATGAATTCGGTCTAGGTTAAACAAGCAAAAGTAAATGAATTTATCGGAAAAGAAAATATAATAGGCAAAGCATCTCTCAAAAGAAAGGACTCGAGAACTCAATAAAACATACGGTTAGGTTATACGATCAGCAATAAGTTTTAAAGAAATTTCAGTAAAAGATGTCCCGTATAACACAAAGGATAATTCTAATATCATAAATACTCGCACAAATTAAATATTTTGGCTGCGGAAGAAGCTGGCTGACGAGCGACCAAGCCGGTCAACCCAGGGTCACCGCTCGAACAACAGACAGATTCTAACGCATACACTAAACAAAAATTCCAGAAAGCTTAAAATTAATCAATTACATTTATCATGATCTGAGTAGAGAAAGCGTAAAATTGAGATACAGAAGTTTATAGAACAAAAAAAAATTCGGCACTATCGTCCTTTGATCTAACACAGGCGGAAAGACATTCGCCCAATATTCGACAAAATCTGTCACCGGCTATACGGAAGGTTTAGGCGGGCACGTGTGCAACTATAAGCGTAATAAGTCCAGAAAAGTAGAATAATGAAAGATCTCACCAAAAGAATAAGATAGTATCAGGAAAGCTCGGAAAACGGCAAAGCGGCCAGCCAGTATAAGTTTTTGGTAGGTTCCTCCTTCCCTCTCTCTTTCTCTCTTTGTCTCAATAATTTCCTCCCTCGAGCGGGGTTCAATTTCCTGTTATCTCACAAGCGTATCCCACACGACAATGATCGGTGTAGCGCCGATCGTAGCCAAGCGGGCTCCGGGGAGGCTGGCACGGCAGCGGAGTAGGGCGATCCTGGGCGAAAAGGGCCGAATTCCCACGAGGGTTGACGAGCGGCGACGAAAACGTCCGAGCGGCATCGAGCGGCGGTCCGGCTGGCATGGCCCACGTCGGCGCTGGGCCTGGCGAGTAGAGACCTCGCAGGCGGCTCTTCGGTGGGGCGCAGAAACTGGCCTCGAGCGTCGGCCGGCCTTAGGCAAATCAGGTTCAGCATCCCGCCTCTCCCTGCTGGCTTCTTCGGCGGCGGACGAGTCGAGGGAACAGTCCTGGTCGACCGACAGCGGGCGTGGAGTCCCCTTCCGGGTGCTCCAGGGCTCCGGTGGTCCCCATGACAGCTTTCGGGCCCCGGCGGGCAGGTCTTGCTCTGGGCAGAATCTCCCCTAGAGTTCTTCAAAAGCTGCATAATCTCCAAAATCTTTACAATCTCCAAAATCTCCAAAAGCGGCAAAATCTCCAGAATGTCAGCCTCCAGACCTCACGCCCTTCAGTAGTGGTAGAGACTCGAAAGGAGAGGCACGCACATCGCAACATAAGCAAAGAAAAATATCAAGCAGCAAAATAAGCGGAAGAAGCAAACACACCAAAGAACGACAGTTGACGTTCACAACCAGGAATCTTCAAGTGTAGAAATTAATAGACGGAATTTCGTTAACGGATTGTCGTAGGGAAGCACACTCGCGATTGAGAGCCCTAAGTCTGAATAATTTTGTGGCGGGATTGCAAGAATCACGTCACATACCATGTTAAATAGTCTAAACGCTTAATCGAAGTCTTATATATAATATCTTCAATCGTAATCGATGAGCACGAGTAGCTATGAGTTTTATTACGGCAATCAGAATGTCCGCAATCGATGCTTATCAAGTTATTGGGTTATACGAAACCTT
Source organism: Hartigia nigra (assembly GCA_031001745.1). Classification (NCBI taxonomy): domain Eukaryota; kingdom Metazoa; phylum Arthropoda; class Insecta; order Hymenoptera; family Cephidae; genus Hartigia; species Hartigia nigra. The sequence goes on along the minus strand of JARPRG010006265.1, from coordinate 13,003 downwards.
TCAGAAATGAACACTTAATTTAAATTCAATAAAATTAAAGGTAAACGCCAATATCTTAGGATGATTGAAAAAACATAATGTTAATATTTTATAATATCATACTCTCCTTTAACAATAAAATTGTAACACGTTAATTAAAACAAAGTTCCTATTCAAATCTTGGATGAGTAAAAACTTGCAACTATCAATTCAAAAATACTGGAGCAATACGCAGTGAAATCGCCAAGAACTTATTGTTTTTAATGATTAGACAAAATGTTACACCAACCGATATTAAACACAATCGTGGGTAATACCTGTCGAGCATTAAGTCATACCAGTTAACCTTCGTTCCATAGAAGCGTGCATACTTTTAGTAGGTTTACAACGGATAAATAGATAGTATAACATGTATCGTGTAATTAAATTCACTTTCTTTTCAATTAAAAATGGTTCTCGATTAAGTAAAATTTTACCAAGGCAATATGATGTACCGTCATTTGAATATATTACGATGTCACAACATCAGTGGGGTAAAGAAATTATTTATTTTACCGTCAAAAATAAATACTTCATGCTCTTGATCAAATGCTTTATCGTTTTCATTAACTTTTAAATTAGTTCACGTGATTATTTTGTTTTTCAGTTCGATTAAAACTCAATGACACGTTTTCTTGATGGAATGACCTGTTCTCTAAAAGGACATAACGAAGAGGTTATTTATTTCAACGACAAAAAGTTTGTTCAGATCAATAATTTTTTTCTCAGTGATGGAATTCGGAGGCACAGGTGTGCAGCCCTTCGCTTCCATAAAGAATTCGTGGGTCTCACTGTTCTCGACGATTTTATTCGAGCTGTTATAAAAGAGAATACGTTTATACCAATGAGGTCACTGCAAGTTTTACGGTATACACGAAAATTCAGTTAGACACCTGAGTATCCTTCCTTGTTACAGACAAGGAAAAGAGAGAGACAAATATATAGATATATGGTTCTGAGGAATGGAGTGTTGAAATTAATGGTAATCCGCGAGACACAGTGTCTTAATGGAAATACGAATAAAAATACGTCAAATATAATGTATATTTGTTGTTTCTAAGTAACAATACCCTCGTTCGACAGCTGAAATGGGCATCAGGTATAGAGAACTTATACCACGATACTAGACTCTTTAATTTCTTTCTGACTGGCTCATATTGGGAAAGAGCGTGAATTAGAGACTTTATTTTGTGAAATTCTAAAGAAAACAAGAAAGAGGTTCATCAAAATTATTAAAAATCAGAAAACTGTATGAAAAACTATCGGATAAAAGACAAAATTGAAATTAAAAACATATCGAGATAGTACAGAACTCAAACCAGATCATACCAGACGGTACTCGAAATGATACCTAACAATATTATACCGGCATTTCTGTAGAAACAATACAAAATATTAAATAGTACTAAAGAGATAACGACGAGAAACGATAGCAGTAAAGACTCACGCACCCATGTACTCGGTGACGATTCCACGAGGCGTGTAATGAATAGTTTGACGCAAAAGTAGAAATAAAAGAATTAAAAAGTGAGACAGATTTTCCGTTTACCCCCACATTAGCAATCCTCGGATTCGTAGCGATCGGGAAAGCATAGGGGAATTCATGGGAATACGTCGAATAGAAAAACTTGCTTCATTTCGTGACCGGAAAAAAAGCCTCAACAAATCCTTGAGCATCACGCACCGTCGTCCAGTAACTTCTAATATCTATAGGAACATACTATCATAGATTATAGGTCGCTCAAGCGATTAAGGATACGATAAATTATGCAAAATTAAACAAAACACTAAAACGTCTATTTCTGAGCTAAACCATATTGTGACGACACAATTTTCAATATCGGAAAGCATTCCAAGAAGCACATTCCAATACACGTTCTAGCTCAATTAAATTTGATGATAGATCAGCTTCGATCGAGCGCGAATTGTTTCTATGAATCCGAAAAAAAATAGATCCTGGCATGTTTTTCTGTTGTGGCGGCTACAGTGCTATTTTCGGGAGGCGAGAATCTTGTTTACCTTTACCGCTCCTTCAATGGACGACTCTATACCGTCATTGCAACTCTCTGACGCCTTTCAGATTGTGAAGAGACTCGCCGATTCTTCCGCATAGTTGAACGACATGCTTTTATACTCTGGTTCTGAAATTCCTTCTTCTCCACAGCGCTTCACCAGGCTCGTATCTGATTTTCTCGGGCCCTACTGCAATAGAAATTTTTATTGAATATTTTCGAATCCGCTTAAAGAACTCAAAACAAAAAGAAACACTCCCATGAGGGAAATCAATGCAAATTCATACAGGTAATTCAGTCCAACATTACGCGAAACGCTTCGTAATCCATTGAATCCCACGGCGCATCTTAATTTTGTTCATTTTGTGATAGACCCGAAATGCCATATTGCAACATACAGTGCTTCCTTCCTAAAATGAACGTCCGTAATTTGACTCTTCCCCTCCATTGGAGGGGAATGGATTTCCTCGCATCTTGTCTGATTCGTAATGTTATGCGCGCTACTGATGCACAGTCGTTGCTGTATGTACATAAAAGGTACGTTCCTAACTTCCCTGCCATTATTACGTATATCGCCATGTCCCTATTTATCTGCATGCTAATTGAATGAAACCACACTCGCCGTACTGGCAGTACATTTTGGAACGTACCTAATCTGTCCCGTTATGGCTTCGTTCCAGTCCCCCTCTATCGACATGTAAGAGTGAGACTATTGAAATTCCGCCTCCTGTGAAAAAGTGAGGGCCCTTCGTAACTTAACACTTGTTTGAATTTCGAGCCCCGAGACGCTTAAATTATGGAGGAACAACTGTATATAGGAAACTCAATAATTAATTAATTATTCTCTTGTTACGGAATTTCTGAATAGAGTTCGATAAGATGAATTTTCATAATGGGACATTGTAAAAATAACAATTTTTAGCCATATTAAATTAGAATTTTTAAATTCATAATACAATTTAATGTTCGGAATTCAATCTTACATACATCCATTTAAAAATAGGTAACGTGAAAAGTAAAGCGTGCGAACGTGCATTGTCCACAGAATAGCAACAATAATTGACTGGTAGTTTCCAACTGATAGAGAAGTGCACAACCGTGGTAGAAATTTCATTATGAAAAATAAGAATTCTTCCAGGTCCTAGCTAGGCCAACATTACGAATCTAGGCAGATAATGGACTTGTGGGGGAAAATTTCAGGTAGGGAAGAATTGCTAGAAGAACATCGATATCATATAATAATCTTACACAATACATATTAATCATTGCTTTATACAAATCGGCTAAATATGGGATATTTTACGTTAAAAAACACGACGTCCTTACAAGATGAAATGTTAAAAGCGTAAGTATTTTTCATAGCGCTGCTGGAGTTGCTCAGCCGAGTACTTTTGTACAATTTTCTACCTCGGTTCTTCTACTCGTTATGAAATTAGGACGCTGGAGTTATGCTCCATACTTTCCACAGTTAGCAGTACTGATGGGTACCTACTAGGCCCTGTGGGCAAAAACAAGAGCGCTTAGTTCTAACGTTATTTTTCTATTTCCTAATTAAAACCAGCTTGTTTCTCAGGTGTATGTAAGAAGTCCACGTAAACACGTCGTCCGCAACTGTCTACTTCTATCCTGCTCTATGTTCTCCCGTTCGTATCTACTTGGATTTTGATACTTCCACTTCTCTCTAGAGTATGCCATAAAAATAAACTGATTTCACATTATGAATATTTGCGACTGAATATTTATATTTTTATAATTTTTTTTTCATGGCGACAACGGGATTCTCAAAATTTGTATTCCTAACCACATTTTAATGACGAAACACTTTCATGTTAGAATATTATATTGAACGAATATTAATTATATCTGTAGGTAACTTTATAAAACTGTGTATTCCTGTCTATAAATCATATCAAATAACTGGTTATTTAATGATGACTTAGAATCGAAGTATGCAAGAATATTACATGGCATAAACATATCAATATAATGTATGAATCTGTCATAGAGTGAATCTCATTTTTTTTAATCACTGAGTATTTTAGCTTATTCTTATTCTTTAAATATGTATATTATAAGATGGCATACACTATAAAGGCAGATATAAGTAAGATAGAATAGGGAAACATAACCTTCCCTACACTTGTCTGGATCCGGGTGGAGTAATTAGGCAAAATACAACACGGTGATGTCAAGTAAAGTTCTATATAATAATCTTCACTGAATTTCATTCTGTCCAGCGACACTTCAAACTTTTTTTTCGTCCGCTCGTTCGCTCATGCTCGGCAATTGTTTTCTTTAAACTGGCAGCTGTCATTCACCTCGAGTCTTTTAGTTGTATCTATCTGCGTAATTCGTATAATTTGCTTGTTAAAAAAAATTTAAGAAAAACCATTTTTAATGTGTCGGATCATAGGATGAAACTTTGACTGCCGTCGAGCGGATTTTGGCGGACATATAAATTTTATAACCGTGAAATATTTTGGGTGGTAATTCGCGACGTTTACGAATAAAACTAGCTTCTGGTGGTAACTCGCGTTAAATTCTGTTGAGGAAAAATTAAAAAAAAAGAATAAAAGTATCCCCATTTCTTTCCGATGCCCAAATAATCCAGACTATCGTTCCTGATCTCCAGGTGCGTCTAACTCTAGGTTTCAATGTCTATGTCCGTTTTATCATTCTCTATATTCAAATACTTCGTATGTCATAGTAATTCTGACTATCGAGACTGGCACTCTATATATCCAAATTATTCTAATTATCCTTTCGTATTACGCTATTAATTCAAATCATTGTTCCGTATGCTAAAATATGTTCCTTATGGATGTTTGGAGATTTTTAATCGTTAGTGTTAATATAAAAATATCCCAATCATCGTTTTCAGTGTTCAAATATTTCGGATCATCATTTCTTATGCCTATATAATTCAGATTGTCATTTCCTATAATTAGATTTTTGAACTGAAGTATCGTCTTATATTTAAGTAGTTTACATCATCGTCCTTGGTGTCAAAATATTCCTATGCGAAAACCCTCATTCAAATTCTCAAGGATTGTGCTCATCGTTCGAAATTTCAAGGTACTCCAAATTATCGTTTTGGTGGCATTCAATTTATTTTATTTTAAACCGGCTAAATCGAGTTTATTCTTTTCTGGCCGTCCGTATACTTCAAGTACGTAATAAGTACTTCATAGTAGTGCGAAAATAATTAAAATGATGAGCTAGTGCTAAATCATAGAATAAGCAGGTAGTTAGTGACTTATGTACTTAGCATTATAATGTGATTTCAATAGTTTTTGTTACAGGAATTCACAGCAATCCTGTACTTGGCGAGTTTTTTTACATGAAAGTGTTTTTGTGGGGATTACTGGTTTATTCGCCAACGCTGTGACATAAACATTATTTGATCGGTAGTCAGAAATATCGAATTTATCTAAAGTCACGTTGCATGTAATCGTACATATTGAGAACAGTTAAATGCTACAGGAGACTTGGTGTCAGTATACATAAGTTTAACTGTATTGCCAAATGTAGTCTTTATTATTATTATAATGAAAATCATAAATATAAGTTTTGGAAATGTGGCGAAAGAAACATTCTGTATACATAGGTTTATTTAATTTAATTTTGGTGTGATTTATTTAAATTATTATCACATCTTCGTCAAAGACAATGCAACTATGGAAATTTGATTTCGCTGAAACAGCTTTTACTCTATTCATACAACCACATTTTGTCACGAGTCTAACATCTTTTGGCTTTCTAATGTTTGTCATAGTTTGACCAAAAACTGAATTATATATAATTTACAAAAAACTCTTTTTAAAATCATTAATAGAGTCTTTTTCATTTCAGTGTTTAAATTTATATACTTCTTGAGCGATGGTGTCTGTTTAAATTTCAAAATAGAATTAATTTTGTCAATTTCATACCTAAACTTTAACACTGTTTCAAATTCTTATAATGAATGATGTATCTTTGTCTCAGGACGAGTGTTGCTATCAATTTCAATGAATTTGAGCCTGAAGAAGTATACTGCTCCGGATAGAGGGATCAATCTTTGTAAAGTTCTTGAAGTTTGACGGGATATTCCATGTCAACTTCAAATATAACCTATAAGAGACTCATCTGGAATATTATTAATGTCTAACAGCTCTATATCTTCCTCCCATTAAAAAAAATGGGAATGGCAGAAATTGACTCAGCTGAAATATTATAATTCAAATTACACCGCTTATGTGCTTCATCGTAATATTTACCCGTAAAATGGCAATGATCACGTTGCTTAATATATTGAAGTGTAAATAGTTTTTTCACAAATATGACGTATCTGTGCCGAATCAAATTCATTTTTTTTAATTTTAATAACTTCATTGTAACGATGAATTTAAGATAAAATTCTATAAATTGAGCTAATTTCTTAATTCATTTACAAATCATTCAACGGAATTATGTCCACGATAAACTTCAAACTTGGAGATAAAGTCGTCAAAGTTACGTTGTAATTAAAAGCTATGCTATAAAAAATCTTTTTAATAAAATGTTGTGTTTATTGATTTAGACGAATTCGTAACTGGCTAAGATACATTCAATCTCAGCATAAATAACAAATGGGACAATTTCTTTATGTTTATAATATTTAGATTTCACAATATTATTCTCTTTCTTTGATATGACGATTCTATATCTATTTATATTTACGCAATCTAGTCTGTTTTTCAAAAGAACTTTCTGCTCTAAAGTGACATAGACATCTGTTACATAGTCTGATACGACCGTTGTGTTATGAAATTTATAAACTCAAGAACTGAGATAGAATTTGAATCTAAGCAAACTAATAAACGCTACTATCCTCCATGCCTACGTCATCCGAATTCGAGTAAATTTTCGTTTCTGTGACAAGTGAATTGCCTCTCTACGCGATTTTTGTTGACTTAGATAAATTGGTGCTATCTCACTGCCACCCTTATTCCCATCGCGTTCTATACCGTAAACGTTAATACCAAATGATTAATCATTTCGAATTTTTGAATATTCTTCAAGCCAATGGGAAAATTTAAACTTTCATAATTTAGTACTGTTTGCTACCGAAGACGGTGAAGAACTATGCTACACGTCGAGTTATTGAAGTGCAGGGAGTTGGTGTGATTGTAAATGGAATTACAGATAAATCCCATAACCTTTTGCAATATATTTACCACCAATGAAACTTGTGCAGAATGACAGACTGGGGTTGCTTAACGAAGAGTGGTTAGGATTTCGTATGTTAAACTGAAGATGCGTCTATGAGTTTCGAAGGATCGTGGTGAACTTGCTCACAAAAGTATTTTCTGTTGTGGTAAACGACGAAGAGTGTGGGTTTTTTTCGTTGTTCTTTGTGGTGTGCGTAATTAGTAGAGAAGGACTTCGGGAGTGGACAATGTTTGGTAGTGGGAGGAAAAGAGGGAGTCAGTGGCAAGATAAAGGTTTATCAGGTATGAGGATATGTTTTCGTTGGGTTGTGGAGAAAGTGAGGATCTGGAGTCCAGATGTTGCAGAGTAACACGTCTAATATGGAAAATAGTCAGATAACTGCATCTTTAGCTAAGAACGGGTAATAAACTGATTTAGAGGATTGTAGAGTAAATAGTGAATTTTTTGGTGAAGGACATTTCCTAGCCCGGTGTTAATCAAGTGAAACTGCAAGTAAGTGAAACTGGAAACCACCACCGTATCGGTATATATTTGATGACGTGAACTGTCAATTTTATAATTTCGAGTAATGACAAGCCTGATTCCCTTCCCTGGACTCTTCAATTTCAGCCAGCAATTTTTCCTTTATATTTATGTTGAACTAGTCATTGATATCCACGAATGGTAAAATGATTTCATTTTTAGTATTGAAGAACTACAGTTCCACAATAATCCTACTACCTTTCATGGTCTCGAATTTATAGGACAAAGCGACGTTTGCTTTTGAACTTCCATCCTTTCGAAACATGGTTTTTAGTCTAGCCGTGATTAATTTCTTTGGATATTTTAAGAAATGCTTCAAGTTCGTCTGCCACAAGTTCGCTATCAATGTAGTCCTTATTCTTCCCTTGAAAGCAAATTCCAAATCATCCCAACGTACTCTGTCACTTCTCTCTATTGCACTTTCTTTACCTTCCTTCTGATGTTGTTTAAATTTTTCATTCAGAGATTTCAGTATTCCAATCATTGTTAAAATTGTGATCGATGATCCTTTCTTCAGAAGTTTATATGCTCCTTTCATAATCTCTATTAATTCCTTGCACTTTGTATTATAGAATCCATTTGGTCTTTACTAACGATAAACATTCACTTGACGGTTTAAGGAACAATGATCCTCGCACATCATCGAAGGGCTTTTTATACGAGGATTTCAAGGTTATCCTGAAATCGGTTCAAACGATAAGATCTACCAGAACTCTTCGTTGTTCTAAGGACGTGGACTGATTCTAATTATTATTATTAAATAAATAATTTCTGGAACCGTTTTTCGGTAATACACAAAGGGTCGTTCATCATATCTTAATTCCGCGAGATAACATTTGATATCGAAGTAGCTTCCAATTTGCTAGATGAACGATTCTACGCAATTCCAGTCAAATCGGACGTGCAAAATTCTTGACACCATTTTTCAACAAAGTATAAAGTACCTACCGCTCATTTCCTCGAGTAATTTGAAACCATATACAATAACATTTTAAAAACAATCGGAGGATAAAGGTATCGCAAATAGGCCTATAGGTCAAGGATCCTTACTTCGCTTGAAGTTTCTTAAAGGTTCTAGAGGAGCGGCAAGGGAGGGCTGCGAGAAAAATCATACTCAAGAGGTCAAAGTACTTTCCGGACGATGGCGTCCATTTCGAAACTTGACCCTGAGAGATAACGTTCAAAGTCGAACAGTCTCAGGCGTGGGGGACTACCATCTCGAACCTGCACCATACCAAACCCCAAGAAAAAGGGAAATTCTAGTGGCTTCTCCAGAGTTAAGGGGAAAAGGGTTGACGGTTTAAACAATAAACCTACACAATTCAGTACGGACAGGAATCATCGAAGGTTCCAAAAGATTCTAGAAGCTTCTCGACCGTGCGCAATTCTTAGAAACGAGCGTAACATTCCTGAAATCGAATGTAAAATTCATAGGAGGATCCACCCTGAATTCCCAGAATCGTGGAGTTTGACGACGTTAATTTAGTAAGGACACGAACCTTCGAAGACTTTCGAAGTGTTGCTAAATGTCGCTGCAGGAATCTGTATCCAGAACCCTTCAACTTCTACTGCTCACGTTACAGGTCCTACATCTTAATATCTAATACTTTATAACTGCAAAGCGAAGAAATCTCAAATGCGCACATATTACACATATGCAGTGAGTGTAAAAAATATTCCTTTGATATTTTTTTATAGAAAATTTCTGGAAATAGTCTATGTCTGAAAGTAAAAAATCGTCTAGAAAAAAAAGTTAAAAACAAAAATTTACATGAAAGAAAAATATAAATGATAAAGAAATATGCCAGTTGACGTGTAAAAAATTTCCATACACATGTTATAGCTTTCGAACTATAGGGAGACGGAGTCTGAAATTAATATTTTGTAGGATTTACGTCAGAATCGATAATAGCATAAATCCTGCGTGGCATACAATTAAGTTAGATGTAAAAAAAAGAATGAATATTGTACGATTCATCTTGAAGAGCCATTTTTAAATCGTTTTTGTTGGAAATTTCATTCATTCGGATTTTTCTTTTGAGATAATCTCACAAATTTTCAAATGGATTAATGTCGGGTGAGTAGGGAGTTGTAACAAAGTGTTTAGGTATATTGAACAGAATCCACATCTTGGTATAATACTACGCTGTGTGTTTGGGATCGTTGTCTTGAATAAAACTCTAGTAATTATTAAAACCACTGCCGTAGCCCTTGTTTGCAGATTTTCTGAGCCCTTGTTTGAGAATTTAAATATACGTCTTGTAATCTAAAACTCCATTGATAAAAACAACTTCCGTTCCGATACCAGAAGCACTCATACATCCCATACTAGTATCGATCCTCCTCCGTGTTTCACTGTGGGAACTAAGTTTTCTTTTTGAAATTCTCTATTCGACTTTCTCCACACCACACGTACACATTCACTAACCATCTGACCCAAAAATATTAAATTTAGACTCATCAATAAAGAGTACATACCGCCATGATTTAATTTACTTGTCCTTGTTCCTTTTTGCAAAGTCCAAATAAATTTTTTTGTTTGTCTCATTGACCCAAAATTTCTTACGGACAGATTTCCCGTGAAAATTGGCCTTGAGCATGATAAGGAACATCAGAACTCTGAAAACTACGATGAGGGACACGAGAACTCGGAAGGCTAGAAACGAAAAGAAAAGGCCATATTACTCGTGTAAGAAGGATGATTCTGCCTTCGCAAGGGTGGAGTTGATTTTTATTGTTCAAACTGCCATTGATGCATAACTTATAAATCTGTAAAGTATCAGCATCAATCGACAAAATGTGAAACAGAAATCAAGCAATGTTCGGGTAACTGTGCAGGAAAAGTCGAGCAAAAGTGGAGAAAAAGTTAAGCAATTAAAAAATAAATAAATAAGACAGAAAAATAAGCGAACAATAGCAGCGGCGAACAACGCAAGAACTCCGAAGACTGCAGCGAAAAACTCTAGGGCTCGAATATCACCAGAAGAAACTCATTTAAGATGCAGGATAATGTACAGGATCAATTACGGTACAGTATACGGAAAAAGGTACAGTAAAATATGCGGTCAAAAGTAACGGCGAGCAAAAGAAAAACTCTCAGGACTACAGCGAGATATTCTGAACCTCCATAGACTCGTATGAGGAACTCGAAGTGAAGCCGTTTATGAAATACGTTTAATATTTTATTTCGAACTGGAGTATATCTTGTCTATCCCCATGCATTACTATATTACGTAACATGAGCTTGTCACGTGTCCGTCATGCTATGATTCGACATGACATTTCTACTTAAGTGATTGTATTCATAAAGCAAACTTCTACCATTTTCCCCGACTACTTTTTAGCGAGGTGAATTTCCTGACTCTAGTGATAAGTGTTGGATAGGGAATGCCAAAAGTATTGCCGTGACGTCATGACACGTCATTATGTTGTCATTATCGATATTCACTTGTGTTTTATATATTTCCTAAGAAATGTTTCAAAAATTCGACTCTGCAGGGAAAGTTGTTTTATCGAGACTTCAACTTGATGTAATCAATTTATCGATAGTACTTTCTACAATGACATGTTGGGTGCAAAGTTTGCTCATTTCCAGCTCTGGTCCGTGTGATGCACTCACGCGTAAGAAAGCAAATTCCAATTCCCCTTAATCTATAATGGCATCAATCTATCCTTTTGAACTATAGTCTTAAGGGCTGCCTAATCCTTTCATGGTCAAGTCAGAGCATAGTATGTCAGAATTTTTAAGACCATGAATCTCTATTCTTGAATAATGGTACAAATTTGTAGTGGATCAAAACTTATAGTACAGTTGTTGTATTGGTCTAATTTATAGCAAGCAATTAACGTGCATAATAAAGGCACGTTCACAGCTTTGTTGAAGAGTCCCACGACTACAGACTTCTCATTTCTATTGAAGCTCGTGATTGTGTTGTGTAAAAAAATTCGTTTCCTCAGTATCGAAGTATGATCCGATTTTACTCGATCTATTTCAGCTTCATTTTCCATAGAAGAATTATTCTTCTAAATAGAAAGAATTATGTATATTATTATTTCCTTTAACGTGTCTTAAAGTTGATAAAGGACGTAATATGCTAATAATTTGTTGGAAATTTCATTCATTCGGATTTTTCTTTTGAGATAATCTCACAAATTTTCAAATGGATTAATGTCGGATGAGTAGGGAGGTGTAACAAAGTGTTAGGCCTAATGCTGCCTAAGGTAGACATATGATTATTACAAATTTTATACAAGACATCTTGCTAATAATAGCGAAATTCTGGGGATAAACATACTACATTAAGGGGAAATGGAACGGCTGGCCGAATTCCGAGTTGACGGTGGCAAGCAATGGAAAGACGCGACTATACTTTTGCAGGGTTTTATGATGTTATGCCTTAGGGATGCTCAATTCCTTTCTATGTTGAAATGAAAATCTTTCCTCTAAAATTTTTACTACAGTATTTAAAATGAGCATCACTGGCGCACGTTGGGACTAGTCGTGTTACTACTAGCGCTTGTCGTGGCGAGAGGCTAAAGTTTTAGGTGAGGCAAATCGGCGCATTGACAGTTTCGCATGTTCGCGCCAAAAAATTTCGAAATTCGCTGTACAGCAGCAATTCCCAGTGCTATGGTGTAAAATTCAGACCTGTAAAACTTTTCCTGCGTGCTCTTTTTTTCGATTGTCACCGGTGGTTCTGTGCAGCATTGTGATACGTGTTGGATAGGGAACAGCAAAAGTATTGTCGTGACGCCATGATACGTCCCTAGGCTGTCACTGCCGATATTCAGGTATTTTTTATATATTTTCTAAGCAACAATTCAAAAATTGGGTTCCACAGCGAAAGTTATATTATCAAAAGGTTTCAAGTTTAGTTAATCGATCTATTGACAGTGCTTTTTGCAGAGAGATTTTTAGGTGTGAAGTATCCTCGCTTCGAGCTCTCATACGTGTAACACACTCACACAGAAAATGTCGTTCTATTGCCCCTTAAACTGTTATTTCTCCGTGTAAATATACGTATCTTTTAATTCTAAATCAATACACAAGATTGAATGTACTAATCACCTATTGCACAATTATTGTTATCACTGAAGAATTTCATATCAAGTTCTACTTGGCGATGCTAGCCGAAAATCTTTTAAATTTAATATCACATTAGTAACAGGTTAGGATATACTTCTGATTTAAAAAAGTATATTAATAAAAATGCAATTATATGATATTATTAAATTTTAGTTAGTTAAACGACAATCACGAT
>JARPRG010001005.1:0-10222 GCA_031001745.1 Hartigia nigra | reverse complement strand
GATAGTAGATAGGGACAGTGGGAATCTCGTTAATCCATTCATGCGCGTCACTAATTAGATGACGAGGCATTTGGCTACTAATAATCTACATGTCCTGGCGTGCCAGGCTGTTCTTCCAGGGTATAACCCCCTTGTTGGAAAAACTTAACAAATACTGCTTACGCAGTTTATAACAAGAAGATTAACAAAGGACGTCTTACATGATTAACAACAACTATTATTATTAGATATATATTTTTCAATGAATAAATACATTTACCGTCGCTTGATTAGGTTCAACACAGTAATGATACATGCATTTTCATTTCTCATGGTGCTTGGTTACGAGAAGATAGCACATTGTTTTTTTTTTTTATTTTATAAAATGGTTCTATAATATCATCTTGCAGGTTACGTCGCGTCGTATGTTTGTAAAATTATGTCGTAAATTTCAAAGATATTTTCGTAATCGATAGTAGGTATGGACCGCAAAGGCACATAACCTAACGATTTGGGAGTCGGCTCATATAAAATTGCGTCATGCTATCTTATTGTAGTCGAGAAATTTGTTTGCTACTTCTATGGAGGAGCTCAGTGCTATGAGGGATATAGTTTTTATTTCGTCTCGTTTGATACCAAGTTTGAGTAGATTTTCTTTTGTTTCTTTAGGTATAGATCCTCTGCTACTCACTACTACTGGTAGTACAAGTTTTGTCCTTGCGACTCCTTGTCGGACAAGTTCTTCTACCACAGCCGCATATTTATCCTTTTTTTCCTTAAAAGCCTGATGGAGATACTCCCTGCTCTCGAAGCGGACAGTAACATCGACAACGAGAGCCCTTTTCTCATCCTTAATTATGAGATCCGGTTTGTGGAGCATACTGTTGGCTTTAATACTCGGTTCAAGTAGTACCTCTTTATTAATAGCTAATTTATTTGTAAGAAGCATTTTTATTTCGTCATGTCGTCTTATTCGAATGGGTTTGGTGTGTATGCATTGCCCCAAAATGTGACCTAGGGTTTCTGGTTGTGTTGAGCACCACCTACACCTAGGGTCAATTTGCGCAGATGATTTAGAGAGGACAACTCGGGTTCCAAATGAGTTGGTCCTTAGTCTTAGAGCGTCTAAGTATCTCGATGGTTTGAGTAGAGATGGGTCACGCAGCCATGCCATTGCCTATTGCGTCATCTTGGTAGAGAGATACGCCTTGTCCTTGCATGGGCAACGATTCCCAAGTTTGGACTGCTTCTTTTTGAGGTGCTTCTTTGTTTTTTCAATATCAGAAATATTTGTGGGCCAATTTATTCTTAGAGATTTTGTGATTTCTTTTAGTTTATTTTCGAATTTCTCACTAGATGCCACTGTGCGCAATATAGCATCATCGGATTGCCTCATTTGTAGGCCACTTTATAGTGTTGCCAATTTGACTACGTGTTCTAGTCTTAGGAAGCCTAGGCCTCCATCCCTTTGAGGAGTGTAGAAGAAGCTAGTTGCCGTACTTGGCATTAAGTGTAATATTCCTTTTATCTGTTGTCTTATCTCTTGGTCCACTAATTTTAGGGTTGATGTGCTTGGGGGACACATTATGAGGTTATGTAAAAATTTTGGTATTATGTATGTTCGAATAAGATCTATTTTTTGGTGAGGTTTTAATGCTAATTTTCTTATGCGTAATATTATTTCTATGATATCTTGTACTATAAAACCCTCATAGCAACCTTTCCATGGCCCCATTTTGGCACCCAGATATTCAAAGATGTCTTCAGGGCCAGTTGCTGATACCTTTTCGTCCCCTATTGTGAGTTGGGGATCTGAGATATACCAGCTCTTTTGCATGCGATTTATTTGAAACGTAGAGCATTTTGGGGCTGACAGTGACATGCCCAGTTCGCCTAGTTTTATGTGGAGTATATCTAATTGTTTTTGGGCTTCCGCCTGATCCTTAACAATGAGAACCAAATCGTCTGGGAAAGCCAGTTCGCATAAGTTTTCCCCTTCAAAATCAATTCCGGTCATTTCATTTTAGATGCGTTCTATGATTGGCTCTATAGTCAGGTTAAACAATAATGGCGAAAGTGGGTCGCCTTGTTTGACCCCCCTTTTTAATTCGATATCCACAGTGTTTTTGTTGGATCCTTTTATCACCGTGTGACATCGAGTATACATATTTACAATAAGATCTACTATTTTTATGGGAACTCCCTTTTCTTTGAGACATGTTTGTAAGGCTGAGTATGGTACCGTATCAAATGCCTTTGAAATATCAATAACGGTTATTACCCCACCAGTTTCCCACATGGCTGTGTTTATTGCGTCCTTTAGAAGTGAGACATTGTTGTAGCATCCGTTTTCGATATTGAATCCCTTTTGCCTCACAGTTTGCTTCACCCCTTTCAACGATTTCGACCAATCAGAATGATTAGCTCCCGAATTTGGCTATTGTCAAGGGAGTCTGTCTCGGGACACCGACCGAGATGTCACGGACTGGCCCGTGCTCCCGAGCCATCTGTTCATAGTTTTTCTAGCCGTGTTTCGACACGGATAGACAGTTCTCGTTGGTATCGCTTCGGTATAGCTCCCGTATAGTTCTCGCGTTGCTACCGCGATATCCAGGAATCCCTATGGATTTCCCGTGAGTGTTTCGGAGGTGCAGTGCTGTGCCATAGTGCAGTGGTCACCTGAGGGTCCCTTGGATACAGTTCTCGACGTTCACGGAATTGCTGCATCAGCTCCGGTGAGGACTCCCAATTTATTAATTGGTGAAGGGATTTCGATCTGTCACGTTCTCGATCAGCTGTTCTCTGTACCGTGCACTATTTGCCTGTCGCTTACTCCGACCCTATCTACCGTAACCTAGCAGCCTGAGCGGCCGTGCATTTCCGTTACCGTCTGCTCCCGTTCGTGCATTCAGTTGCGTTTGCTGATTTTACGCGACCCCAAAGATCAGCACCCTACGGTTGCGTTTCTCGATTTCACGCGCCCCCAAAAACCGAAGGATCCGTTATGATACCACCTTTCTGATAGGTTCCGTCAGAGCTCTCGTTCTTCTTGGAGTTGGGCCTGTTCCACCCCAACTCCCAGTTTATACCGGCTCGTCAATTCCCGGTGATACAAGAATTGGATGGCGCCCGCCTGGCTTGCGGATGCAGGAACGACGGGTGGACGGCCGAAGGTAACGTAGGTTGGCTATCGAAGATTAGTTTGTTCTCGGTTTTGGCTATCGGTGTCGAGTTAAGAAAGATTACGTTACGGATGGCGCCCACCGTGGGGCCTCGCTACCGAAAAAATACGTTACAAATGGCGCCCAACGTGGGGCCTCGCTACCGAAAAAATTCGTAACAATATACACTGTATTGCACCGATGTAATATACCATTATTTTCTTAGCAAAAAAAGGCGTTCTGTTTCACTTACCTGCACTTACCTCCTCAGCATAATTACCGACCGTAGATCAGCGTTGACATATTACCAACAGCTCTGGGTGAGACCCCTGGGGCGCACACGGTAAAGCATGATGGTGGGGGAATTTCGGGTCCGGCTTTCCCGGGCTCGGGGATAGCGCGTGAAGGGAGAGGGCTACCCACATTGGTGAGGGTCTGGGGAGAGGGCTACGGGTAGGCCCACCTAGGCGAGGGGCCAGGCGCCACAGTGCGGTACGGGCGGGGGAACTCGCAACGCTCTCCGGTGGCGTGGTGAGGGTTTGTTGTGACGGCCCATAGTGGCCCGTATCTACTCACCTGGGTCCAAAGAAGATCAAATTGGGCCAGAAATGCTCTCACCAGAGATAACCTCCAACTTACCTCATTCTATTTGAGAGCAAAGTGGTGGAGCAATCGTCTTCATCAGTCAGTCGATGGATGGGAACTCAGCGAGTGTCCCAATACCCCCCGAATCCACGTGGTGGGTTGACGCAGGGAGCTATGGCATTCCAGGAAGGGACTACATTCAGCACATGCATGTGAGAATCAACTCACTTCCGTCTCTAATAAGAAGATCTCTGGGAAAAAGGAGACTGCAATGCAATACCACCTACCGAGCTGAATATAGAGTCGAGGCGACAGCGACACACGTAATCCAAGGTTGCCACAGAACGCAGGGGGGACGCGTCTTACGCCATGACACAATCTGGAAAGTCCTTGCGGCGAGCCTCCGTGATGTAGGATGGAGCGTGATTGAAGAACCCAGAATTTGGACAAGGGAGAGTCTCAGAAAACCCCATCTTGTCGCGAACCAAGGCGATGCAGTTAGAATAATCGATATGCAAGTAATTAGTGGAGGCATACCCTCGGCCCTATCCTCTGAGAAAAAGACGAAGTACTACAGCGACAACGAGGACCTAGTAAAACAGATTGCTGAACAACATCGTACTACCATCGATAAAGTCCAAGTAATATCTTGTACACTTACCTGGAGAGGTGTTTGGCCTGCGCAATCTGTTGACAGACTCCGGGACATGAACATCTCGTCAAGAGTGCTGAAAGGCATAACGACTCGCGTCTTGCAGGGAAGCCACACCAATTGGAGCAGGTGGAACCGCATGACCACCGTGGCAGCAAACCCCTGGAATGAGAGAAGGAGAAATCAAATGTCGGCCGAAGGTATTGGCTGAACCTGGAAGAAAAATACCTACCTGGGTTACCCGCGCCCTACACCCCCTTACCATTGTGATGTCTAGGACACCTGCCGTATTGGATTGAGTCCATATACTTACCTCTATACTTACCCTTAGATGTTGCGGGAAATCTGAGAGAAAAAAAATAAAACATAATATCCAAATGCCTCGTCATCTAATTAGTGACGCGTATGAATGGATTAACGAGATTTCCACTGTCCCTATCAACTCCCTCCCGATGGTCTGCCACCTTGATGTTGGTGGGAGGGCTCCCCGGCTTGAAGCTGGGGTCTAGGAGCAGACCTTGAGGCACTTGTGTCAGAACATCCACCCCTCTTGTGGCCGCCCAGGCGGCTCTTGGGCAAGAATGGATCGGACTGCCACTTCGAACGTAAAGTGTCTCATTACCGACCCCTGGCCGCGGGCCTTCCACGGTGTGAGTGCTAGCACTGCGCCGTGGTTGAGGCCTGGACGGCTGGGTTAGGCTTGAAAAAGGAAAAGATAGAGATAAAGATAAAGAAATAGAAATAGAAATAGAAATTGAAATAGAAATAGAAATAGAAATAGAAACAGAAATAGAAAAAGAAATAGAAATAGAAATTGAAAAAGAAACAGAAAAAGAAAATGAAAAGAAAAGAAAGAGAATATATAGTGTCAAGCGGATACGCCCCTGTGTAATACGGGGGAATGTATACATCTGCTTGACTTTTCCGTTTCTGGGACTTAATGGGCCAGGTCCTGGGTTAATTGGGGCACTTGAGTCAGGGCATCCGCCCCCGTTGCGGCCGTCTCTGCGGCTCACGGGAGTGAACGGATGAACTGAGTAGAGTGTCTCAAGGCTGGCCCTCCAGGTGCGGTGACTGTTCACTGACACGCTGGTAGAGGCCTGTACGGCTGCGGCTGGCCTCGAATAATGAGGCCCTGAGTCAGGGCGGATGCGCCCCCGCGTAATGTGGGGGAATGTATACATCTGCCTGACTCTCCCTTTCCTTCCTCCGGGGCCTTTCAGGGTCGGGTCTTGGAGTATGCGAGACATTTGTGTCAGCACATCCGCCCCCATTGCGGCCGTCTAGATGGCCTATGGGCGAGAACGGATGGGCTGATGCGTTGAACGTGAAGTGTCTCACGGCTGACTTCGGCCGCGGGCCCTCCATGGTTGTGTGCATGTGCACTGTACCGTGGTAGAGGCCCGGACGGCTGGGGTTGGTTTTGAATAGAAGGCCCTATTATCCCTCTTCCTAACACTTCATACCCTTATCCTTTCCCAGGGCGACCCACTCCCACTGCCCTCTTCACTCGATCTGTGGTCGAGTGTGGGCCGCTCAATGCATGATCGCCAGGCCCGCATCGCTCTTTGATGACGGAACTGGTCTCCTCTCTCTCTCTTTCTATCTCCTTTCCTTTTCTTATCTACTCTTCTATTCCTTTATTTTCTCCTCTTTTCTCTCTCTTCTATTCTTCTCTCTTCTCCTTCTCTACTTCTTTCTCTTCCCTTTCTTCTGTTACTAATATATTTTATTTTCAGGTTAAATCTTAATTTTATTTTCAGGACTAATCTTACATTATTTTCAGGTTTAATCCTTCTTTATTTTCAGGTCTAATCTTATTTTATTTTCAGGTTCAGGGTTGCGTTTTGCGTTCTGCGTTTTCTGCGCTTGCGTTCTGCGTTGCTCTCCAGGCGCCTGGCGCCCGCTGCTGGCCGGCGGTTAGGCTGGTGTCGAGGCTGGGACTATCGCAGCCTTCTGCACAATAGACCGGCGGCCCGGGGTTATGATGTGCGATCGGGAATAAGTGTCCTGGGTGTTCTGTCGCCTTGATCACACATCATTCTTACTAGGCGGCTGTCTGGACTTGTCTAGGCAGTTGTCTATACCCACACGGGTCCTGCGGAGGTGATAAATAGGTTGTGCATCCCGCAGGGCAGCCCGGGGTGGGATGAAGGGGGAAAGGTTCCTGTGCACTTGAGGTGCAGGAACTTACCCGGGTTCGACCGTATGGTTCCTCGTGTGGAACCTAGTGGCCTGGAAACCACGCCGTGCAGACACCAAATCCGGGTGCGTTTATTTATTATGCGTCCTCGTTTTTGTCCGGTGGTGTGAGCTGGGACTGGAGAGCGTCATCGTTGGTAAGGCTCTAGGGCTTAAGGTTAGGGCTCGGAGATAGGGCGTCCGAAAGCTAAGGTGTAGGAATCGTGCCGATAGCTGCATGGCTGCGGGGACGGGAAACAGCGCAGTCGTGAACGGTTCAACCCGGGGTACCTGCCGACCCCCCGGTGTAGTTAGGCTTGGCGTCGCAATGCGGCTCTGCGGCGCTCGACATTTATTTCCGCATTACTCGTGGGATTAGTTATGAGGAAATTAAATTCATCTTGTGCGGTGAGGAGGAGTGCCCGTCTGGCTAATCGCCTTCAGCCGGGCGGGTCTGCTGTAGCGGTGGCGGGGGATGTTCCCGTCGTCGGGTTGCGTGATCGTTCGTCCGCGCGCTCGGTGGCGGCCTCCACTCCTTCGAGAGCGCCTCACCGAGCTGCGCCCGAGCGTGACCGTTACCAACGCGGCGGGGTACAGTCCCAGGTTTGCAGCCTTCGTGCTGTTCGCGTTGGTTTGGAAAGAATAGATAGGGTTT
This sequence comes from Hartigia nigra, assembly GCA_031001745.1. Classification (NCBI taxonomy): domain Eukaryota; kingdom Metazoa; phylum Arthropoda; class Insecta; order Hymenoptera; family Cephidae; genus Hartigia; species Hartigia nigra. The sequence goes on along the minus strand of JARPRG010001005.1, from coordinate 3,009 downwards.
CCGGAGTAGCCGGGGCCAAAGCAATAGCCTCGGAGGCTAAGAGTCAGGATAGCGCCGCGATAGAAAAAGTTAGCCCCGCGAACCCACCCCGTACCCACTCGTCGCCCGTTACCGTACCATCCTCCGCGTCCGCGACCGCGCCGGGAATAGTAGGCGGTTCCACGGGAGTTAGGATTCTGCAGTTGAACATGCGACGTTCGACTGTGGTTACGGGAGAGGTGCGTCAGCTCGTTGCCGAAAAGCGACTGGACGTCCTGCTCTTGCAGGAACCGTACGTCCGGAAGCGGGGCGCGAGCCACACCTTCGCTGGTTTAGGTTCGTCAATGAAGATCGCTGCTGATTGCTCGCAATATCCGTGGGCGGCAGTGGCGGTCTGTAATCCAGAGTATCAGATGATACTCGTCTCGCAGCTTAGCTCTCCGCACTGCGCGTGTGCGGAAGTGCTGGCGCCCAGCTTCTCGTTCTACGTCGTGTCGTGCTACTTTCAGTACAGCGACGAGATCGAGGGGCACCTCAGACATCTCGAGATGGTTCTTCGTACTCTGAGGGGGAAGAGAGTCGTTGTAGTGGTAGATGCCAACGCTTGGTCGTCGCTCTGGGGTCCCCAGAGTACAGACGATAGAGGTGCCAAGTTCGAGGACCTCATACGAGCGTTGGGCATGGTTCTTGTGAATGTCGCTGGTCAGCCTCCCACCTTCAGGGTGGCAGGGAAATCGTCGTTCATCGACGTGACCCTGGTCTCGCCTTCCATGAGCCAGTTCGTCGGTGATTGGAGGGTCAGAGAGGACTGGACCACAAGTGACCACAATTCTATCGATGTCAGGTTGAGGGTGCCAAAGGCCGCAAGCAGGGATCGGTGTGCTGGGAACACTCGGTTAGACATTCGTCGGGCCGATTGGGAAAGGTTCGCCGGGAGCTTGAAAGATCTTTCAAGGTCAAGGTTAGAGGGCCTCGAACTGACGTCGGAAGCTGATGTCGTAAGGGTTGCAGAGACGCTCGAGGTTATCCTTAAGAAGGCCTGTAAGGCGTAGATGCCTAGGAAGCGTGCGTTTAGAAAGTCCAACCCGTGGTGGACGAAGGAACTGACCCTTCAGAAGAAGGCAGTCTATAGGAAGAGGCGTGCGTTCCAGGGGGAAAGAGACGAACCCACTCGCCTAACCCGGCAGCTGGACTACCGCTCGTCTTTGAGGGAGTACGGCAGGTCGGTGAGGAGGGCGAAGCTCGTAAGCTGGCGGGAATTCGTCACGTCGCATGGAAACTCGGAGCCCTGGGGTTCCGTATACAAGCACCAGTCCGGAAGGCTCCGGGTGGAAAGGGTGCTCAGTACACTTAGACGTGGTGATGGTTTCACGAATAGCGTGGAGGATTCCGCCAGCTGTCTCCTGGACACTCACGTTCCGGATGACCGGGAGCAGGATGACACGCCTGAACAACGTGAAATCAGGGAAGGTGCGCGCGCGGTTCCCAGCACGGCGGATGCCCCGCAGTTCACGGAGGCAGAAGTCGCCTCTGCTGTGAAAACCTTCAAAGCTAGGAAGGCGCCGGGTTCAGACCTAATAGGGGTCTGCGTTCTTAAGGCCGCGTTTAAAGTAATCCCCGGTCAGTTTGTCCGTTTGTATAATGGGTGCCTTCAGAAGGGCGTCTTCCCCCGAGCTTGGAAGGAGGGCTCACTGCCCGCATTAGTTTGTTTATTGTTCTCATAGAGGTGTTGGTGGGAACTATGTAAATAGAGTGACAATTCAACAAAATAATTTCATTATACGCGCAACTACCAAATCTATTATTAAGTTTATACGTGCGCTTGGTTAGATAATCTAATGTATAATAATTAACAATAAGTGTAGATTGGTGGTGGGGGCGCATGAGGGGCCCCGCCTTGGCACTATAAAAGCGGCGGCGGACCTCACTCGTGCCTTCAGTTCATCAATAGCGCGCACGGCTGTTACATCGCTGAATGGTGTCGGTTAAGTGAATTATTAAAATAAATTCGTTAAAGGTAGGACTGGTTTCCTGCAAGAATTATTATAGTTTAGTTCTCGTGCTACGCATATGTTGAATTTGTTACTCTTCGGTACAATATTGTTCCGTCGATTGTCTCTTTGGAGAATAGCAATTGTGGCTGTGATTTTCATGTATATTTGGTAGGTATGAGAATCGGTCGTAAAGTATATTTCATACCGCTAGGTGAAAATTGTTTTTATTTTTTTGAGAAATTTTTTTTTGTTTGGCATCAAAAAATGCCTATAACAATATCGTAATAATTTAAACGTCGTTCGTATTAAAAAAAAAAACGAAATTCTTTATGTTGTTGAATGACAGATGGCGCATGCGTAAGTCATTCACGAGAAGCCTCGCGTAATTGTGAAATTTGATTCTCTATTTGTTATTTATCACAACGCAGTGCATGCAAAAGACGTTTGTAGGATTTATTTTAATTTATAATAATTATCGGTTCTTTTTTTTGATTTGGCATCAAAAATACCTATAACAATATCCAAATAATTTAACCGTCGTTCGTATTTCAAACAGAACGAAATTATTTATTTTGTTGAATGACAGATGGCGCATGCGCAAGTCATTCACGAGAAGCCTCGCGTTATTCTGAAATTTCATTGTGAATTTGTTATTTATCACAACGCAGTGCATGCAAAAGACATTTGTACGATTTATTGTAATTTATAATAATTATCGGGATATTGTTTTTCATCAGTAAGTACAAAAATTTTGTCAATTTGTATGTATTAAAGTGAAAAATGCCAACAAGACGCAAGGGGGCCCATTTGGGCCGTCGAACGAATAAAGCAACAAACATGCGGAATAGTAGATCAGAAAGAATAGACGAACAAATCCAACAAGATAACGAAAATGTGCGTGTGATCATGTTGCAATTGCGTGCATCTCAATCAAAAGAGGCACGAGCTGAACGAAATCGACAACGAAAATTGGAACGGAGACAAGCGCGACGGTTCGTAGTTAACACACGCAGAGCAAATGACCGACAACGTCAAC
>JARPRG010001004.1:0-10240 GCA_031001745.1 Hartigia nigra | reverse complement strand
AGCCGGCGGAGAAGGCTTCCCCCTCTACGCGTAGGCCTAGCTTGCTCCGTCGCTGCTGGTCGCCCCACTCTCGCTCTAATGCTCTCCTCCGTAGGGCGCCATTAATGCCGGGCAGTGTACACTGTGCGGCATTAATGGCGTTCCTGGTAATAGCTAGAGAGAAGAGCGACGGAGCGACGGAGTGACGCTGCTAGTGGTGGCCCAGCAAGTGAGAGAGTCTTATGCAGGACTCGCACTGAAAGTGAGGGAGACGCTCTTATACGGGACTCCTCCGAGTCGCGACATTTATGGTGTCCCAGTCGGTCGAATGGCTTCCCCCTCTACGCATCGGCCTGGCTCTCCCCGCCACTGCTGGCGGCCCCACACTCGCTGTGTTGCTCTTCCCTCCAGCTTCTACGTGGGACGCCATTAATGCCGCACAGTGTGCATCCGTGTAGGGCTTTTCAGTCTGCCAATCAAGGGATTACTAATACGTGGGTCTTGCCAAACGTTTTTAGATTTTCTTAAAGAAATTAATTCATTTGAATGGGAAAAAATCCAACATGAATTTTTGCCTTCCTTATTTCTAACGTGGATTAAGTTTTGTGAAAAAAGGTGTTGTAATAAAATTAAAATAAAGACTCGCCGACCTTCTTCGGTTTCTTTGTTGTGGCATCGGTTCATATGCACGTTTCCTGGACAGAGGATATCGTTTTTGGTAATCCTTATCGGCGCTGAATGTCCCCTAAAAATATTAACAATTAAATTTTTAGTAAAATAAAACTCGGCTGAAGAGAACCCCAAAACCATGGGTCGAAACGTTGCAATCTCGTGGAATAGATTTTTATTTAACCTGGCTGCGAAGTGGTCAACACCTAGAACAACAATTATTACCCTTAAATCATGTGCAAAATCTTAGATAGCTCAGATTTTGTTTACTTTGTCCTAAGCATGCAAACATTCCATATTTGTCTGAAAAAATTAAAGGAGCACGTGGTTTAAGTCTGAACATTTTTTTTGTTTTCTGAACACGGAAACTACCTTCTCCACCATCAATACATCGCATAGCAATAACGATTCTTCAGATTACTTCATAAATATTTTTATGCTGACGAACCATTTCACAGTTTAAAAATTTCGTTAAGACATATAGTATTAAACTAAGTGTTTATCGTGTAGACGGTTTGCTCGCAGTTATTTCGACCGACCGATGCAGAAGGCTGAATGGAGAGTGGAGGTACGCGGGGAAGATCTTCTTCCTTCTATGGGCATACATTCTCATCCTGGACATCCAGGTGGACCAACTCCTTTTCTTACACCTCAACCTCTACAAGGGCCAAGCAAGCCAGAGCCTAGACCCTTACCTCCAGCGCCTGGGCCTCCTGCTCCAACATTCAGGTACCACTGGTATATCTTCACTTTCCCATTATGTCTCCTAACGAAAACTTAATAGAGATTTGGGCACCATTATTTAGTGAGCGACAATATAAACTATATACCAACATTTTTCCAGACATTTATTACATCATACGATATAAATAATAACTCAAAAATCACTTGTTTCTTGGATTTTATGTCTATAAAGATCAATTTCTTTTGTGAAAAAGAAATCGTTTACCGACAATCTAGATGTACATAATGTATCTGCTGTACATACTCTAACGTCTTTTGTTGCCCAGTCTAGCCAGCAAATCTCTTTGCCCCTCTCAATGTGCTGAAATGCCAAAAACCGTTGTTGGGTACCAAATACGGATTTGTGTATCACCGATTTTTCTTGCCACAACCGATTTTCCGAATTCCAAATACTTAGCCTCAACTAACTGATTATGATATAGAAAAACGTGGCGAAGAAAGAAAGATTTGGTGTTGTCGGATGGGTTTACAAAATAACTACACAAAGGATGTTGTACTGTCTTGATTATTACAAAGTAACAAACGAAAGATTCTGTAATACAAATTCCGATGCGTATAGTATCCTTCCCTAACCTCCAAATGACCTGTTCCTAATTCGATGTTCCTAACCAGATTTGTGACTCCTCTCGATCTGGTCTAGTTTTTGCGTGCTACCATTTTTAATGATACTACAGATTCTCGTAAAATTTGTTGTTCTCAGAGACGATTATGTCACGAAGATCTCGAGACATCGCGAATACACCTGATGCTTCTCCGCCATTTTTCATTAGGAATGCGATGAAATAAAAAATTCACATTTATCCCATGTTGTAGCTGGGATTTCAACGATTAAAATGCGCTATTAAACATTGCAAAATGAGTTCGTTAAGGGGTTAAATTTTTCATTTCAAAAAATGTCTGATTTTTGCGAGTTTCGCTCGAAGTACTCCAGCGACGATCGCTTGGCGCGTGTGGTGGGGCGGCGGGCCGCTCGAGGTGCGGAGAGACGTGCAGCGGGGCAACCGCTCGGGACCGTACCCTCGAAAATATATGGGCAATTTTTCGCACCCGACATCGTGACGGCATACTTTTAATCGCGTTTTGAGGAATCGCCTGCCATTCCTCGAATATGATTGCTTCTAAATCGTTTGACGTTATAAACGGTGGTCGATGCGCGCGAACTCGCGACTTTAAAATTGCCCAGATATTTTCGATCAGGTTTAAATCTGGGCTGCACGCGGGCCACGAACTTCGCGTTATTTTCTTCGAGATTAAAAGATTGGAAAATTGAAATTAAAAAAATCATTGAATTAAATAACCAATAAATAAATGAATTAATACAAAAACAATAAATGATTTAACAATTGAAAAAAAATTTGTTTAAAAATTAATTTACTAGGGCGCCCCGTAGTGACGAAGTGGGGCGAAGCTTGAATTCGAAATAATATTTGGAGAAAAATGTGGAAACGATCTATCCGTTATTATTCGCTAAATTCCAAAGTCGCTGCAATTCATCTCGACGCGTAGTCATAGCAGGACTATTATTACTTTTCATTAAACGTTCGAAATTGAATGCTGGTTTCAATAACAATCCACCTAAAGCTTTTACACGAGACAGTGCGACGTACGTGAGACCAACTTGAAATTCATTATTACCTATATCAACTATAGCTTTATCCAATGTTATACCTTGAGATCTATGAATGCTCACAGCATAACCCAACATTACAGGAAACTGTTTACGGGTACATGAAATTTCGTTTCTTTTAAAAGGAGGACACTAAGGGAATGATCGGAATTGTGGAAAGTGGCATATGATCATTGTATACTTCGCATGCAATTGATGAATCGTCAATTATGTCTGTGACTGTTCCCACAGAACCATTACCAAGTCTTTTAGTCACCCAGAGATTCCGCCTCAGAATAATTCGTGCTCCTTTGCACAGACGTAATTCCGCAGGTAATCCTTGATCTTCGTCAGTAGAAGCTGCAAAAGCTTCATGGCAGTTATGAATAGCTTTTATCAGTGCAATTGGTTTTTTATTATCCTCCAATTTTTTATAATTGAATTTCTCAATATCAGCAAACAGCATTTTCAAAAGTTCTATCATTCATATTGTTAATATAGAAACGAGATGATAAAAGGTCATAATCCCATTGAGTAATCGTTCCATTCGACACTCTTTCAAGAGTTTCTCTAAAAGAACGTTGTTCTTCTCCCATTTGTCTCATGACTTCAGTTAAAAAGAAAACTTTTTTAAACTGTTGATATAGCAAACTTGATTGAATTGTTATAACGTTCTTTCCAATGGTATAGAGACTTCCTCTTCGTTCGTTCTTAGATTGCAAACTGGTGGAAGCTGTGATCAGTCTCCAATCAGATAAACGCATAATCCACCAAAGGGTAAATTTGAGAATTGTGACTTGGCTTCTTTGAGTCTTCTGTCTACTTTATGAATTAATTTCAATCCTAGCATGCTAAATTCATCAATCAAGACAAACCTGATATTTCTCATTTCTTCCTCGAAAGTAATATTGGTTTCACCACTAAGCCCTCGTGAAAATTGTAAAACAGATATCCTTAAGGGGGAAAGTACGAGTAAATTGTTAAAAACGAGCGGTTTTTTGCGATTTTTTTTTGCGAGAATCAAATAAGCAATCTTTGTGAAACTTGGCATATATTTAAAACTATCATCGAAGATGGCACACAAATTTTTTCGTAAAAAAATATTTCAAAATGGCGGACTTATAAGTCACGGATGATAGCGTCTCGAAGGCGGAGTGTCCAGTTGGCGGGCAAGATGGAGCTCGTAATTTTTATCTGAAATTAAAAATCCAAACGATTTGCTAATTTTATAAGTTTATCTTCTGTGTGAACCTCAAAAACTCGAAAGAAATCGCGAAAAAAAATTTGTATATAGTTTTAAACGAAAAAGTGTGAATTTACAAACAATTTTTGTTTTCAACCTGCTGTAAAAAATAGTAAAAATGACTTTTTTTTGCCAACAAGTAGGTTCACTTAGAAGAGAATTTAATACTGAAGAAAATGCGCTTTGTTTCGTTTCGATAAGTTATATACTTTTTTTTTAATCCCGCCCGCCAATTTGAAAAAAGCGCAAAAATGAAAACTCGAGAAAAAGCGGTTTAAAGTTTTCGATGTGAATACTATGAGTTATTGGTTACTTACAGCAATTATCGAATATCTTTAGAACTAACTCGAATTGGCTTCTATAACTTACTGGGGATATTCTTGGATAGTTTATTTATCGATTTAAGCAAACTTGAAAAACAATTTTTTTTTCGATTTTACATGTACTTCCCCCCTTAAAGCCGAATGAAGAGTCTGACCATTGATATTATTAGCCGCAACGCCTGTAAGGGCTAACAAAAGAGTAGAGGAACATTCGAAGTATGTATCAATATCATACATAATTTGATTGATAACACAACTCTTTCCTGTACCAGCTTACCCTTGGATAATTACAAATCTATCAAAACAACTATCGTAATTAGAAAGTTGGTATCATAAGAATGACAAGATCGCATTTTGCTGATCGTTATAACAGATTCCAGGAGGAACAAGTATTGTACTCTGATTTCCTGTAGTTCCTCGATTTTCATCAATGAATTTAATATTAGTTTTTATATAAGAATATTTATGATAAGCTGCAGTCCAATCAAAAAGCAAGTCGATGTCGCGATTACCAAGTGATACTTAAACGGGTAATAAATTTGGCATAACTGTAGCTGCAGCGATCCAATCTCTCTCGTTAAAAATTATTTCTTCTTCAACAATTTCATCAGTATTTTCATTTTCTGAGGATAAGGACATGTTTAAGTTTCCAGGAATGGGAATGTTCTTGCGGTCGAATGTCATTTTTTAAGTTTCATTGGGATTTCTCAAATTTTGTTCAGTACGCCATGGTGAGTGCAACATAAGCTGTTGCTTGCAAAATAATTCCATGTTTGATTCAATGTTTTTGTCAACTTTCGAATAAATTTGAACAATTTTGTCTTTGCGACTTGTAGATACGATACTATTTTTATCTCTGTAATGTTTCGTTGCGAATTCGAACAATGTTATATTCTCCATTTCCTGAGGTCTAATGCAGTAAAAGTCAATGAAAGAAGTACTATTATTATCGTCATCAGTTTCACGTACAGTTACATAATCTTCCATTTTTATAATAAGTACTTTGAAAGTTCTGGTAGCACATAATAATGGAATCCCTAAAAGTATATGACATGTTTCACAAGCACCTATATCTCGTTCACCGATAACTTTCATCATTAAATTCGTATATGCACGCCGTGCTTGCTCCCCAGTATCTCGAGACTGTACAATTTCCTTTATTCGACATTACATCGTTTACATAAAATATCTTCAATAAACTTTGTTGCACGATAAGTAAAATAATCCTCAACAATTCGTGGGTTTTCAACAATTAATTTCTGTCACTGCACTGCTATTTCTGCTTCAGTAAGCGAATCTTTTTCTTCAAAATTACAATCCATGAGACGAGCTAAATCTGAGCACCTTAAATCTGCTGCACTTAATGTAAAAAATGCTGTTGGTAAACCAATTTGGTTAACCATTGCTTCAAGTTTTCCCCTTCTTTGAAACCAGTAGGAATTAGAACCTCTAATTTTAGAACACCAATAATATAAACTTCTTGCAATCCGAGGATTTTCCGAAATAGTATTTCGTAAATCCTGCACAGCCCCAGTAAAATGTGATCTTTTAGCGAATATTCTACCACGTTCGATACCGTCATGCCGTTGGACTGTGTTCAAAGTAAAGTATCTGAATCGAGGATCTTGTGCAAATTGTTTCTCCTTATGTTTCATTAAGTATTGAAAATATTCGAGTACTGTTGGTTTCATATTATTACAGCGAGTATTATCATTCAACTCTGCTGTACCAAAAGGAAATAATACTGGAAATGCCATTGTGACATATCCTTCACAAGTAAACTCGTTAATTACATCGGTAGCCTGAGGTCATGGAATAACTTTATCGACATCAGATTGAATACGATCAGCTTCATTTAAATTGATATTCTCAGGTGTAACACTTTTATAAATTCCATCTACATCTTCTTCTAATTGTAAATCATCTGAAATTTCAACCGTTTGTACACTTTCATAGATATTTCCGTCAATAGGAATTTGTGAAATATGTTCCATATTGATTTCAACATGTGCATAATACCGATTATTTTCTTTAAAAAAAATAAGAGCAGAAAGAACTTTGTTGCGTCTCACATGGAAATCGCGATGTTCATTCAATACCTTTCGTTTAATTACAACAACGCTCAATGTTGAAAGTGTTCTCGGCAATGAATTTATTATTTCAGTTATATTTTGTCCTATATTTAGTGTATTTCCTTTGTAAGCATATTGCCCTGGAATACCATGTGATTTGATCCGGTAGACTCGCATAACAGGTTGAACTCTTGCTATAAGTAACTGTTCAACAAAAGTTAAATCTTGCAGTTCAATAGGAACAGTACCTGGATCCATGTTATTAGGTGCAGTAAATTTTCGAGAATTTTTCTTGCATTGCTGGCATTTATTATAGATTGCTTCCGTTAACCCTTTGGGTACACATTTATTTGAAAATTTTTGTTGCACTTGGAGCACATTTAATTTTGTTGGCAAGTAAAAGCAGTAGATTTTATGCAAGAATTAATTTATTTCGTATTACTCATTATATATACTCCTACAAAATACTCTTAAAACAAATAAACTCTGGTTATAATAAATAGCTAATTATTAATAATATTTAAGCATGTGATACTTTTCAAAATAGGTTGGTAAATGCAGCGGTACTTTGCATTCTGTAAATGAATTATTGTTTATTCAATATGAAATAGGAAATATATATATAACAATGAGAAAGAGAGTATTAGCTCGTTCACTTAAGCATCCGCTATGGATTTGATAACCGTGTGTTAATGATAAAGCATTCTAAATACAATTAACACAAGAATCGCAAATCGCATGGACACTAAATAAGATGGTAAGCACGCAAATAGTTCCAACCTTGAATCGCCGTTTCCTTAGAGGGGAATCAGGTGTCACCGGAAAGTTTTTGATGATGTCGCCGGGAAGTCGGATGATGTCGCCGGGAAGTTGGATGATGTCGCGCCTCGTGTCGCCTAGACGTATATTTGTGAATTCCAGTCCAAATTGTCAAATAATCGTGGTAGGTACTATATGATGGCCCATAAGCATGTTGTGTCTCCGCTCGTAGTTGATAGGCAAATGGGACGAGCAAACTCATTCCCTTTGTGAATTGTAATGAGATTTCGCGACAAGTGAGGGGGCACGAGGGCGCTGGCGTTCGGTCACCGAATTTAGGCGCTCAATTACAATTATCGCGTTACAATTCTTTGCACTGCCAGGTAGTATCCTTCCTAATTTGGTGTTTAAAACAAACATGGCACCTTTTCTGTGGGTGTTCCTTTGATTTAGTTGGTGGAATATATTCGGGGAAGTGCGCCCAATTATTCGTCTGCAAACGAAGTGGTGTATCGCCACTTACAGAGCGTCCACGGCTTTTATAATTTGGCAATGTGATTTTCTCCAATAATTCTTCAGCAATATTCAAACAAAAGGAAACAATGCCTGTTTTAGTTGTGTTGGTAATTTTAGAATGCAAAACATATTCATTATAAATGGCCATATCTAGTAGATAAAAGAACATTTTCTTATATCCCTTTACGCATTTTCTCATAACAGGGAAGTACGATAGTAGTTGATCCTGTTTATCACCTCCTCCCATACCTTTATTGTAATCTATAACACATGATGGTTTTATAATATTCTTGATATCATCATCTTTTGTTTTTCGTTTTTTACCAGTGTCTACGAAATTAGCATTTGAGTGTTTCGTGCTAAGTATGTAAACATCTTTCCTATCTTTCCATTTGGACGTCATTATACCACGGCAGGATACAGTTTTTACTTCTCCTTTCTTCATCTTAAGTGAAGCAAGCAACTTTGGCATATTCTTCCTGTTTTTCCTAACGGTTCCAACGGCGTTTGTATCATACTTCAGTAATTTTAGGAACAATGATGGCGATGAATACCAATTATTCATGTACAACGTGTAGCCTTTATTTAAAATAGGTTGCACCATTTCCATGACTACACTCTCAGAAGCAGGTATATCACTTCCCGTTATTTTATCCCGGCCGACATAGATTTTGAATCGTGTATAATTGCCAGATGAAGATTCACAGAGTTTATAAAACTTTATACCGAAACGTGCTCTTTTGCTGGCAATAAATTGAATATAATTTACTCGACCTTTGAATTTCATTAGCGATTCATCAAGAGATACTTCACTATTTAGAGTATAAAGATAACAAAATCTATTATTCAGGTAATCTACAATATTTCTAATCTTCTTTATTTTATCATCTTTACTTAGTTTTTCATTATCCGTGAAATGCAGAAAAGTTGAAATATCGAAAAACCTATTACGTGGCATAGTGTTTGAAAAAAATTGAGTATTTATAATTTGCTTTTTTGACCAGTACATTGCCAACTTTGATTTCTTCACTTGAGACATCAAGATACATAAAGCAATATATGCTTTTATTTCGTCAGAATTTACAGGAAACCACCTTTCATTTCTTTTTTTTCGAAAACCTTCTTTTTCTATTATTTGTCTGGCATACCTGTTTGTCTCTTCTACTATGATATTCCAAAAATCTTCATTTAGAAATTCATTTAAAACATCTAAAGCTTTAGGATTATCACCTAGCCTTCGTAGGCACAAACTATTGATTCCAAGTACTTCAGAAAACCGTTTTACATTAGGTACATTTTCTTTTTCTTCCCAAATCCATTCATCTAATTTTTCACGAGAAGATTCACTATCACTACTTGATAAGCATCTTGTACGTCTTTTAGGTCTTGGAATAATTTCACTATCGTTATCACTTTCTAGTTCGATATATTCTTTATCATTTTCATTTTGAAATTCCCCATCATCGCATAAAGAATCATTAAAAAATTCTTCATCGGATTGTTCAAGATCACTAGTTTCATTAAAACTGTTACTATCACTTTGATAAAATATATTTTCTATTTCTACCATTATGGAGTTGTGTATCCCAAACAAGATTCACCAGACTACTAAAATTATTTGTCCTGTTGCAACAGATACGTATTACTTTGTAATAAATCAGAATGAACTAGTTAAATCTCGTCTCAGTTTCAACGACGTATCAGAACGTCATGTGCAACTATGCCCAAAAAAATGCATGACGTTCTCATACGTCAAATCTAGCCAAAGGGTTAATAACACCCTAGAACAATTATTGCAAGCATTTAGCTGAAGATTTTGTAAATTATTTTCAAAATCAATTTGAATGTTGCGGTAATTTGTATCGTTGTACCTTCGAGAAGTGGGAAACCCTATGGCAAGAAGTAAAATTATGAAAAAAAAAAAAAGTATACTTCAAGCGGAGGCGAACTGCGGAACTTGCGATTACGAATCCGGAACCTAACCGACTCTCCTATTTCTTATTTTACTTTAGCTTATCAAAAACTTCCTTATGAATTACCTGTAGTTAACTTGACCGTGCGTGCGGATGGAGCAAACATATTACATAAAAAAAAGTGAGACATTTATGGGTCCGTGGACCACGGGTTTAGCTGAGGAAGGCGGCCATCAAAATGGGGGTCGAACTTCGCGAAGCTCCAGACGTTAATAGTCTGTCCAGTAACCGTCGCGGTCGATAACTTGAGTTAATCGATTCGCGATCGAATCGATTAACTGCTTCAAATAATCCGACTTTCACGTGAAGTGTGAACTGCGGAATTGTTTTGGATAAGACGAATTACTGGCATGTCT
>JARPRG010001002.1:0-10421 GCA_031001745.1 Hartigia nigra | reverse complement strand
GATATTATTGATGCCGTTAATGATCATTCATTAAATAATATGTAAGGCTCGAAGGAAAAAAAAAAATGTTTCCGCCCAGGATCGAACCGGGGACCTTCCGCGTGTTAGGCGGATGTGATAACCACTACACCACGGAAACCGTTGTAGTCTAGTTACTTCTTTGTATTAAATAAATTAATTTCTGGAAATTATGATGAAAAACATTTTCTTGGCAATTTTTAGGTGCACAATTTATATTTAAATAACCTATTCTGCATCGGACGTTACATTTTTCATGAATAGTAAAGTAAAATTGTTTAATGTTTGAATTTAGGTCTTTATGGAATGATGTTTTGTAAAAACGGTAATAATAAGAGCAGTAATTGTATAGTTGGGAATCGCATTAATAAACTGTGTCATTGTTATTTTTCATTCTTCAATTTGCTGCACATTGTCTTTTATTTCAAATTGCTTGTATATCGATCGTTCCATCGACCAATAGGCGTCAACAGTCGTTTAAAGTATTAAAACAAAAGCGTTGTTGTTCAATGATTTTTATATTTGCTTTTTTCTTCATTATGAAATATAATATAGTTATAGCTGCGACAGTGGCGCTTAGAGTTAGATAAAATTAAATAATTGCAGATAAAACTTGGATATAAGTTTATTTAATTAATTTCAAAAGACATCAGATATTACAAATTAAATTGACAGTTGAAAAGTGTTTAAATTTACCAAGAGATACTAGGTCTACTGATTAATAAGTTACACAAATTTGATTAAACATTTATTGAATGCAATTCAAAATATAATAACATGTTAAATTTATAGTTTTCTTGGATAACATGTTTCAATGGTGAGCGGCAGCCACATTCGGCTTTGGAGGTAAACCATTTATTCTGCGATATTCATCTTCAGTTAAGGAAATCAGAGGCCTTATTTTTTTACCTGGTGCTAATACGGGTTTGTGGCTTTCATCTTCAGATGCTTCACGGCGGAGACGCTAAAATGAAATATCACTTTTACTTCAAACAATTTTTTTCACAGCCAAAATACATTATGATTTTATAAAAATAATTACCGTCTATCATGCTACCGTCTATCATGTACTTACCGGATGAGGTGTAGGCTTGTTGACAGGCCGTATAGGCTGAACTGGTCGTCTAGTCGTATACCCAGTTCCCGGACGTGAGGGTTCCGCTGAGACAACCACTGCGTAAATCACGACGATTGCCAACAATGCAACAAACTTCTTCATCTTTTTTTCTGTTGTTTCATATGTAAAAATGCAAATACAGCTTATAAATTACGTATAAACTTCTGTAAAGCTTTCTTAAGACTGAAATGAATTTAACTGTAACTTGAATTCAATTAATGAACGAAACAATGACAAACATAAAACTTATAAATGTGTCTATAACAACAAAATTTATAATTTTTTATATATTGCTTAAATTCCAATATTTCTTTTTCATTAATAACAAGTGATAATACACCAACAACTTTGCTTTTAATTTTCTGTTTTAATTCCTCACAAATACCCTAGTTGATATTTTATTCTGTAAGTTCTGCTTGTCTAAGTCCTGCCTGAGCCTGCACAAGAGGACCTCGGACCTAGGGCTTCAACGGGCCCTTGATTTTCAAAATAAAATTTTTACTAGGGTATAATAAAAAATTCTCTATTGCCTAATGAACCTTATAAGGAAATTTATTATGTTTACTCTTGAGCGCATTACTTACCAAGTGTATCTTCACGTTCGACGATCTTGAAGCAATGGATAACATTTTCCCTGTTGCTTCTTCCTTATATATGATCCAATCCAATCATCACTTGTTCAATATTTATAAATATTTCTGTGAATTGAGCACATATCCGATCCAGGGGAAGCACCGCTCACTGAACACACACACACATTGTACGTGCTAATAACATACCTAACCATCGGAGTAGGATCATGGATCATGGACATTGCTTTGAACGGATCACCAAGTATTACTAAATATTGCTTTGAACGGATCACCAAGTATTACTAAATATAACTGTTCCTTTCATATTTGACTACTGAAGTCATAAAATATGATTAATATAATGAGAATATATTAATATATAAAACAGCTTTCATACAAAACGTTATATAAAATAAGTAGTTTTCCTCAAATTTGTTTCCTATACTCAATAGAGTATTGAAATACTGTATAGCTTGGGCTATTTTATTTCAATAATATATGAGTAAATAATTTATTATGTAAATTATTAATCTAAAATATTGGATATTGATAATAACACGTTACGTTTTCACCGAAGTCGGATGAGATTTAAAAGGAATATGACTAGAATGTATACCTAAAATGTCTAGTTTTCTAATGTGTAATGCGTAATTTTTCATCGTAACAAACTAGTAGTACGCTATAAATAATATTAGGTCGATTCATTCAGATATTCACTTTTAAAATTGCTCTGTACGTGCTTGTAAACCACGTCTCTTCTGACTAAGTAGGGATACCTCTAACAATAAGTTGTTAACTCGGGGGGACTCAAACTTTCGGGACTGAAAAGTTAGACAGATTACACTGTATTTTATTTGTCTATTTTAACATATCTTTCCATGATTTTATGAAAAGGCACGTGTGATTTCCTAAGGATTGCATTATTGGTAAACTATCAAAAAAATGCATTATACTAGTGGACCGACTTTGGTGCTCAAATATTCTTGATCATTGTCCCTAGCAAGGCTTTTTATAAAGAAGGACACCCAACGACATGGCAGACTACGACCACAAACATCTGTGATTCACTATTTCTCCTTTAATTTCTTTAAACCATATCTCCTTCTTATGTAGAGCAGTCCACCTCTTTTCAAATTCCGGTAAGATAGATTTGATTATTTTTTACCATGTAGGTAAAAACGACCTACATGGTCGGTAACTCATTTTACCGATGAAAGGTCAATCAACGCGTTACGTCGCAAGATTTTTCGCGTACTGGTTGACAGAGGGCCGAGGGAGTGGGGTCAGCAGCTAAAAAATTTTACGTACGTAGTAATTCCATTTTCGAAGTTTTATCTATTTATTACAATTCAATTTAGAACTCGATTAAGCATTATTTCCTATTTGTTAACAAAGTACCCTGGTGGAAATTGGTTCGTGTGTTCCCTGTTTTCCGGATAGCGGCTAAACGGGAATAAAGGAATGTTTCCAGGTAAGCAAGCCTGATCAGGAATCTGGTCGACTAAAGTCAGACAAACGATTAATAATTCAATCGAGTGAAAAAGTATGTCCGTTAGGTGTCAAGACGTAAATAATCAACCCTTAATTAAAGTGTAGATATCAGACTAATAATTCGTGACGATTTTTATGTTGCATAACATTGAACGAAGGAATATATGGCATCCTAGAAAAATGTGAGAAATCAAATGCAAAAATGGGCGTCAGGTACAATAGGAATTGTACGGTTGTCAGACAGGGTCAACCGTGTCTTTCATTGCTAACGGCAAACCCTACGTGGGACAATAGAAGATAGAATTTACTCGTGGAATACGTGACCAAATATATTACAAAGAATATGAAATATTGCAAAAATAGGTTATTTGCCGAAGGAAAACATGATTATAAATTTAGGGCCTCATGCAGCAAAAATCAAGCAACATTTATACACTAAATAATTCGCAAAAGTCGAGCAGTATTGTCCTTTATGCTTGCTCGATGCGAAAAAATATTCACAGCATAGCTATTAAAAGTTGATGATATCGTCGTTGAAGCAAAAGGCCTAAACGGGAACGTTTTTACCCAAAATATTGCCAAATTTTTTAAAATCAGGTAACGAAAAAGCTCATCAAATAACGTCAAAAGTTCCAGGGAATGGATAAGGAGATGGGTCTCCTTCGTTCCTATCTTTCGTCCTTCTACGGTCTATCTTTTTCTCTTTCTTTTTAACTCTCGATTATCCACCTGCCTGATTTTTCCCTAATCTTACTGCACTTCCCCTGCTTTACCGCTCACGAATATGCTCCGAACAAATTTTACGATAAACACAGATCAGTGAAAGAGTAAATTTGGCGAGGAGGGTTGACTTACGTAAAGTGCCTCAGTCTCGAGCGGTCAAATTATGCGGGACTCTACTGTACATACAATATCCGTCACTACGTTCAAGGACTTGCACATCTCACATATCAATCTGATATAACATAATTCTGCTATAAGGGTATATATTAAATCCATACTTAATCGTAGAACTTTTTGTTTGATTGATACACTTTTAATTTTTTCAATTTTTGGATAATTGTATTGGTTATTATAAGTTATATATTACAAAACAATTATATTTATATGTGAATTTGAGTAGTTAAAATTAAAATTCGTGAATTAACACTTATTCTTTGTCAGTTCTCATCGGCTGCTTTTTTAATTAATTTTTTTTTCCCTTTTCATTCTATAACCTTCCCAATCTTTAGAATTGCAGAGGACATCTCCAATAGTCGACCAAATCTTCTTCTCGGTCACTGTAGAAAAATTTCTTTTCAAAACGCCTAAGTGAGATAAAAAAATGATCTTATACAATAATAGTTAAACGATTATAATTCCAAATCAATATTAACAAATTGTAATAAATATTAATATCTTACTCTCAATAATTTTGGCGAAGGGCATTTCGTTAATTTTAATTTTATTCGGCATTTGTTTCACTGCAGTGAGGTTTATTGCTACTTGTCTTCTTAAACACATTTTTAGCATTCGGGTTGTTGATTTACTAATACCACCGACAATATCAACACTGGCATTCATGAGATTACTCTGAAATTAATTTAAAAAAATTGAATTTAATGGCATATTATTTATTCTAAATAAAATTTAATGATTTACACGAAAAATAGTGTAAAAATGAAGTAATAGAATAAACTTACAAATTCTTGACGACATTGATTGGATTCGAGCTTGGTATTAAGTGTTATCACGTCGTCTGTAGTCAGACATGGAAAAGTAATACCATATTTATCAGTAAAAGTGGCTCCTTGTGAGATGATTTCTTGAGAACAACCACCTTGGTCCAAAGAGGCCATAATTTGTTCTATTCCAACCTGTATTGTTTTTAAACGAGAATCCATTTCAGCCATCTTTAATGTAAAACGAGACTCCATTTCAATCAATTTCTGCATAATTAAAGAATCTAAAATGTAATAAATGATGTTATCAAGTCGAGGTATTAACAATTAAAATCCTTTAATTTATGGAAAACATAAATACTTACCATTTTCTTTTGACAATACTTTATCTTCTTGCACGAAAATATTGTTTGTAGGTGTTGGTAACACGTCAGGCAGTGTTGATTCAGTTTCCTCTAAGGATGAATCCTTATCATCGTCTTTTTCTAAAAACACGACTTCAATGAAGAATAATTCAAATATTGTAGACGCAATAAAAAGTCGTATCAATGTATGCCAATAAAAGTTTTTTTTTTTTAACTAGAAGGTACAAAATAACTTTTAAAGAGAAATAATTATTCTGGTTGTCTTTTCGATAAATTGTAGATTTGTTACTTTCCCTTTTTGCCTAAATACTGTATAAATAACGGTTGATTTTATAAATACGCGCGCTTGCGCGTCGGAGATAAAATTTTTTAAATAAACTTCAAAATACACATGAGATATTAAAATGTCTTCATTTTGAAGGACGTTAACTTATTCAAAAAATTACGTAAATAATCATGAGAATTTTTAGGCTTTGATTTTTCAGAATAAATAGCTATCACAAAAGGCTCATGATTAACGTACTTATTGTTAGATTGAATGATACTTCAAATGGGCTAAAAGAGTTTAAAATAAAACATAAATAGTTGTGCACTATCAATGTTTATAAAAATATTTAAAATGCTTGGTGTATCAGTATTCACAAATTATAGCAAACCTTGTTTGATTCCCACGAAAACAAACTCTCCAAATGAGTCATTCAAGTCTTCCATTTTTTTAATGTTGCTCATATCATCCATTGTACCTAAAACAGTTTTTTCCGTTTGCGACAATTTTGGAAACCATTTTTCCTTATCGTCAAAAGGAGTTCACTTAAAAAAACATGAGAAATTCTGTTTTTTCTGTGCCCAGTTCATTATCCTTTGCTCTACTGACTCTACTCCGAAATTACGTTCTACTTTACCTTTGTTATTATCATCGCCATTATTTTTAATTTTATTAGTTTCAATATTATTTTCATCGCTATCACCTTCACTACTGTCATAATTTTTACTGTTATCGCGTTTATTATCACTTTTACAGTCATTGCTGTCATTGCTTTCATTTATTCTATTATTATTATCATTGTTATCATTGTTATCATTGTCAACAATATTACTATTATTTTCCATTACATTTAATTTCTCTTCGTCCTGTTCGTTGTGAAAAGCTTTAATCTTATCAACACTCTTCACTTCATCGCGAAAATTTAAAACAGAATTAATCACAGTTTGATGACCTTCTTTCCGCATTCTTTTTTCTTCTAATCTAACTGCCTCCAACGACTTTACAAAAGTCCGACGTTTGCGTTGAGGAAAATGGGCTGAAGCTAAGGTTAGATCTTCCGGCTTCTTTAAATCCATTATTGTGTTCACCTGGAAAAATATATTTATTACTGTATATTGTAATTAATAATTAAAGGATTTATAGATATCCTTGCGATACAAGTACCTTACCTTTATATCAGTAATTAAGATTGCCTTGGTTCTTCTTTCAATTGGAGTATAGAGACCATACAGTACTAGGCAAATTCACTTTAGCGAATGTGTGTGCAAGTATACATATGGAGACAGAATTCTCCATGAACTTTCGGACGGTAATACAGATGGCGCAGGTCGAATGCATGTACACTTGCATACATGTCCGCTAAGGTGTAGTTGTTAGTACATATAGATCTTATAGCGGGTTCACCCAACCTCGGCTGACTGGGTTCCCAGTCAGGCTTGCCTACCTGGGAATATCCCGTTATTCCCGTTCAGCTGCTAGTTCAGTACGCATGATCCCTGTAATAGACTCGCCCAAACTCGACTGACTGGGCCCCTGGTTAAGCTTGTGTACTTGGGAATGTCCGTCTAGCCGCTAGTCGGAAATAGGAAATGCCAAGGTTATTTTTTAAGAAAAAATAGTTGACCACCATTCAGTAAAATTTAAATTTGATCTGCAATACATTGTTTTTCGAAAACACCAACTCCAATTTTAATTTATTTAATAAATGTTTTAATTTATATATATATACGTTACTTGTATGTGCATTCCCATTGAAATACCCTAGTTTTGAAATTCAGTTTTCTTTATTAAATAATCGTTAAAAGGGTTTGAAACTTTTTCTGTGTAATAATCTTGCAATTTATAATATTATATTTTAAATGAAGATTTACATCTATTATTTTTCGTTCAACTTCCTTAAGCACCTCTGAAAGGACTTTTGCAAATTTGAATATCTACGGGACCTGAAAGGACTATCTATGTTGCTGTTTGTGCGCCGAAAACATCACGGGACGCTTCTCGCAGGACCAACTATGATGTAAAATCATTGAGTCCTGGAGTTTCCTAATAAGCTACAGTAGCCTCATGGAGCTGTACCAGGTGGGACTTGAGGCGGATAAGATGATTTCCATCTCATCAAGACCTAACTGCAACCTCAAAATATCTAAGCCAAAGGGAATTATTGTCGTTTTAAAAGTTAAATGTATTGTTTTATAAAATATACCAAAAACAATGAAGATCCTAGCAAACTATACTCTGCATACAATTTTTATTAAAAGGTATTCGTGTTAGGCTACGCACTGAAATGTATTGTATTATTCTATTTTATTCACAGCTTAGCTTAGCTCAGGGATAGACGTGTTTTCCTTCTTGAGCTTTTTTCATATGGTTTACCGTTTCAGTCGTTGAGAGTCCATGAAGGAGTGTTGCGATTTTAACAGCGAGTGGAGAATGGTCAAAGAAGCTCAAGGCTTTCTTTGGCCAATTTTCCGTTCTCACGATATATCGAGCTTTGACTTTATCTTATCATTACGTGTCGCCTCAATGAATTCACTACTAGAGGATTGCAATTTCGACTATAAACTGGAAGGAAAGAATAACACCACTTGGTTAAACGTCTTTCGGACATTTCGTGATGCATAAATTATATTTGGGGATTTACCAGTGCAGTTGTACAATACATATAGCCACTCAGAGAAATATACGATGAGTACATTTATAGTTATATTTAGTTGGACCACCCGCTATATCTCAATAAAAAACTGCATTCTGGTTTATCCAGTTTTATAATAATCCATGACGCCTAGACAAAATACGTCTGCTTTATAAAGATATGAAACAAACGTGCAAACGGACAGTTCGCAAGACACTTTGGTGAATTTTTGATCTTGCCTTGTGTTGTATAACAAATGATAATGTATTCTGAAACGTGGAAATTCTATAAAGTGTTGTGCAGTTTTGTCATACTGTGGTGTTGTATGATAAGAGCAAATGGAAATACTGCCACCAATGACCTATTGACGGTAAAAGGAGCTGATCCAAGCAGTAATCTTCTCAAAATCATTTTGGACATTCCGAATGAAACAGGACGCAATCCATCGAATCCTATGTTGCCTATGAATATCAATGTAGGATCTATAAATTTTAATTTTCCAATTAATTCCTCTGATTTAAATACCAATCGGATTGCGTATAAAACACAAACTAATAATGTCAGGGATGACTATATCCTGACGGAAGGTATCGGTTATCACAAATTTCACACGAGGAAACTCAACTGGAATAATGCTCGAAAAGCTTGCATCGATGAGAATGGTACTATGTAACAATTAGATGAATCTTCATGAATGTAATATCTAAGGGAGCTTTAATTATAATAATTTCTCATTATACAGCTCACTTGGCAGTGATCAATTCTGTAAAGGAGGAAAAAGCACTACGCCAACTGATGACAGAAAATGGAGGTGTACAAGAGGCGTATATAGGTGCGCACGATTTGTTCCAAGAAGGTGATTGGGTGACCATTACTGGAGAATCATTGGAAAAGGCAGGATTTAATCTGTGGTCTAATCTCTGGCCTGACGAACCAGATAATTCTGCTGGGGATCAGAATTGTGCTGCTTTACGCATAGAAGGAGGAATGGATGATGTAGAATGTAATCTTAATCTTTACTACATTTGTGAGCTTTCTGTATGAACTAAAATATAACGTGTGCATCTTGAGTATTCTGATAAAGCATTAATATTTTCTATTGTACACTGTACGGCTATAATTCATATCTGTTCTATTCCGTTTATCGAAATTTTTTATATTTTCATTAGGTATAATCCATGTATTATTATTGTTATCGTCGAAGTCACAAGGAAACAATTTCCGGTGTCTCTCTCCGATTTTGTTTATTTCTTCATTAAAATCTAAGTGACACCTATTTTTTTATCGGTAGAAAAACGGTTTTACTCAAAGTTGCACATTTTCAGTTCGATGTTCGCAGTTTCGCATATTTACAATCGAAATATTTTCATAAAACTAATTGGCGAGTAATGCTTGTAGTGAATAATAAAAAATTTAATTTGTTCATTTGTGACGGGGTAAATTCATAAAAATGTATGAGGGATGAAAGTTGCAAAATTTGTATACCAAAAACTATCCTTCATATTTTAATGAAATCAATTGCATTACAAATTGCATGCATGCTTTTGCGTTTTTCGCAATAAATTTGTTCTCCAGCTACTCTCGGTATAGTTCCTTGTTTACCGAGTCTCCGCGCTGGAGGGGGAATCATATTACGCCAAGGACGGGAGTCAGCCAGAGAAAAGACATTCTTAATCAGTAGCAGAGAAGAGGTGTATCTCTGACCCAGCAGGGAAGTCACACGAGGAGCGATAAGTTTCTGTGAATTTTTTGTTCATTTTTTGCACACGAGTTTGGCTAAATGCCGCCTCACTGTAAGATTTCGGCATACGAAATCCCTGTAATTAGTATTGTTCGTAATTCAGCGCGAGGTCCTACTTGGCGATGTTATCGATAGGCTTGTGGAATTGTATAGGATGAAGCTATATTTTCTTTTGATTATGTAACAGTTAGACTCGCGACGTGAAACCTTGTAATCATAAAATATTAATCAACCTTGTTTTTTTATTGTCATTTTATCATACAATTTTCAGGCACGCGTCGCACTAAAAAGGTATTTTGTGAATAAAACACTTCGTACATCATTATTATCATCACAATTTCTAGCTGAATAATATTTTCTTTCTTGTTTTCAAAGATCCTTACTGTTCCCACGTACTGAACTGAGCGGAGAAGTAGCTAATCTGAAACAAGCCGTTTATTTCTTGAAGTGGTTCCGGTGGATTCTGGTAGTTCCTGGCGCCTAACCATAGATCGACTCATAGGTAAACCCCTGGATAGCTGAGGACGTGTGCTTAAGTTCCATGTTGTATGTTGTTTTT
>JARPRG010001001.1:0-10437 GCA_031001745.1 Hartigia nigra | reverse complement strand
CACACACACACATGCACACGCACACATACACAGCGGAGAGAGTTTTGAGTTGTTAAAAGTGTGGGAGTGACGCCCCACAGTTCCTGATCTCCGCTGTACACACACACACACACATACCCTTTCTGGGGAAAACTAAAGTAGTCTAAATCGGTTAGGAATGCACGATTATGCAGACCGAACGAAAAGAGGTTCTCCTTGGACTTTCATATTCAAAATGGCGTTTGTGCCAATTTTCGTTATGATATACGTGATTAGGAGGTCAAAATACGTTATTATACCAAATTTCAGATCAATTGGCGGTATGCGCTTTTCGGAAGTTTGTCCTAAGATTCTGCGTCAAGACGTCAACAATGCAACTCACACGACTAAAAAAATGCTCTAATCTATTTCTTCGAATCGTCAAGACAACTGAAGATTACATATGTTTAGGCGAAGCTCACCTATTCGCAAATTTGTGCTGTGAGGTGTATTAAACGCGTCTTTCGGGAAGGCTCTCGATTTTGTGAATTTGTTTGTCATTCATGGCGTGGCCTAGCTCAGGGATGGACGTGTTATTGTTTTGTACCATTTTTTTATAGTTTATCGTATCGTTAACCATTTAAGGGACTTACAATCCAGTATTCCTGTAGTAATTCAGTATTAGGAACTATTTTTCCGTCCATAAAATCAGCCGAACTTTCTTGTTTCACGTATTCTTTCGCGTCACCTTAAGATTTCCATATCATTACCAACCCAAGAATTGCTAATATGGTCACAAACGAAAGGTCGGTCTGTCCTTTTCTTCCTTCAATTCAGTCCATGCTTTGTGAAATGTTCTCCTTAGCACAAAGGCACAAAACTGATTATCTTTTCGTAATGTTATCATTTTGCACTAGTTAATATTTTACGTTGTTCTAACAGAAACATTTTTTAAACTTAGTTTCGTATCGTTTAGTTGCGCGTTCTGTACTATCTTGATCTGTCTTTCATTTAAATAATGTTATTCTTTTGTATATTTAAAAATTTTTTTCTAGTATAAATTGGATCTATCTATGGATTTCGTTTCGGATAGCTTCTCGTACAATTTCCTAAATTTTTGTAGTTTTGGTGAATCTTCCACTTGTGTTTTTTTGTATTTCAGAATATAAAATCTCTGATCTACGCCCTTACCGAGTATAAGCCTGTCAGGGAGAAATTAAAGAGACTACTATCGCGGTACAGCTTTTCTGTACTTGGCGTCCATTTCTGCCATGGAACAAAGATATTTCTATTTGGAAATGACAGGTTCACAAGAATCGTTGTTATAATATAACGAGATGTAAAATTATTCACGCGACCCACACTTTCATCCATGCACATACCCATCTATCTATACTCACAATTAATAAAAGTTAATACACTGATTTCGTTAATTATATCATCGTCTGCATTTTCTCATTGGATTTTCCTCGATCTCCAAAGACCTTGTTGTAGCAATTCTCAGAAAGGATAACTCCTGATATTCACTTCGCAGGGAATCATTCATGTAAGAGAATATCGTTGCAGACGCTTCCAATTAGATCTTTGTACAGAGAACAGTGTTTAGAGCCATGATGTCTAGCTTTGATATATTCACAGAAAATAGGAGACACCGAGGTGTTAGAAAATACACTAAATTGATGAAAGGCCATATTAATTTTCACGGGTTATCTGATGCGTTTTGGAATGTCGACACGTGTGCTTTGTTTGGTGAGTCATAGGCAAAATGGGAAAGTTATGGTAATTACCTACCTAAGCTGACACAACTCACAAGCAGGGAGGCAATTGGGATCTAGCGGCACAATATTCTGTGGCAGATCGTGGATCTACTTGGGGGACTTAATCGATAACACATTACACGACTAAGAAAAATCTCAGTTTGAATATTTATTTGAGGTTTCAATAATAATATTAAAATTACGTGCCTGAGCCTTATGGTATTTTTATTTTCCCAGAAAAATACGTATATGAGGATCAGCGTTGAGAGAGTAAAAGAAAGAGAGAGGAAGAAACGGGAAAATTTGGACTCCGTGAAGTGGGAAGTATGATTGAATGTTATCCCCTATTAAATGATCAGGGTACCGAGTTATAGAGAGACGAGGCGTGAACGTAGCTTCGGTCAGGCGAAATCAGAACCTTGTTCGATTCGTTAAATCGAACACCCTGTATATTTATGAGATATTTGATTCTGTCGTTAGGTGTAACTAGGTCGAACCAATAAACGTAACCTGGCTGAATCTCTTACAACGTACTTCGCACGTGATTCTACCGAGTCGTCTAATAAGCAGTTTGATACAATAGTTCGATAATATTTCTTTCATATTTAATTCTCATAATATCACAGACGAATTGGATTGGGTTTAAAATATTTCGAATTTAAATATCTAATTGAAAATGAAGATGAATACGATATATTTGAGAATAAAGTGCATGATGAGTCTTAATAAAATACTGTAATTTTGTTCTGTGGCATAATTTCTGTATCATACAGGGTACGATGGAAATCGTAGTACAATCGGAAAGGAGATGAATCCTCGCGAAAAAAAAATAAATAAACATTTTTAAATACATACATTTGTTTCTCTATCGGGCTTCCTTTTTTGAGAGAAACGACTTTGCAAATATGTCGAGTATGTCTGCACTTGACTTAAATTCGACTTAATGGATCTTAATACAAACCTCTATTTTCCTTCATGTTTATATATAATTTTATGCTTTAAAGTAATTTCAAATAATTCTACTAGTATTTAAGGTTCCAAAAACTATTTATTTTGGTAATGTGTGCATCTTTTTATTAATGATTACTGTATATCAAATATGATATCACATAAGCATGAAGATTTTGCATCTATGTTCCCATTATACTCGTATTAATTTCGGCATACAATTTTCCATCAGCGTGCCTACCGGTGTAACCGAAGGAAGCCATGTGAAAATTCAAATATTTATATGAAACTATATTTCACAAATATAGTATATCTACAGCAAAAACATGTTTTTCAATAATACCCAATATAACTCACATAACTTCTAATATAACAAACATTTTTTCTAGTTCGAAAATAAAAGTTTCAAAAGCAATACATTATTTTTGTACCTATACGTTAAACATCATTAATCCCAACTTCATTTCAATATAACTTTTTTTACGTAGCCTTAATGTAACGTGCCTACACAATTGACGCTTTGTTCTTGCATTCAGACAGGTGACACTTAAGGAGATATAAACTAATGGGAATGTAGGACGTTCCATGTTAGGTCGTAAGCATAATACAATTGTCTTCCTAAGCATTTATCACAACTTCTGTATTTATACATTTGCATGTTGCATAAGATTGAACTACAGACAGTGCAACTAAGCATTAACTAGAGGGGTTATAAATTATCATAATTAATGGAGTTCTTGCGGATATATAGGTAAGCTTTAAAATAACATAAAAGTCCGAACACAATAAAAGGAATAAGATGTCAGAAGTAGGGAAAAAGCTTCGACCAATTATGCATTAGCGTCTCACCGGAAGCTGAAAGTGAACCGACCAATCGTATTAACTGAACAACAAACTGTTCCTTATATCCTATATTTTATTCCTTATTCCTTCCATTATGCGCAGACCCTAATGGTCCGTATAATATGCTATTCGTGAATAGCTTTAAGTAATAAACGTACATCATAACTTTCATACGTGTACGTTATGAACAGTAAGGTGCTTCTGTTGAATGAAGACTCTATACGCAGTAGCAACGATATTATAGGACCATAGCGGTTTCACACTGTTATTACGTATCCTTTATGGAACGACTTTTTGCCACTTACGTTTAATACATATCAAATTTAAAAAGTTTAAGATGTTTTCTATGTAGCGTATGTTCTAATGACATCGAAATTATATTGCAGTAGTTAGTTGAAAATCCTTTTAAAATGAAGCATATTTTCATTTTCTTACGCTAGAGGGAACTAGAACAAATTTATTATTATGCACCGAATTTAATTTGACGTTTTCATGTTTCTTTTGGAAAGGAATTTTATATAAAGAGACCCTTTGTACTATTCCTTGTACAAAGGCACATGAAAACGCCAAATTCAATCAAAGGAATAAAGTAACATAACAATAATTTTTATAAAATATGATTATTATGAAAAATAAGACAAACATATTTCTTTTATTTATGTTGTGCAAAGTAGAATTGTATTAATATAATTTGATTCATCGGCATACATGCTTTGCATATAAATATGTATTAATAGGTTAAAAGAAAAAAATTCATTCATTTCAAAAGTTTCCCAATCTTTGAAATAAAAAATACAACGATATATTAGGAATTAAAGATCATTTCATTAGGTTTAATCTGATATGTGCGGGCAAATTATATCTTAGGAATATGTTTATTAGTTGAGCGATGTTTACACCAGTATTAAGAACTGGACAAAATAAAATATCGAAGTAAAAGTATCCTATATCTTCGTCTATAAAAAACAAAACTAATTTGCAGGGGCGAAAATTTTAACCCTTTGTGGACGGGAAGCATGTACATACATACACATGCTTTCTCCTTCTTAGGGATGTTTCAGAAACTATTAACTCGATTTTCATGAAACTTGATATACGAGACTTTTTGATGATGCGTTTTTCGATTTGAAAAGCCAAATTTTTTATTCAAAATGGCGGTATGTGATCGAATCTAAAAATTATGGAAAATTTCACTTAAGTGACTAAATAATGTTCGAGTGTAATTTCATTTTCGAACGATGCACCCTAAATAGTCAATAACGGATCACAGTTTCATATTTATATTCATAACGTACCGAGCAACTACACACGTTAAATTTCTCATAGATATCTGTTGATTTTGATACGTGCTTATAATTATACTTAGACCAACAGGTGCCCATTAAAAATTAATTTAATTATCTCTAATTGGAGCCTTAGTACGATTTGATATCATTCTTAATTAAAAAAAGTTTTAGTTTTTAAAAAGTATTCCTAAAACATTACCCAACTATTTGCTACCTAAATCAGTGCAAAATAAATACATGAATAGGATGGTTATGTATGAGCAAAAGGTACTTATTCTCTGTAATATTAGAATATCGTTAGTATCATGAAATTTGGTTTGCGGCAGATCTACGCCGAAATGGAGAATATTCTGTTCATAAATAATGTTTTCTCTCGAATTTCCACTACATCGTGGACGCTGGTACATACATATATGATAGAATGGAATACTGGCGGCAACACATTCCTGAGGGAACGAGGGACAGATATTTTCCAGCTCGTTATACGCGTGATTGTGTGATTCGCTGATGGTAAAAAACTACTGGACTTTACCATGTACCATACAAAATTGAACATGCAGAGAGTTCTGTAAGAGATAGAATGGCGAAAAAGAGTAGCAGATATTGTAAAATATACAGGTATATAGCAATAGCTACAATGTCATCAATGGTAGAGTATATTGCGTCTAAATAACGACTGTGGTAGCCATGCCCATTTGTATTCTGCAATGCTGTTTCAAATAGAATCGCATAGAATGTTACCGGGTATTCGTGGGTCATTTGTGTATGTTCCTGCAGTAAAATAGTTTCATATCACTAATGCTTACAGTTTGATATATAGAATGACGCTTACACAATGTTCCTGATGCTCAATACGTTTTACACGTTTGACACAAATCCTACGTCTCTTATATTGTGATTATATTTAATTTTTTATTTCGCGTAATGTCGTTCCCTGTAATTTTAAAATCTCGGTTGCCTGTACTTGACGGGAAACTCGACTGGGTCTTTTGATGCCAGTGCACGTATGGTTTCTGATGTACTGGTACTTATTCATTTGACAAAGATTGTTTATTTATATTTTGGGGGAATTAATGTTTCATACAACGTGTTTGTAAATTTATGAACTCTGTGCACATAAAGTTTGGCTTCATGCTCGTATGTACACGAAAGAAAAAGGCTTGAGAAATGCTGTCGCGAGTGCTACTACTTAGTCTGCGTACTAGACACATTTTAGAAGAGTAACTGACGTGGCTCTTATATTATTCGTGATATCCTAGTTTATTAGCTTCACAGTTTTTTCTGGTCCAGGTTTCAATATGTGAAATCTCTATATATAAAATCTTAATTGAATTACTCACTTAGAGATAATCAATGTCCAGTTCAAATTGCTAAATCGAGAAAGTTGAAATTTTGGGAAAAGATTAAACTTAAGATTACGATATTAAGACTATTATTATTATTAAGACTACGTTAGTTATTCAAATTCAAAATATTCCTTTTTAACTTGATGAAAGTTACCTAGTATCGATTGTGACATTTTTGCAAATGGTAAAAATCAAAAGATTACGTGACTTCGTTATAAGCAGCAACTTTTTTTAAAAGTATATATGATACATAGAGGAATGAAATATCCTTCTCATCTTCGTATAAGATTAAATATAAAAGTTTCCTTTAGAGCAGGCATTTTACCAGTAAAATGTATATGTAAATTAGTTTATGAATAGAGGTTATTATTTTTCTATATTCGATATTTTTCTATGAAGAAACATTATTTCACATTGACAAATCTGTTTTATTTTATTTGTACGTGATATTTACATATATTTCATTTAGTCAACCTTCACTTCGAATGGCCTGGAAATTATTGTACTAAATTATCATCTCAATTTAAAAATTTATCCTTATTATAAGCAACGAATATCATTTCAACAGAAAATGGACTCTATTAAAAATCTTAAAATGAATGTCATTTATAATGATTTAAAGAGAAAAAGATTGCACAATGATCTCGCAAACCCTATTGCCCTTATATGGGTTATTTCCATAATAACATACGAATTACGTATGTTATTATAATAATGCTATCATTATTTGAAGCCATGACCAATCGATAACAATCGATGGCATTATCACTCAGTGATAAGCAATACCTTTTAATATTGATTATTTCCACAACAGGTCCATGACATTTTGACTTCCCCGTGACGATTTAAATTCCCTTCTGGTAGTTTATCACAGCTGGAATATGCTTTAAATATATAATACATGGAAATGAATGTATTTATGAGACATTGGGTATTTGAATATAAATTTATACTAATAGTTTGTATCATTGTGGGGAAACCCTAGCAATTAGAGAAACGACAATATCCTCCTAATAAATTCTGAAGTTTCGTTATTGTCAGATCAGATCGAACTAAATGTCCTTAACCCAATTATTACATAGGAATTAGATACATATTTACGTTTTTGCGGTTAGCTACCACTTTTAGTCTCATCATGGTAATACTTGCTGTCTTAGTAGAAGAATTTCCCGCTCCAGTTTCGCTAACGTGTGATAACTAGGGTGTTATAGATATAATGACTCACTTAATATTCAACATTAAGGCTTAACTCCACAAACATGGTTTATTGTTTAAACTCGATTTATTATCTTCAAAATTTAAGTACCTGATTCGCTAATCGCGCAGTCAAATCGGGTTTAAAATATAAACCATCTTTGTGGAGCTGGCTCTGAGAGGTTAACAACTGAGCTTTAACTTTTACTTTAGATACTACAAAAGAGCTATCTTAATTTACATTCGTAATTGGTACTATATGTGAGAGAGATTTGTAATTTTTTTTAATACTTAAAGTGACTTTACGTCCGACTCGCTACAGCTTCCTATTGATTTATGTAAATTGATTCTTTCGGATTGATAGATAATATATTTTAAATGTGAACTCAATTAAATTAAGTTACGCAAACAAATGTAACGTCTGTTACGATTAATGCATATTAACTTATTAGAAGAATAAAATACTTACATAGAGGGAATGATCTCTAGGTAATTGAGATAATGTTTTATAACGATGTATAAAGTGTTAGGATGCTTTAAGAGTTCACTTCCTTATCCATCAAAAAGATTGTACTTAAGGAGAATTTCTCTATATGTATAATAAAAATATCTTGCCCCCGCTGTGTAGACCCCGTGGAAGAGTAACCATAGTTATCATAGTTACCATGGTAACTATAGTATCTTAGAATAAGACTAGACTGTGAGGGCCTGGGGTGGAGGCTGGGGAACTTTGAATAATCAGGGCCCTAATTGATTCGTTGGTGTGCGAATTGCGCAGGAGGGGGGAAGCCTCCTTATATATGTATATATTTATTTGTTTGAAGAAAATGAATTTGTATAAATTTACATGATTCCTTGAAAATATGTTCAAGGAATAACTATAATGCTATGTATCCGAGAAATTGTTATTATTTAATTAATTTTAGTAAATCGATAAATATAGTATATCGTGATCCTTTTCAATACCAATGCCAACTATAGTCGGCGTCCACGTGACGAGTTGTGAATACAGAGAAAACTTACTCGCGACACGTACCGTCACGTTCCGTGTACCGTTTATCGTAGTTTTATGTTTTTTTAAACCGCCGTTAATCCTCACCCTTTATAAAACTCCGCACCCCGTTATTTCCTCAACCCTACTAAAACATTCCATTCATATTTTTCTAATACCTCTTTATTCCTAAAATCCTTAAAAACCTATACCTTTGCCAATTTCCATTTTGGAGTTACTCCCAAACTAGGTTTTCCCACTTTTCAACCCCTACCTTACACCACTTCTATTAATATAAAAACACAAACCTTCCCTAAGAAAAGTAATAGTAGTCTGGACACTGTACACGACACCTCTATCTCGTGAAATACATATACTCTTTGCTCAATCTGAACGACTGTTTCTTTACTGAAGAAACTCACCAATACTTCCTGGAACCCACAACAAATATAAATTCGTTGATCTACGATCACCGAGTCGGATCGTAACAGTATGCTGTAAGGAAAGGGTGAAAAATCCAGTAAAAATTTGATTTTGAATATTGAATTTAAGATTTATATTTTGAGGGCATTAATAAATAAATAATAAAACATAGAATATAAGAGCACTCTACCTATAAGGATATAGTTAACAATCTCATTTGACAGAATGTATAAATAATTAATTTTTATTATCTACTAATGATTAGAATGGAATCTTTGAATTTCATACCCATTTAATAATTAGTACGACGTAATCATATGCATATTAAGCTTTGATTGAAGGATTTGGAATTGAATATGCTGAATATTGAAGACACGTCTGAGTTCTGAGTTGAAGACGCCTCTTTTGATAGACTTTAGCCAAAGTCTATATCAAGGAGAAGTAATTTCGATTTAAATATCTATAGGGGCGGTGGGCGAAAGGCATGCTTAAAGAATCCTCTACGGGATAATCAATTTTAATTTAATCTGACTCACTTTTCCTTCTTTTTTTAATCTCTCTTTTTCTTTCGCTCTTTCTGTCGCAAGTGAAACGTTCTGTGAATAGTTATTCAATTATTGGGTAACGAGTGGCGTCTTCACTGAACGTTTTGGCTTCGACGTAACGACATTGACGTAAATAACTCGACAAACTTTTTTATCGGAATGTCCTCCGGAATGTGCATTTGCATACGCTGGATAATTTGCATGCTATCATAATTAACCTGTAGGTACCTATAGTTAATTCTTTTAATAAATTAGGTATATTATGAAAATAAAGCTAAAATACGTTCTCTCATCATCATTTTGACAGGATATAAAGAGATAAAAGTTTGCAATCATCATTAATCAAAATACAGCAAAACTAAGCTTTGTCCACGTAATATGTGAATGCTATGTAGCGTAATCCGACGTAACGCCCTCTTAATCAACATTTGTCAAGATTTACTATAGTGTGATATACACTTGAATACGTTGCATCACAACGACCAGTATTTACATTTATTTCGTGAAAATATAGAATACTGCTGTCACCATTCGATTCGGCAATTATATTTATTAGAATGAAATTTACCTGAGTTCTGCGCATCTCGAACATTGTGCTTTATGCTCCGGTATATAGGGTGTTTTTAAATTACATTACTGACGAGATACAGTGGTATTCGGCGGGGCATCGATGATCAGGAAAATGATCTTCACTTTGTTGAGAGATGCTTAGTTTTTAAATTAGAGCTATTTAAAGTTGGCCAATTAGAGCGTGGTGCTGGCAAAAATTTAGGTACCTCCGATCTCTGACTTTCCTTCCCTTACGGTTATTTTTCAGTACTGTTTTTAGTAGGCACTCATGACTTGCTTCAATCTATTTCAGTTTCGTCGATACCACCGTAAAATAAATTTGTAATTGCACAAATATGAACTTAATACTGCTACATACAAGTTTATTATTGAAATGAAATGAACTGGTTGCTTTTACGGTATGGTATGATTGTTTTCGAAGAATAACATTAGTTTGTGTTGTCAGTGATGGTGCTAACATTTTCTGGAGAATATATCGATAGGTTCATTAATTTATGAGTAAGTTAAACTGTTTTTCTCGTTGTGCCACAGGACACAGGTGTGAATGTTTTAGGGTAAAATTAAATTTGTGATTTC
>JARPRG010001000.1:0-10512 GCA_031001745.1 Hartigia nigra | reverse complement strand
GCACTGCACTAGGGCACAGCACTACACCTCCGGAACACTCACAGGAAATCCATAGGAATTCCTGGATATCGCGAGAGCAACGCGAGAACTATACGGGAGCTACACAGGAACGATACGAGCGAGAACTGTCTATCCGTGTCGAAACGCGGCTAGAAAAACTATCAACAGAGAGCACGGGAGCGCGAATGCAGGATAAGAAATTTTAGTGACGTCACGTGAATGAGATGTCACTTGGGAGGGTACTTATGTAATTAGAGAGAGATTCACGTGAATGATGGCTAAGCCAATAATGGTTGCTAGTGGTAATGTACCGTGTATGCACTGGCGATATATGTTACTAGGGATATACAAAGGGTTTACGCCATATGGAAATGTTAGAAGCACGCGAGCATGCAAGTAGTAGCAGACGCGTGCAGCTCAGCCAAAACAAGCGATTTAATGGAGTTGTTCGCACAAGGTCGACGCAGTGCACGAATGTTTAAGAGCAGACGGTCAAAATAGTAGACGCGATCAATTAGGTAACGTATCGTTCTTGGGATCATGATTGAATTAAAAGGGCCAGTCTTTTAAACAGTTTAATTATTTAAATTTAGATACGAATTTAATTAAACGAATCGATGGATACTTGTAATTAGCGATGATTAATGATAATTCGATAAAA
The DNA here is from genome assembly GCA_031001745.1 of Hartigia nigra. Taxonomy (NCBI): domain Eukaryota; kingdom Metazoa; phylum Arthropoda; class Insecta; order Hymenoptera; family Cephidae; genus Hartigia; species Hartigia nigra. The sequence continues at coordinate 9,851 of JARPRG010001000.1, read as the reverse complement.
ATAATTTACGTGATATTGTTCTATTATATTCGATGAGAATGCTTGGTAAGAAAGATATGGCAGTGTAACGTACGAAATGGCTTATGTCGAGAGATTACGTTTTAACAAAGAAATATTGTCTGTCTCCATTTATGAAGTATAATGATAACAATTACACGCAACAGCAGAAAGCTGTGGAAGGAACAGGAAAATATATAGGTATACACCAGGAAATTGTAGAGGCCACGGGACTCCACTGTATTGAAATGCGTAAGAAGATGGCCCCTCAAAAACACATTTTACTCATGGGCTGTACTGTACGTGTAGTACACAGATGCTTCAGGTGAAGTACTGAATAAAAATGAAAATCAAAGAATTTTGTGGGTTTGATAGATAAATGTTTCTTGTTTAATTTGCTAAAATGGTGAATTCACTCGAGGAAATAATTCGTAAGTGCATCGGTGCACCGTAAAATGCATATTCAGTGAGAAATCTGTAAAAACTTTGTAACGAATCTTGCTAAATTTTTGCGCAAATAAATATAACTAAATAAATTTATAGTCCTGGAGACTATTACCTTCCACGTGTAAAGGTTGCAATTACAGGCAACGGCGAACTGCATCGTTCAAAGGGCAATGAAAAGGTGCAGCGTCGTAAAACGCAAATACGGTCATTAAACAAAATTTATCTGACTTCGCGATAAAATTATAATTTCTCCTACCTTTCAATTATTCTTAAATAAAATATAAATTACAAGAAATCAGATAAAACTTGCTCGAATAGATTGCATGCGCTCCTCCACGCAATCATTATAATGCAATGCACTCTGCATAATGACAATGCAACGTCGAGGCTAAAATTTGCTATCATATAAAGTAAATACACATAACGTTATATAATATAATAAATATACTATATTTAGCGAGAAGTACAAAGCAATTTCTTGCAAAAACAAAACAAGCAAAAACCACGTAATGATTTCATTATCTCGATGATAATTAATTCCAATTAATGACTCGACAGATTACCGAATGACATATTCATTAACTACTAATTTCAATTAGAATACGTCTCTTTATAACGCACCAATACACAGACGTCGTATTAGCTCCCTAAGCCCTCACGCACACCTATAGCATTAAGCATACACTGTGTCTTTGATAACAAGAGACATCTCGGAGCACTTTCAAGTCTCACAATAGCTGACCATAGCTATTATCATGATCGAGTTTCCACTATAGTTTTTCAGATACAGATTTCTCAAGCGAGCATATATATATGTATATACACGTATCGCAAAGTACACACGCGTACGGAAACGGAGAGAAACTGAAGATCCGATAAGAAAATGTGCAGACGAGACACTTTGCGATTGGCTGTTGATAAATACAAGATACTGCACCCTGCATATAAGGATGCACCGTGTAGATATAAGGTTAACACCCCAACGACGATAAACATCGCATGTCGTTGCTACTCTATGGATTTCTACTTGAGACTGGAACGAGAGGAAGAAGGAGTATTGTCAGGAGAGTATTCAGTGAATATGCAGTTGATAACTCGAAAGAAGTATAGTTAATGAGAATGTACTATACTAATTGCATATTGGTCACTTACACAGATTTCTAATGCGAGTAGAAGAGAAAGAGGAAAGAAAAAATTACTTATTATGGGGTCCTTAATTTCTTTTCAATTTTTCATCTTTATAGCTCATAAGACCAGTTCGTCCTTCGATAGTCGTGATCCGTTCATGGGATGAATTAACTATTATTATTGCATTATGCGTATTTTCGAATACGGACTAATTGTTTACTTGTTATTACTAGGTCAATATGTGGGTTTTAATATCACGCGTGATAAAAAATAACTGCGGTGCAGTTACGTAAATAGTCTTACGGTGTTACGTGTTTTTGGAAGTGGTGGTAAAGGGTGCAGGAAGAGATAATGTGAAATGTGCTGAAGATCCGAGAAAAAAAAAATCTCAAGGAAAAGACGGTGATAGGGATTACAAATATTACGATCGATGAAATGCAAATGCTATGGACCGGATTAAGCAGTTTAAGATGCGACAAATGCAATCGAAATCCAACCCTCCACGGACAGTATGGGTCCGTCTGACAGAACTGCTGTGATGCAAGGGAGATTCTGACCTTTGACATGTTTCAGCTGCGGACGCAGAGCACTGAGAGACGAGATTACAGACTTTGACAAATAACAGGAGTTATGTAAAAGAATTCAAAACAAGGGAAAAGGAGACTAAAAAATATCGCGATTATCCCTAGTCGGGTCGACCACAACGGAGACCGGAACAGCAGCGACCTCTGGAGATCATAAATTACGCCTACAAACTTCATTACTTCCTTCAACAAGTCGAAGTCCGAAACAGTTCAGACGTCAGGAACTACGTTCGTCAACCGGATTCTAACCTCGTTAACGACAGATCAACGCGCGTATTTCCAACAGAAGATGATTAGAAATGAACAGACTGCAAATCCAACTATGTTACTCCCTATTCTTTCTACGGTAAACACTTTTTACACATTTATAAAAGGGGTTATGATTTCTGCGTGTCTCAACGTAAAAAAAACACGCTTCTAAATGTGTAAAAAGTGACTATCGTAGAAAGTTTAGGGAATAACACACTTGGATTTGCAGTGCAGCTGACTGCAAGTGCATCCATACGTCAAGTCGAGTAATAGCACAAGCGGATACAGATTGACGTAACCGCTCCCCTAAAGGGATGTTGGCGCCAACCCTTGACTCCCCAGCGCTCAAACTGCCTTCGTGTATTTACTATGGAATTTATAATGATACTAAGAGTGATATCACAAAGAAGGTATAGCCGAGAGGAAGAAATTGGAAAAATAGGCAATACAGAGAAAGGAGAAGCAGATGAACGAGTGACAAATAATATCTGAGAGAAAAGAAGGTGAAGAAGCGATGAATGAATCAAAACAAAACGATGCAGATAGAGAAGGGAGGAAGGTGAAAAGGAAGGATGCAACGTCCAGGAGCTCGATATAGGATAGATCGCCTCTCGGAAGACTAAAGTCCAGGCCTAAAGTTTCTTCCAGATGCCAACCAGTACCCCAAACCGTGCGATTACCGATCGACAAGCCTGCCCTCCCGCGACGAATTTTTCAATTACAATTTGTACAGTAAATGTCAAGCATGCCCTGACCTGGCACTTGACCCTCACTGAGAGCATAAAGCCGACCAAGGAGCAAGAAAAAGAAGCATGTCTTGGAACGGAGATACTAGTCTACCAGTACTTGACAATAATCCTCAGTCCAGTCCATTTCCTTGTCAGTCGTGTCTACCATTTGTTTGACAATGCAAATATAATAATAAACAATAGCCATATACATATGAAGTATGTAGGTACCATAAGGCCCTTATCAGACATCATAGGCCTATCTTAAAAAATAAAAAAAAAAACACGAAAGTCTAACGTGTATTATCAAACTTTGCTGGCAGGCAAGGCCGCTTTATCGTTATCGCAATGATAGCGATAACTTGACTGCTGCCTCTAGGTTGTGGCCGGTCGGCGATCCATCATTCATAATACCGCAACCACCGTACAGTCGCGTACTATAGTCTAGACATGGTACAAGGGTTTTTGATGGAGCGGCTGCAGGTTAACGTAACCTAGACTCGGATACCCTAGCCTAGAGAGGATAGTATTATACTGCTGGCCGGAACCCAACCCAGCCTGAACCCATCCTACGCAATCTTGTCCATCGTTCGCGAAAACGGCAGCTCCGTAGGTTCGTCTTCTTGAGGATAAAGCGAGCCCGGCTTACGGGGATGATTCCCTGGCTCATTTATCAACAGTGATGAAGTTGTTACGCGGCAACCTTAGCATATGTAAACTCATCTTATCTAGATCCAAAGGTCTTGTTAGGTTAGGTTCTTGCGGATTTCGGATGCTCCTGCTGATTACGATAATGATCATTATCGACGATGTAACGGGGATATTATCAGTCTCCTAAAATAATTAAAAGTTTTCATCGACGTTTCAATTACATTTAATCGTTTATTATAATTACGCGCGAACGTCCATGTGGATTTTATAAATTGATCTAAAAAATCAACAAAAGTCGGAACTTGGGCGTAAAGATGATCTTCCTCGTATTTCTATCAGCCTGATAAACTGGTCTGAAAAAGCTCCGAGTGTCTTGAAACTTTGTTTCGTAAAACCTTCTACGCTCTATGCTCTTAGAACTTTCAAACTGAGCTTGTAGTTCATTTTACTTGAGAATCTTTTTTTTTTACTGTAGGTAAATCCATACTCGGTACAACAATATCGGTATCAGTGTCAAAGCTGGATGTTAGAGGGGGACGTTACGGAACGATGCTCTGGTGCAATCTTTTTTTTATGACGTCACGACCCTGCGACTACAATTTTACGAGAAACGTCAGTGTGGTGTCTGTGTGGAAATAACGTCAAGGGAAACTGGAACGTATTCCATTTGTTTTTTCAAAAGTCACGTTCGTACAGGGTTTAACGATGAAGGCTCGATCGATCTCGTAATTAGTCTCGACAACGTTCAAGACTCGTTTATACGCTCATGATGGAATCTAACTGTGATGACCGCGGATAAATCGATATCCGAGTGCGAATGTCAAGAATGAATTGGAGGGCAGACAGATAGGTAGTGGAAACTGTCAGATATAGTCCTACCAGTCAGTTAGTTAACGGTGAATGACGAAGGACGACAGTTAAACGTCAAAATTTGCTCGCAGACCGCGAAACAGAATTCGTTCGGGCAAAATTCGAGGAAACATGACAGCATCCGACGGATAAATCTGATGATATCGAAATGCATTTGACCAAAAATAAATTCCATTTTAACGAGTCTATCTTAAGATTTCCATCAATCCGGAGTAGATGAAATTACACTGGAATTATATAAACGATTTATCTAATATCTGATCAATAAATAAAATTCAATTACGTGATAAAAATCAATTCCTACCATGTAACCGCATCAGCGAATATTATAAATATTTAATTAGAGAAAGGAATAACTTTAATTTGACTCTTACACTAATTTTATGTTATTATTAGTTGTTCATGCGTTATCTTAAATAGTGTAATTAACGCGATACCAGTTTTTGTCCGCTAATTAATGTATGTGATAAGGGTGTTCAATGGCTCGTTAAGTTTACTGTGTCTATCTAAATATACACGTATATGAATGTATATACAGTCAATCACCAAAAGTATTCAAACACCCAACTGTTTTTATAAATGATGAAGATAACTGGAGAGTATACAAAATGTTATATGTTAGTTTATGTATAGAAAGAAACCTTTATTTTTAAAGAACTAATTGCTACAAACGCAAAACAATCAAATCAAATATAGAACAATAAATAATGCAATAAAAAATAGAGAGGCGAAGTATTTATCCATAAGGTTCCAACAATGTAAAGTACATTGGTGCTTCCCCGAATTACTGTATTATATCTTATGGTAAAAAAGAATAATACTCTCGAATCAGCTGCTGAAAGTGCAACATCTATTATGCTGAAGTTATCGTTGTAGCAGGCAAAACAAAAAGAAGATAAATCACGAAACCGGAACGTGAATAAATTATTAATTTTTTGAAAAAAAGTTTTTCTCAAGGTGAAACTTGAAAATTGGTTGGCAAAACACGAGCCTAGAGTTCATTCAGTAATACGTAAGTTTAAATCGGAGGGAAAAATTACAGATAAACAAGTGAAACTACGAAAATTAACCAAAACAGAAGAACAACAAATATTAAGTGACACAAAAATTCAAAGATTTCTGTAACACAATTTTATGCAGATATAAAGTAAAGAAGTGAAAAAGATGCGAGTGTGTTTACTGTGCGCCATACTATCCACCGAAGTGGCTTCAAAGGACGCATTGCCCGTAAAAAATCTTGGGTTAATACTACCAACAGAAAAAAAAAGAATGGAATTCGCCAAAATAATACGTTTTATTCAGCAATCAATGCAAATTCTATGTGTTTAATGTCACTTGAAGCCAACATGTGCGGAGAAAGCCAGGGTAGGACTTTCGGAAAGAAAACATACATATCTTGATCATTTATAAAAACAGTTAACTATTTTTGGATACGGACTGTATGTACGTTGCAAAATTATTTTTGCAGTAAGTATTAACTCACAAGTGGCTATCTTGAACGTTCCCATACACGTACAGCTTTAATCTAGACAAAACAGTCGTAATTACTCCTTAGTCTCTTAGCTCAGTTAGACCTTTCAATTGGTAAAATCTGCTAGTTAACAAAACAATATCAGCCGGCACAAGAAGGTATGTGTATAAGCTTTCCAACGCAGGCAGACACCGCAGGACCAGTAATGTAATTTAGACCAGTTGATTCTGACGTACCGGTGTATGCTTCCTTCTCTTTCCTAAAAAATATTTCGCCATCCTGCAGGACTGTGACCTTTCTTGTTTCGCGCGCCATTAAAAATACAAAATTAGAACTAGGCGTCTGTCTGCCTCTACTTGACGAGTGAATTTTTCATTAATTTTTTAATTAATTTAAATCAACTTTAATTAAACATCAGCATCCAGCTACCTGTATATATAACCGATGCAGACTGTGATGTTATTCTTAAAATAAATAAATCAATTATATAATAATTATAATGAGTGCAAAAGTCAATCCATTTGTATTACTGATCTTCAATATCGATCTTATTAAGCTGATTGTTTATGAGTCTAGAGTCATTTTTAACATTTTCTTTTCTCGTTAATTAGCATAGTAATTAATTTACTTATATACTATGGCTTTTATGGAGAAAAAAGGATATCGATTTATAATATCATTGCATAGTATAGTCAATATCCAATAAGTGCACTTCAACGTTAAGTAGATAAAATAAGTATACGTTACAAGTTGTGGCTTCATTACACTTAAAAGCCGTAAATTTTGAACTCGCAAACTGCTATCTGCCTGCTGTATGAGTTTTCGCTGTAAGATATCTGAAAGTAACGTAAACGTTATAAGATAAAGTTACGTTCGATAAGCTAAGTTAACAGGCATTAGATACTGGATTTGAAAGAAATTGAAAGAGGGTGAAGACTAAAAGTTTTATTCCCCAATTATCCCTTTTTAGAGATAAATAAAAAAAAATTGCATTTTCCAATAAATGTATATAGTCCTATATATACGAGGATACAGTGTATAGAGGGGGAAGCCCTAATTTGAACCATCTGCCTCGGCCATAACTTTCGGCGTACCAATTAATAACAGATAAACGCAAAAATGAACGGCTGCCATAAATCGGTTAAAGAAAATAAAAAATAAAAAGTTCCAAGCGGTCAGCCACAAAATTTATAGGTGACAGTCTGAATTCTGAAGGCTCATCAATAAAGAATCGAAATACCACGAAATTAATTCCTCGTCAGATGCACGAAAAAAAAGGGGCGAAGCAAATTTATTCCCTACTATTGCCATATATTATTACCAACCTTATACCATATACCAAATATCACTATGTTCTGGCCTATCCTGTCAAGCGTGATACGTCAGGCATTTATTATTCGATAAATCTCACGTTATTCCCATTTCACTTGACTTTTATCACCCTGATGTTTATCCTTAACTATTTTCCAATTACCTCCTATAGAATTTTCCTGCAACGTCTCTAGGTATGTATGCCATCAGCGATATATTTACTTGATTATATATGCATTAGTTTGCATACAAACCATTAAGAAAATAATCAATATTTATCCATTGATATATACGGGTCTAAGATATATTTGTAGGATGCGATATTGTGTTAGGAATTTTCTATTCTTTTTCTCTCTTAGGGTTGGTCACGCAAGTCATTCCATCAAGGTATATTATTCATGCGCGTATTTAAGACTGAAATTATGATCGTTTACACGTATGGTCGTAAAACGAAGTGCGGTCGTTTACCTTATGGGAACCTAAAATTCTCATCAGGAACCATTAAATGGCTCAAGCTGCCGCAAATATATATAGAGAGTGTATCAGCTAAGATGCACGTTTGCGATTTGGGACGAAACGGTACACAATTTCGAAAATCTGATGTAAGAACCGTCGATTATTTTTTGATTGCGCATCGAATGGACATGATATTATTTTTCTTTTAACTTCCGTTCGGAAAATAAAAAGATTTTGTTTGTCATTTCGAGTGGTATCGAAAAAAGTTAAATGCAAAAGTTGTAGAGCAGGAAAAAATAATGTAATTAAAAAAAATCCGTAAGGATAGCATTCATAATCAGGGAGATATTTGTTTCTGAAATTTAGGTATTTTTTGACAGATTCCCGATAATGACGGAACGCTTTAGCTTCGTACGGCAGCTTCATGCCGTACGCGCGATTCGCAATTGTTTTGAGGAATGCGTTCAGTCAGACACAAACGCCTACAAGGTGTCTAAAAGGTTTGCATAGGCTACGGCGTGGAACTCCTAGAGTACAAAAGCTATTCCCAGGAACATGTGGACACCGTAGGTTATGGCCAGGAACTCCTAGAGTACAACAGCTATGACCAGGAACACGTAGACGTCCTGCTTATAGTATAAATGGCATTGCAAAACGTCTTCACGATTTCAAGGGCATCAGGGGTTGCAGTGATGGTACGGAGCTGTCCATCGAGGGAGTAGAAGGTGGATGAGATTCCCGCTTCCTGAAAATACAGCTGCATCCACCACAACAAGAGAAGATGCCAGGCTCTATTTCATCGGGATCGGCGAAACAAATAAATATCACGAGCGTTTGGCCGAAGACGATATAAACACGGGTCTGAATGGGCCATGGGGTAATATTACAGCGCGCCTCTCGGGAAGTTTCCCGATTTTCGTTTTGCATAGCGTCACTCACGGCGTAGTCTAGCTCAGCGACAGATTTTCTGTCGTACCGTTTTGTTTTGTCTAACATTTATTGTATAGTTACCCACTTGAGGATCTAATATCCAGGACAGTGTGTTCCGGAGGATATTAGGAGCAACTGGACGACGGTAATTGACGCTCAGGGTGTGAATTAGCTATTCTTTCCTTTTTCTGAATTACGGTATTCACCTATCTTTTCTGTTCGTCATACTCTTACGCGCCATCCTACGCTTTCTCGATCGCTGTAGATCCGTGGATTGAAAATACGGTGGCAAACAGGGGTTAGGTCTCTCTGTTTCCTTTCTTTCCTTTTTTAATTTTGATTTTTCATCTAGTCCGTTCAGTCCACGCCTCGCGAAATCGTCTCCCTAGCACGCGGGTACGTGAGTCATTACCGTTTATCGTTTCGTACCGTACCTCTATCTTTTAGTATCGTTTTCCCTCTAATATTTTGCGTTGTTCCTGCGGAAACGTGTATCTTCTCGACGAACATCTACTTTTGTACAGTTACGATCAAGAACATCTTAATCTATCATTCTACAATTTACTGTTATTCATTTTATAATTTTTGTTAGCTTCACTCTTTTTTTTCTATTGAAATAAATGGGGTCCGTCTGTGGATTGCGGTTCCGTAAAATTTAATAACGTATTGATTCCTCTCGTAACATCCGTGAACCTCCCCGAGTATTTAGAAACTTTCAGTCCGTTCATTGTCTCCTGGATCCAGGACCCTAAACCCATCGGAGAGCAGGCCAGAGTAATCTTTCGGTGACGTTTAGGCGGTACAGCCTTAAGTGTCTCTGACGCCCAAAAATTTAGTACATCCTTTGTTTATTATTATTTTCAGGGTGCCAATTATTTGTCAACGCACTCCCGAAAAGCGTCGTTAAAATATACAGTAGTGCGCAATTGAAGCGGAACACTTTAATTTTTGAGTATCTTTGCGAAACTATGACCGATTTCAAAAAATCAAAGACATATTTTTTAGGAAATTTCCTTCCCGTTCGAATGG
>JARPRG010000999.1:0-10528 GCA_031001745.1 Hartigia nigra | reverse complement strand
AGGTGATGCGTTTCTACTGAATAACCCTGTATAAACAATCCATAATTATATAAACTGAAGAAACAATTAGAAAATATTAAGAGGTGTTGGAAGATTATGTAAAGAAATTAGATGTAAGAAATTATGGAGAGGAACACCTGGATGTTTTGGACTTCCACGCCCGACACCTAGACTCAAGAAACTACGGAGAGGAAGACCTGAACACCCTAGGCCCTTACTCACACCTCTCTTTTAGCGCTAAAAGACGTCTTTTAGGCGTTAAAAGACGATAGTTAACAGTGACCCTACTCATACAAGCAAACTCATTCCAACAATGAATCTCATTTGTCAAAAATTCAAACTAGAAGCATATATGACCGATCAGCTGTCACTTTTCATAGTAGGCACTTTTTCGTATACCGGCAATCGCTTTTAACTAAAAGACGCCTAAAAGCGATTATAAAAGAGAGGTATGAGTAAAGGCCCTAGACTTCCACGCCCCTGCACTCAAGAAACTGCGGAATGGAAGACCTGGGCACCCAGGGTCTCCACGTCCGAGATCTAAAATACGGAGTACGGAGATCTACACCGTAGCTCACAATACTCACACACACATATGTATACGCGCGCTTCACACAAATGTCAATTCTACTTTCCGTGCGAGCTGAAGGGCTAATAATTCTATTTTGTTGTAAAGGCAGCCTTATATTGTCTAAAATTTTGGTGTGAACTATAGGTTGATAGACTGTTTCATTGTGTTGTGTATTGGTGAATCGCCAGCGCCATCCGTCGTCGAGAAAGGTAGAAAAGGCAAAGCAGTCAGGGCCATCTGTCGTGTGAAAAAGTAAATGGACGTGCGAAGACGACGATGACGACGAGGATGACGACGACGACGACGACGGCGGAACTGAAATAAAATGATCTCGCTCGCCCTTTCAATACGACCTGATCTCGTACATCAATCTCTATGATTTTGGTGGCAATCAATTCAGAAACCTCGATTCCTCTAATGAATGTATCAATAACTTTTTCTCATATATAGCAGTTCATAAGATATTTAGTTCCAAAGACAGGTACAAGAGTTGGCTCGGGTAAAGAGACTCGGCGGGCCGTGCCCTGTCCAGCCGGTTGCCTGTACTGGCGCGAGACTCGACCGAGTCTCTTGATATACGTTGATTTAAATTCGCTTACGTGCGTGTCTATTTATACATTTTGTGAATGAGAACATACCATCTTTTCTCGTCCATTATTATTGAAACCATTAAATTTAAAATTTTCATGATATTATTACGTTGTTATTTCAAAATAAATATTTAAAACGCCTGAGGAGTGTAAAGGCTGTCAATTGGTTGCGGCAGCGAGTGATGAGTTAGGTAGTAGATAGCTGCAACAATCAGATATACATGAACTACTTTCTACGATATATTAATATCATTATTTATCAGAACATCAGTTATCTTTGTCTCTTTGTATTGATATAAAAGATAGTTGTGAGGAACGATCATTGTCGGCTGGCTAGATCGATGGTCCTTGGACGCGACTATTAAAATGTAACGAATTTTTTTTATATTCGAAACAAATTTATTCTTTATACTAGTGATAGCACAATATAAAATAAACCATTTGTGAATTTATACAAAGCGGAACAAAATAAATAGATTAATAAACTTTTTAGTGATGTAAAAACATAGTTGAAAGAATGAGAATTACATCGTAAAAAAAAAATATGTATATATATAGATATATATAGATGACAAAGGTAACGTCACAATCACTCACGCATTCATACACGATACTTCACGGCCTAATTGACATGATCTATAGACAAAAATTTTGATCGGTTTAACATGTATATAAATGTCTTATCTGTCTAAGATTTTGTGAGGAATCCCACGGTGCTGTTATCCGATATTGTATTATCTGTTTGCGCCTTTTCATTCTCCTTTTCGGCTCCGTCAAATAATTCTTGGTTGTACCATATATGTATGTGGTCACGTTCCTCTATTACCTCGGCCTGACTCCTTTTCCTTTTGCTCCCATGCGTAATTGGCGATATATTATTTCGAGTTTCGCTACCGATTTTGGTAGAATAATAGGGGCTTTTCCTTGGCCCTGTCGCCTGGCTCGCCGAAAGACACGTGTGTCTCATCCGACAATGTTCAGACGAAAGGGGTGAGCCAGGATATTTTTCGCCAACGGAGTAAGTGCGATCGTAGAGGGGGAAAGCCAGCAAGTATTACCGCTATCTATTGATCGCGTATAGAAGTAATTGATTTGTCTAATAGGTCAAGAACCTGGCAGATGTCGTTCTTAAGCTGTTCGCTACAAAAAAAAGGTTTACAAATTAAAAATACATTGCTTTTGATCAAGTACATTTTATTCCACGTTAAAAATGTTCTAGCTTGCAAGAATTAACTGCCGTCGTGAAGTGTATTATCCTCTCTACGTGTTAACTTTATTTTCATTTAGAATGCAGTTTTAATTTCTTCAGTTCAATATATTTTTTATATCCTTTCAATCTACCATTATTCATCCTTTTATGAGCACGTACAAGCTTGCCTTTCATTTTGTTTCAACAAGGAGGCCACATAAAAAGTATTAAATGAAAAGTGTAAAAATAAATGGAACGGCGAGGGGGTGAGGAGGGGAGAGAGAGAGGAAGAGGTGGTAATAGACGATATCAAAGGGCGGCAGCTACATCAAGAGACTCGGTCGAGTTTCGCGTCAAGTACATACATACAGGCAACCGGCTGGACAGGGCACGGCCCGCCGAATCTCTTTACCCAAGCCAACTCTTGTACCTGTGTTTGGAACCAAACATCTTACGAACTGCTATATATTAGAAAAAGTTATTGATACATTCATTAGAGGAATCGAGGTTTCCGAATCGATTGCCGCCAAAATCATAGAGATTGATGTACAAGATCAGGTCGTGTTGAAAGGGCGAGCGAGATCATTTTATTTCAATTCCGTCGTCGTCGTCGTCGTCTTCGCACGGCCATTTACTTTTTCACACAACAGATGGCACTGACTGCTTTGCCTTTTCTACCTTTCTATACAACGGATGGCGCTGGCGATTCACCAATACACAACACAATCAAACAGTTTATCAAGCTACAGTTCACACCGAAATTTTAGACAATATAAGGCTGCCGTCACAACAGAATAGAATTATTATCCGTTCAGCCCGCACGGAAAGTAGAATCAACATTTGTGTGAAGCGCACGTATACATATGAGCCGTATTTTCGTTCAGCCGTTCAGTTAAAAAATTCCCTTTATACATAATATAAATTTAAATATATATTGTAGAATGCATAAATACAGATATAGCTTTCATCTAACGGTATATAAAATTAATAAGAAAGAATAGCCAAAAAATAATCGTCAGTAATGTTACAATTTTTATGTGATTGGTGGAGTTAATCGATTTGGCAACTGAAAAAAATAATAAAGTTAAATTCAGTGATTAAATTTTTGTTTTTTTATTACAGAAAAAGTTAGTTATTATATATTTTTATTACAGATTTTCAGTAAAAATTAATGTTGACAGTTCTGTTATAATGTATTATTTGTGATTAATTCATCAGCAATATAAATAATGTCTTCTTCATCAGCTGTATGTAAGGACTCATTTCGATTTGTTGTCAAGTTTTTATAGTAATCATGTTTAGCAGGAGGAATGAATTTTAGCAGATCCATTATTTAAAGACGTAACTTGTTCTTTATAACAACATTTGTATATCCGCCCGTCACTCACCTGATAAGTGTCCCTAAAATATTTTTTGCAAACAGGAATATCATGTCTGTCTTTTCGAAAGTAATATGCAAAAGAACGTGATCTTCGTTCTTCAGTTTTATTCGTGGGGTGCCTTCTTTTTATTTCTTTAGCTTTAATACAACCGTTATCATTCAGCGCTTGCTAATGCATTTGAATTGCGTTATTAAAACGATTTACATTAGAGTATGGAGTTAATCAAAATGGCCTCTGAAATAAATTACTTATTATTCAATGGCCAAACAAATTTTGTCCTTTAATGGTGTTAATCTTTATTATTCAGGAAAGTTATTATAAATATAAAAAGTTATGACTATACCAAATGTTTTGACACTTAAATTTAAGATTTTTCAAAAAGTGGAGTTAATCGATTTGCGCACTGAATACCTCATATGTGTGTGCATATTGTGGGCTACCGTGTAGATCTCCGTATTTTAGATCTCGGACGTGGAGATCCTGGGTGTCCAGGTTCTTCATTCCGTAGTTTCTTGAGTCCAGGTGTCGCGTGTGGAAGTCTAGAGTGTCTAGGTGTTCCTCTCCGTAGTTTCTTGTATTTAGGTAACAGACATGGAGGTTTAAAGCGCCCAGGTTTTCCTCTCCATAATTTCTTTACATAATCTTCCAACACCTCTTTATATTTAATAATTGCTTTACTTTATATAATTATGGATTGTTTATACAGGGTTATTTAGTAGAAACACACCATCTGAACATGGTTCTACCATAGAAATCAAATGGACGGGCTAACTTCAGGTGGTGCGTTTCTACTGAATAACCGTGTATAGTCTTTTCATGTGAATTACAGTTTGCATTGAATATTACATTTTCCTTATAAATTGGAATACATGCTTAGGTACTTTTTTATGCATTTCACAATGATGTCAGAATGAATTTACATTTCCAATTCATAAAGATGTGTGATTTCAACGAACACACTTTCATTTTTCATCAATACAGTTTTCGTGTGTGTAAAATTTTGTTAATATAACGTTTAGAACAAAAACTTGTGCTATCCCACAAAAAAACTTTCGTGTAAAAAAACTCGCCAAGTACAGGAATGCTGTGAAGTCCTGTAACAAAAACTATTGAAATCACATTATAATGCCAAGTACATATCTGCTTATTTTACGATCTAACACTAGCATATTATTTCAATTGTATTTTCAAAATTGTCTATAACGTCTTCACTACTCTTTTGTGTTATTACTGCTGCTTATATTTAGTTATGGTTTAATGATCATTTATTTAATCATGAATAAAATGTTAGGTGATTCCTTATCGAGTACTACTTGGCGGGTCCGTGAATTGCTTCATGTAAATTTGTGTTCATTATGCTAATCTTCAATCTCAAAACCAAGGTTAATTTTGTTCATTGAGCATATCAACAATGAATTGTCGAACATAACCACGGTAAAAGTCTAATAACAAACATATAGGCTTAGAATATTATTAAGTCTGCTCAAAGTAAGTACTGTGAAATTCCTGGCACGGACCCGCCAAGTAGTACTCGATAAGGATTCACCTAACGTTTTACTCATTATTAAATGATCATTAAACCATAATTAAATAAAAGGTGTCCCAAAATTCAAGCAAGATTTAAATTTTGCGCCATTTGTGCGGTAGTGTTAACAACGAAAAAAAAAAGATAGCGTGACACCTGACAGTTCAGGGTTATTAAAAGCTCTACGCGAAAGAACAACGCATTTTCATTGTTGAGCAATGTTTTAAAAATAATGAAGGTTTGACAGCTACAGTAATTTCTCGTTTTGGTGATCAGAATTGGCCGCCCAGATCATGCGATTTAACGCCGTTGGACTTTTTTCTTTGGGATTTTTTGAAGTCTATGGTTTATGCCAGCAAGCTCACGACGACCCACGCCTTGAAGAAGAAAATTGAGCGCTGTATCAAAGAAATTCAGCCACATTTATGCAAAACGGTCATGGAAAATTGCAACAAAAGAGTGCGTCTGTGCCAGCATGGCCGTGGAGGGCATTTACCTGATATGCTATTCCATACATAACTCTATACTGTATACTTTGTGAATCAATACAAAATTTACAATATTTAATTATGAACCTGTGTTTTTTATCAAAATTACTTCTTGCGTGAATTTGGGGACACCCTTTATAAGCAGCATTTATAACACATAAGAGTAGTGAAGGCGTTATTGACAATTTTGAAAATACAATTGAAATAATATGCTAGTGTTAGATCATAAAATAAGCAGATATGTGCTTGGCATTATAATATGATTTCAATAGTTTTTGTTACAGGACTTCACAGCATTCCTGTACTTGGCGAGTTTTTTTTTACATGAGTGTTTTTGTGGTATTGCTTATGTATAAAAATTATTATTTTTTTAAGGACCGCTTTAAATGCTTCTGAAATAATATTTCCGAAACGTTTCTTTCTTCACCCGGAAGCTTACTTCAGGCTTGCTTTATACGTTACATTCACATATTCATTCAGTGAGATAGGTAACATGGAGGATGACAACAAGTATCAATAATATTTGCAAGTGTCAAAGAAGGAAAAAATGAAGTGCTAGTTCAGGGGTAATGGAACTGATCGCCGAATTCCGTGGTGCCGGTGTTGCCCCCCCCCCCCGCGCCCCGTGGCAAACCGTGGCGTTGTGCCTTAAACACCTTTCTACGTTGAAGCGAAAAATATTTCTTTACGCTCTTAATATAGTACTTAAAATCTGCTTTGAAGACTAGATTGCATTACAGTTGCGAGGCCGCATGATATGTGCACTAATGTGGAAATTTGCAATTAATATGCATAAACTGTGGAAAAAGTGTGGAATTTTCATATGTTCGCACCCAAAAATGTTTCAATTCGCTTATACAACAGCAATTCCCAGTGTTATAGTGTAAAGTCAAGACATGTAAAACTTGTTTGTGTGCCCCTTTTTCAATTTTCATCGGTGGTTCTGTACAACAGTGTGCTAAGTATTGGTTAGGGAGCGGCAAAGCTATTGTCGCGACATCATGACACATCTCTAGGCTGCCATTGTCGATATTCACTTGTGCTTTATACATTTGCTAAGAAATGTTTTCAAAATTAGGCTGCACAGGGAATCTCTTTTTGTCGGAAGATTTCAACTTGGTGTATTCAATTTATTGACAGTATTTTCTATAACGATATTTTTGAATGCAAAGCTTCCTCACTTCTAGCTCTCGTCCCTGTGATGCACTCACACATAAGAAAGTAAGAGAAGAGAAGTTTCGTAAAACATCACAAATTCATGTTGAATAATTGTTTCATGTAAAAAATGATTTTATGATATGAGACGAGCTTGTTGTAAATTTGGACGAATTCCAATGACCTTCCCGCTCAGCAATTCAAGAGACTCACTAAATAAGTATGTTAAATATTTTAATTTATGATCAATACCTCACATGAGCAAAACTTATATTAATAAGTCCGAAAGAAAGGACGATGGTTCTAGACGTGCAAAAAAGGAAAGACAATCGCGGAGTCGATTAGATTCTCGAGAAGGTCTCCCGTTGCGTCGGACTCGCTAAAAGAAACGTTATATCAAAACACAAAAACCTTCGTATCAAGAAACAATGCACATTTATCTTCGAAACAAGAGTTCCAACTCTACGAACCTAATCATCATTTTTCCGTATTCCAAACAAGCTAATAAACTAAACATTTCGAATATAAGTGGTGAACAAACTTACGATGGTAGTGTTTTATAAAACTACAAATATTTTTAAGTGAAACTCATATTCACCATATTTTATTAACAGTGTTTAAGAATTTAAGGATTTTTAAGTGTTTTGGAGACAAGATTTTTCAAAAATGTATTTATTTGTAAAAATTTTAGTACAATTAAATTAGGACAAATTATAAGGAAGAAAAGCGTTCAGTAATTTTTTTCGTTTTGCATGATTATTTTCGGGTTAAATTAAAAACTAAATTAACAAGTTCGGTAGTAACTTACACCATAAGTATTACAGCAACATGCTATTAGTTGCACAGTTCCTATATGTTATGGCAGGTATAACAAACTGAATAATTTATCATGAAAATGCTCCAATGGCACTAAAAATCTTCTGTTCGTATCAATAATATCTTAAGATAATATACTGACTGTGTTATTGTACATCAGTTACATACCAGATATTTTTAAATGTCCAGTATAAACATGGAATTAAAATAGTGTAGCGGAAGAAGTACCTATTCGTGCTTATGATGTCATCATTCATGTAAATCATTTGATGTATTTGAGATGTAACGTCTGAACAAAAACATCTTCGGTGAAAATTGTTACGTAGGCCGTAGTGGCCAGCGAGGCCTTTAAATTTGATAACTGAAATTTAGAAGTAACCAAAAGAAAGGGAACGACCGGAGGTAACGTGAATGAAATTTGAGTGAATTCCGAGCGGTAAGAATGCACTCAATGGTGAGTTTGCTGCTTGTTTAAGGTGTTGAAACACGCCTTGCTATTGCAACGTGGAGAGATATTCCTTGAAATTCTTATGGATGGTTAATATATAATTAATATGCAAGGAAATTTGGTTTCTGCGTTATATTGTTACAAATAATTCAGTAAATTGTTGTTTACAGTGTTTGAATAATGAGAAATTCGGGATATAGATCGTGATATTAAGTTACAAAAGCTGACTGTATGTGAGGTTAAGGCGATTAGAATTTGTGGCGGAACAGAAAATATCTAGTAGACGCGTTACTTGAGATTGGAAAAGACTAGTCTGTGCAGCACAATTTTGCCCGGTAACCGATCCAGTTTGTTCCCTAGGGTATGTAATAACTAATTCGTACCTAGGCCAGATTACGAATATTACACTGGATCTAATACTCTAACGGTTAGAGCCGCGAGTGACAACGTGCAGTCCGATCTTTTGCGCGTGACTCTAAATGATTTTCTGAGCACCAGCATTATGGCTCTACCCGTTTATATAGTCATTTTCTGCTGATGCTCCTAGGTGTTGTGAAGCTATAACTGGGTCAGTGACACAGGCAATGCACTGGGCAACGTGCTGAGTCTGAAATTCTATTGACTGTCGGCTGGCATTCTGTTTCGAGAGTGCTAACCGATCCCATACGTAGCAAAATAAACACGTGGGCTTTTAGAACAGTCTAGTGTACCTTATTGTACAACTCGATCGGGATCTGACAGAGTATACACGTAACGCGATTGTTTCACAAGGACTCAATCGGACAAACATGATCAGGATCTTGTGAGATAATTTAATCAGGTTCTTATGAGGTTAGCAGATCAGATCCTGTATAAAAATTGACTAGATTGTTAATGTAACTTTTCCATACTAACCGAGCAAACATGTACATTTTAATTCTCATTTGGATCGCTGTGAGAACGGGAATAGTATTCCCCTACTCCTGAGTCTCACGGATAGAAGGTAGTGCGGAGTCAGGTAGAAGAGTTCTCTCTTCTGATTTGCGACTGCCAAAAAGAACAGTAACCACGAGGAGCACACTATTATGGAATAAGGCATGGAAAGCAAATATAAAGGACGAATTGTTATCGTGACGAGTGACAATAGGGGAGCACGATATTCAGAGGACATATAATTGACGCCACAGAGAACGAAGGAAAAAACGAAGGACAAAAATTAGTATATTGACGACATGCCTCCACCTCATCTCATCGTTCACGGACAATACCGTGTTAAGGTCCTGATTTATGTGTTTTTAAAATAGTATTCTGAACGAGAGAATAATTATAATTTTGATATTATATTGATTTTGAGATTGTCCGGGTCTAAAAAAGTATTGCTCATTTTCCTTTATATTAATAGAGACATGCCGGTATAATTTTATTATTGATAATGCGCTTAACCTTATCGTTCCCACCCACCTGATTGAAATAATTTTGGGAAAGGGCCTCGGAAGCCTGCAGGGCAACAATACCTGTTCCCACCCACCGCACTGAGGCATATGGAAACTCCTTCTCTGTCTGGACGGCTATCGTATTTCGGAACTCCCTACCTCTGAATTTAAAAACCCAGCCCTCTTTGGTCCGCTTCAAAACAGAGCTGAAACACTACCTCCTTACGCTTCAGGAACGCTGAGGTGTTTCATTTTCTTTATCTGTGTAACTAAAATTTAAGTCTGCTCTAGTTTATACCTCCTTCTATGATATTGCTACCCTTAGGTTAAGTTTTTATTTATAGTATTATGTGTGATATTATGTTCTCACCGATCTGGTGGTCTAACGGCACTTCTGCTGAGATCAAATAAATTGATTTCTCTCTTAAAGCAGAAAACGGAATGAATGAATACGGTATGAATGTAAATGTTTGTTATTGTCTTTAATTTAAGTTTTTATTTCTGTCATATTATTATATTTTTTTTTGTATTTAACATTATATAAGGACTGATTATCATTTTTGTAAATTTGGGACTTTTCCTTTATTTAATAAATATATGTATTGTGACGATAGTCACAAAGGCGGACAACGGGGAGGCTTACTTCACGCGAAGCGCATCACCGTTCAGAAGCGATAACAAAATTAGAAAAGAAGTTCGAAAAGTATATGCCCTAGCAGGTAATGGGCTCTGACTCTTCTGGCCCCACGTTGGGCGCCATTTATTTGTGACGTTATTCCCCAGGCTATTTATTCGGGACTTAGCCACAAACGTCGGTACTCCCTACTTTTTCCCGAAATCTAGATCTATCCGAAATATAAACGGTATAAGTGCTGCTGGGCGCCAGGCACACCTTTGTGCCACGAAACGGTACGGGAAAACTCCGAGGTAAAGGAGAGAACTAGCCGGACTA
>JARPRG010000998.1:0-10538 GCA_031001745.1 Hartigia nigra | reverse complement strand
CTCCTTAACATTCCTGATGCACTGTGATGCACCTTAGGTCTGGGATACGTTCCGAAATTCACTACCAAGGGCTCGATTGCGTATTTTCATGATAGTGAAATAGGTATTAGCCAATCGTTGCATTTGTCCTCCTTTTGACTCCAACACGTGATTGGCTAAGCGCTATTCATTTTTCGTATTTGCACTATAGGTCTGATCGTGTTGGCTGTACTTTCTGAACTTTTCAAAGAGTGCAAGTTCTCATTAGTTACCTTAAAATATTATCCAATAAGAACTTCTACTCTTTGAAAAGTGCAGAAAGTGCAGACAACGCGACATACCTTATGGCGAAAGTACACAAACAAGCCTTAGTACTTTTAGCATGCTTGTATCTCACTCTAGTGTATACAAGTAAACAAGGACACAATGATATTCATAGAAATAGCAATGAATTTTGGAATAACTCAAGGTCAAAAAGCCGTGAACAATAGGCAGCGACCAAAGACCTTCGTTCGATTATTAAACGAGAGCATATCGTGTTGCTTAATTTCCATTCCTTACAATTTCGATATTAATTTGAGAAACGCATTTACTGGTAATTAATAAGGGTATATTCCGTAATTTAACCACGGTTCGGTTACTAAATTTCAGTCAATGGCATCAACTTATTAAAATCGGTGTCGAAAATCAGTGTTGCCATTGGCTGAAATATAGTTCCTACAATCATGGTTAAATTACAGAATATACCCCAAATTTGCAACACACATAATAATTTTTTGTTAGAAAAGCTAATATTACCTTTGACATTTATTTAAGAAATTAGAAATAATTGAATAACTACCAAACTTCGAACGTGGACTACCAAAGGCCATCCAAAAATTTCCAGTGAGAAAGAGTAATTCATTAAGCGCTCGAATTATATAAACTAAAAATTTTTAATTTAAACTTGCATGGCTAACTTTAGTCCGTTTGTGCAAGCGTTTTTTCGTGCTCTAAAACTCTAAAGTTTTGGTAAAAAACGAGTGGAGAACTAAGAAATGAGAGAGAATTCAATAAACAGAGATGAATTCAGCGCTCTTGTTCCAATCCCCTTCGTGAAGGGAGGATGCGTTGCGCCTTGATTCTCGGTCCCAGCGTCTTGGGCCTTGTTCTTTCTTACACAGAACCTACGCATACTCATATTCCTGATTAATTTGGGAAGCGCATGGACAACGTCATTGCTCGACTTGAACATTTCTTTAGCCTGGCAATCTTTTCAAGTGGTCCGATTTACTACCAGGAATGCACTTTTTTCAAAACTCTAAGTGTTTTAATCCTCTGGCGGACATGTGGCTCGGGTAATATATTACCCTGAGTTCGGCCAAAGTAATAACAAATCTGCACAAAAACACTTTCGTGTAAAAAAACTAACCCAGTACAGGATTGCTGTGAAGTCCTGTAACAAAAACTATTGAAATCACATTATAATGCCAAATACGTAAGTCACTACATATCTGCTTATTGTATGATCTAACACTAGCTCATTATTTTAATTGTATTTTCAAAATTGTCTATAACGCCTTCACTATTCTTTTGTGTTATTAATGCTGCTTATATTTAATTATGGTTTAATGATCATTTAATAATTAATAAAACGTTAGGTGATTACATATCGAGTACTATTTTGCGGGTCCGTGAATAGCTTCATGTACATTTGTGTTCATTATGCCAATCTTTAATCACAAAATCAACGTTAACTTTCTTTATAGAGCATATCAACAATGAATCTTCGAACATAACCACGGTAAAAGCCTAATAACAAACATATAGGCTTAGAATATTACTAGGTCTGCTCAAAGTAAGTACTGTGAAATTCCTGGCACGGACCCGCCAAGTAGTACTGGATAAGGAATCACCTAACGTTTTATTAATTATTAAATGATCATTTACCATAATTAAATATAAGCAGCATTAATAACACAAAAGTGTAGTGAAGGCATTATAGACAATTTTGAAAATACAATTAAAATGATGAGCTAGTGCTATATCATAAAATATGCAGATATGTAGTGACTTATATACTTGGCATTATAATGTGATTTCGATAGTTTTTGTTACAGGATTTCACAGAATTCCTGTACTTAGCGAGTTTTTTTTACATGAAAGTGTTATTGCGGGGATATCACAAGTTTTTGCTCTAAACGTTAAATGAATGAATTTTATACACACGTAAACTGTATTGATGAGAAATGAACGTGTGTTCGTTGAAATCACACATCTTTACGGATTTGAAATGTAAATTCATTATGGCATCACTATAAAGTGCATGAAAAAGTACCTAAACATGTATTCGAATTTGTAAGGAAAATGTAATATTTAATGCAAACTGTAATACACATGAAAAGATTATACAAGGTTATTCAGTAGATACGCACCACCTGAAGCTAGTTCGTCCATTTGATTTCTATGGTAGAACTATGTTCAGGTGATGCGTTTCTACTGAATAACCCTGTATAAACAATCCATAAATATATAAACTGAAGAAACAATTAGAAAATATGAAGAGGTGTTGGAAGATTATGTAAAGAAATTATGGAAAGGAACACTTGGGCGCTTTGGACCTCCATGTCCGTTACTTAAATACAAGAAACTACGGAGAGGAAGACCTGAGCACCTAGGGTCCGAGATCTAAAATTCGGAGATCTACACCGTAGATGTGGGGCGGCCCACAATAGGCACACACACATATGTACACGCGCTGCACACAAATGTCGATACTACTTTCCGTGCGGGCTGAAGGGATAATAATTCTATTTTGTTGTGAAGGTAGCCTTATATTGTCTAAAATTTCGGTGTGAGCTGTAGCTTGATAGACTGTTTGAGTGTGTTGCGTATTGGTTAATCGCCAGCGCCATCCGTCATGTGAAAAAGTAAATGGACGTGCGAAGACGACGACGACGAAACTGAAATAAAATGATCTCGCTCGCCCTTTCAATACGACCTAATCTCGTACATCAATCTCTATGATCTTGATGACAATCGATTCAGAATCCTCGATTCCTCTAATGAATGTATCAATAACTTTTTCTCATATATAGCAGTTCATAAGATATTTATCCAAACACAGGTACAAGAGTTGGCTCAGGTAAAGAGACTCGGCGAGCCGTGCCCTGTCCAACCGGTTGCCTGTACTTCGCGCGAGACCCGACCGAGTCTCTTGATGGCCTATGTCCGCGTTGTTCGCTTCCTATTGTTTATGCACAAGTGTTGGCTAAGAGACTTTCTCCAAATTATTTAGGGTATATCTATTTTATTTAGCTGATGATGATGATTTAGACCTCTGAACGATTTAGATTCCTCAGCCAATCGCAGCATTTGGTGCTTGCCGTGGAGCAGAAGTATGATTTTTCGTACCTCGTGCATTAATTAATGATCACCAAACGTTTTAATTATGATATTCGTTACCACCAAAAGATTACTCGTCGATTGAGCAACTGAAAAACTTAATTCGTTGAAGAAAAATATTGTTCGGCTAACTTCACGGTCAAATTTTTATTATTTGATTATCAAAGAACGATTGACCCCCAAATGTTTTAATTAGGCTACCAATGACCACCAAACGTCCACCAATCGATTAGAAGTAATGAAAAGTTGAGAAGTTAAAGTTGTCCGGTTAACTTTATACAGGTGTGTGGTGCAAATGGGAATACAAATAAGAAGGATTGAGGTAAAGTAAAAAGTTATAAATTATTGAAAATTATGTAACAGTGAACTATTTCCACCGTTCTTGTGATTTCAAAACATTAAAAGTATTTTTGACTTAATGCAATTAAAATTTTCTATTGAAACATCTTATGTCTTACACATTTTGTTATTAGGTCAGTTGAACCATCATTGACCACTATGCCTTGTGCGTCTGTATAGTGTAAATCTCGTTTCCATTGAATGTGATGAAGAGAGTCGACACAAGTCGATTTGTGTTCTCCAATTGAAAAGCTCTTAATAGGTATTATTGTGGGTATGTTCCAAAATTCACTGCCAGTACTGTTAATATAATTGTATCTCTATTCAACTGCATGCAATTGAGTAAGATACAACTATATTCACAGTACTGGCGGTGAATTTCGGAACGTACCCTGTGTCTATTGGTCGTTGCCACGATGTAGTCATGTAGTCGTTTCCTGCAGTCTTTGGCTGAATGAGCCCTAATGTTGAACTGTCTTTATTTTTTAACATTATTTAAAATGTGGTATAGAAATTGATAATTACATGAATTTCTGTACATTCGTTGATAAACTTTAATCATGGTTACACGAGTGTTGATTGACATTCGGAATGATTTAAAGCTTTTAATAACTGCTATAACTGGATTTGAGGTGAGTGAATTAAATATATTTGCATATTTTTAACTGTTTAACCTAACCTAACAGTGTAGACAAGAATACTCCAGGTTCTCTACTTTTGGATATTTACTAAGGTGGATTGCAAGCATCTATAAAAGTATAAATATATTGAAATAACTAGAGAAAGAGCTTATTTTTTAAATCACCAAAATGTTAGTCGATTTTCTTGTAAAAAATATATTTTTAGATACATGTACTATCGGACATGAGACATACAAAAAACTATAAAAACATCAAAATATATGATAGACTATTAACAACGTTTTTTTTCAAACTAAAAAATTGCCCTGCATAAGATGTTTATGAATAGTATATTACCAAATTAAAATTTGTATCATCTATATGTTTATTTTTGTTTTTGAATGTGAACAAATTATTAATTTTAAAAATTTGGCAAAGAAATTTGCCGTCAGCATATTATTTATTTTATAAAATGTTACAAAAGATCCTTGTACACATAAGTCAGTACTATAAGCATGATGTTATCTGATTTAGATATTTCTTCATTCAGTAATATTTGGTAACACAAAATAGCAGAATATAACTTTGGTTGCGGATATTAATTTTCAGCCAAATGCATTGACTCAGGTTAGCTAATCACAGTAATTAGACAGTGCAATTAACAGAAAATTAATAACTGCAAGCATTACTGAGTTTAAAAATATTACTTATATTAATGTAAAATATATTTATTTCATTCAATACGCAAGAGATACTAATTTTATTTAATCTCTTTAATAGTATTCTTATTATCTGTTGACCTGTTATCAGTCATAGAATGATATGCAGTGTGTCAAATAGGAAATTGGTGAAATTAATCAGCTATTATTTTAAAATGTATGAAGGGAGCAGGAAAAATCAAATAACTTTAAATAGAGCAAATTTGTACATTTTTATTTGCATGTAGACTAAATGCTACCAGCAGTATTTATACGTTTTTATTGCATCTTTTAAAAATATTCTGTAAAGATACATAAAAGACCAAAATGTCGAAATATCGACAAAATAAAAGAATTGATTTCAGACATTCAAATACTAGTTAATAGTATCTCAGGAGATATTTTGTTAAAGTGTGTTATTCATAGCCTTTTAAAATTAATTTCATAGCTGCGGAAATTCTGATAGTGTACATTTTGAAAATATTTACAATCGAGATAAGTAACTTCTCTGTTAGTATACTTTTTAAAGATGTCTTAAACACAACAACATGAAGACATCTTTTAAAATATGTCAGAATGTAGTGATTCATAATTTGTCTTGAACGAGACCTATGCGACAATGAAATAAACAAAACATATATTGGAATATTGTTGCAAATAAGCAAATAAGCTCCATGTAGTGGAAGTATAGTTTTCGGTATGAATAAAGAAGTAGGGGTTTTCCTTCTACGTAACACATAAACTATTTTAATTATCCTAATTGCTGTAAGTAACTCAATAAACTGTACTATGAAATTAACAATATTATATGCAGTAATACTTAAGAGAAAGCCTGACAGAAATTTGATTATTGTTGTAGTAGTATGAGTAATGATGATAGATCTGCATTTTTCTGTATTATTTTGTGTATAATTACGAAGAAATGTTGAAATTGTATGTAAACTAGCAAATAAATGTCAGTAATTGTCATATTATGTACAGAGTGTATCAGCTAAGATGCTAATGTAGACGGCTGTATTTCAATCTGATCGAGACATCAAGAAATGAGACATACGATGTCTTCGGACGTCTTAAAATTTAAGTTAGACACTTTCAGAATGTGAGAAACTAGTTGAAGACATCCAAATATCGTCTTTTAAAAGTCTTCGTGCTCATAGGGTTTTTACGTTTTTAGAAAAAAAAAATATATAAATAGTTCTGGTTACGTTTAGTTTATGTGCAAATCAAATTAACTAATTTCCTCTACTTAAAACCATTTTACTTTTTCTGTTTCTTGTTCAAAATAACAGTGGATTAGTTTCAACAACTTCCTATGCAACACCTCATATTCCAGGGAGATATTGGTAAAAATAACTAGCTCTCACATATTTTGTGTCTGAAACAAAAGGTATGGCATATCAGCTATTAGCAGATCTTTCATACTGGTTCCAGCATATTTCCCATGTCCACTGTGATCAGTAGCTGTCAAACATAAACTCTTGTACAATAAAACCTTTCAGTAACGTAACACTTGGAACCAGTCATTTTATAATATTGTAATTCTTCAGTCTTTCAAGTTGTACTGATGCAAAAACCTCTCTTTGAATGAGCAAAGGAGAGTTTAAAGAAAGTAGTGACAGATCATTACGTTATTATGAAATTTTTATGGAGGCAGAAATCCACATTATTGTGAATTTTATGCTCTTAAGGGTTAAATTAGTGAGAGATTTCACTGTATTTCCTTTGTGACTTTGATGTTTTGTTCAATAAAATATTAATGTAATATATTTTTTCACTAGTTATGCTAGATAATTTAAAATTAAATTAAAACCAAAATTAGATGAACTCAACGACCATGAAAACGACCATCTTGAATTTTCAATCATGACAATTTTAAATTACTCGGAATTGATGCATCATCTTTATCGAACTCGAGTGCGCACAGATTTGTATAACCACCACAATCACTGAAAATGCACTTTTATAAGGAATAATTGTGAAATGAAGAAATGAGATGCATGCAAAATTTTTACATGAGCATCTTTTACTTCAAATTCTTTGAAGCCTTTCCCGCCGGCTGGGACACCATTAATGTCACGACTCGGAGCCGTCCCGTATAAGAGCGTCTCCCTTACTTTCAGCGCGAGTCCCATATAAGAGTCTCTCACTCGCTGCTAGTGGTGGCCCAGCTATTCCCCATAGCGCATATAAGAGCGTCTCCCTCACTTTCAGTGCAAGTCTCCTATAGGACTCTCTCACTCGCTGCTAGTGCTGGCCCAGTTATTTTCCGTAGCGCGTATAAGAGCTCGTTCACGCGCTTATGTTTTGCGCATAAGAGCGACTTGCTTCGACTCATAGCCATATCGGCGCTAAGAAAATAAATATGTCGGGCCTCAACACTTGACTGACAAATATAAAAATGCAAGTCGCAGACAGAGAAAATGATTCTAATCCTGATCAGCTTCGCTTCGTCCTACTTTATTCATTATTTCGCGTCAATGACTGTCTTTTGATTTTCTTATAATTAATAATAATAATAAAAATAATAATTCACTTGGCAAATAATTTTTGGTCTTTTCTTATTAAAAAAATGTGGATGAATAGGAAAATGAGAAACCCTATGGCAAGAGGTGAACTTATTAAAAAAAAAAGTATACCTCAAGCGAAGACAAACTGCGGAATTTGCGATTACGGATCCGGGGCCTAACCGACTCTTCCTTCCTTCCTTCCTTATTTTAATTTAAAGAGTATCGTAAACTTTCTGATGAATTACTTGTAGCTAACTTCACCGCGCGTGCGGATCGAGCAAACATATTACACAAAAAAAAATGAAAAATTTATGGGTCCGTGGACCACGGGTTTAGCTGAGAAAGACTGCCATCAAAATGGGGGTCGGACTTCGCGAAGCTCCAGACATTAATAGTCTGTCCAGTAACCGTCGCGTTCGTCGATAACCTGAGTTAATCGATTCGAGATCGAATCGATGAAATCCTTCAAATAATCCGGTTTTTGCCGAAGCTCTTCCCAGATTCTTTGAGCATGCTCAATTATCGCAGTTTTCGACCTTTCCCTCTCTGGCTGCCATGTCCACGTCAGCATAATATAAATGCCCAAATATTTTCAATGATATTTAGGTCGGCAAATTTAGCGGGCCATTGCAGCAGTTCGATTTTCGGATGATCGGAAAACCAATTTCGTGTTTCACATGAAGTGTGAACTGCGGAATTGTCTTGGATAAGACGAATTATTGGCATGTCTTCTGCGTTTATACGTTTATCCCGAATTCGTCGTATCTGCGTTTATAGGCACTACAATGTATTGCTGGGTTATCGCCGAAGTTGTTCTATGCAATGTTTTAAGAAATGCCATCACGATCCTGGTAGAAGCATGGCAGCTAGAGGGAACAGCGCTACGAATTCGTCGTATCTGCGTTTATAGACTATCTGCATAAAAACACTTTCGTGTAAAAAAACTCGCCAAATACAGGAATGCTGTGAAGTCCTGTAACAAAAACTATTGAAATCACATTATAATGCCAAGTACGTTAGTCACTACATATCTACTTATTTTATGATCTAGCACTAGCTCATCGTTTTAATTGTATTTTCTCAAAATTTTCTTTAACGCCTTCACTGCTCTTTTGTGTTATTACTGCTGTTTATGTTTAATTATGATTTAATGATCATTTAATAATTAATAAAACGTTAGATGATTCCTGATCGAGTATTACTTGGCGGGTCCGTGCTAGGAATTTCGCAGTACTTACTTTGAGCAGACGTAATAATATTTTAAGCCTATATGTTTGTTACTAGGCTTTTACCGTGGTTATGTTTGACGATCTATTGTTGATGTGCTCTATAAAGAAAGTTAACGTTGGTTTTGAAATCAAAGATTGGCATAATGAACACAAATGTACATAAAGCTATGCATGAACCCGCCAAGTAGTACTCGATAAGGAATCATCTAAAGTTTTATTAATTATTAAATGATCATTAAATCATAATTAAACATAAGCAGCAGTAATAACACAAAAGAGAAGTGAAGGCGTTAAAGAAAATTTTGAGAAAATACAATTAAAATGATGAGCTAGTGCTAGATCATAAAATAAGTAGATATGTAGTGACTAACGTACTTGGCATTATAATGTGATTTCAATAGTTTTTGTTACAGGACTTCACAGCATTCCTGTACTTCACGAGATTTTTTACACGAAAGTGTTTTTGTGCGGATAATGTATTACTGGGCTACCGCCGAAGTTGTTCTATGCAATGTTTTAAAAAATACTGCCACGCTATGGATAATGCCTCATTCTTAGCAGAGAGTCAAATATTTGTGTCGAGAGTCGCGGGCGCATTGTGGGTTTGTGGCAGCGCGGGAAACTCTTTGACGAGATCGCGAAGATCACCGGATGCAGCTTAAAAATTGTACGCCGGTGGATCAAGTTGGGGGGGTCATGCACTTCGCGACCACCGTGTGCAGAATCAGCGGCCGCGGATTACAAATGACGAACAGGACCGCGCGTTATCAATGCAATTGATCGCGATCCATACGCGGTCGTCGCGCAAGTTACCGTGAGGAAAGAGTTCGCGGGTTCTACCAGGACCGCTCGTCCCCGATTACATGAGTTGAATTATTGTTGTGTTCAGTCTGCCCGAAAAATGTCGATGTTTGCTCAACATCGAAATGCTCGCGTTGCTTTTGCAGAGTAGCAAATGCAAACTGGACGTGAAACTTGGAAGGTTACGATTTGGACAGACGAGAAAGTCTTCCAATCGTCAACTGACTGGCGTCTTTCCGTGTGGCGGCCAGCGGGTGACCGGCTTGATCCGAGAAACGTCATCCCTGCAGATCGCAGCGGGCGGATTTCGTGTGCCATGTGGGGTTGGACGAGCGGACAAGTTCTGGGCGAATTAGTGAAGATATCTCTACGCATGGATTCTGCGGAATATATTCACGTATTAGAGGAAGTTATGCTTCCATCAATTCCGGCGGTGTATTCGGCAGAAGACATGCCAGTAATTCGTCTTACCCAAGGCAATTCCACAGTTTACACTTCACGTGAAATACGAAATTGGTTTTTGGATCATCCGGAAAGCGAACTGCTGCAATAGCCGGTTAAATCTCCCGACCTACATATCATTGAAAATATTTGGACCGAGGTGACACGGTGATGGCAGTCAGAGAGGGAAAGGTCGAGAACTGCGATAATTGAGCATGCTCAAAGAATCTGGGAAGAGCTTCGGCAAAACCCGGATTATTTGAAGGATTTAATCGATTCGATCCCGAATCGATTAACTCAGGTTATCGACGAAGGCGACGGTTACTGGACAGACTATTAATGTTTGGAGCTTCGCGGAGTCCGACCCCCATTTTGATGGCAATCTTTCTCAGCTAAACCCGTGGTCCACGGACCCATAAATTTTTCACTTTTTTTTTGTGTAATATGTTTGCTCCATCCGCACGCGTGGTGAAGTTAGCTACAAGTAATTCATGAGGAAGTTTACGATACTCTTTAAATTAAAATAAGGAATAACGGAGT
>JARPRG010000996.1:0-10567 GCA_031001745.1 Hartigia nigra | reverse complement strand
TGGCATTAAACGTACTTACAAAAGAACATTCGTTTCTACAGTTTCTCCTTATTTTGTATTTCCCCGGAATACAACAGGTCCTTACAAGATTATTAAGGTTTATGACAATCAAACGGTAGATCTGCAAATAGGCAGGAGAGTAGTAAAGTATCATACTAATATACTAAAACGGTATTTTCCAGATAATGTCTCCGATAATCCTTCTCCTTCTGCTTCCATTAGTCCTCATTAAGGGTTCTTACTACCAATTCACGCCAGTAGAACAATCAAGCGGAATCTTTAATAACAAAACAAGAATCGCTCAAATTTCTAACTCCCGGTTAACCCTTTTGGCTCATACAAATTTCACTTATCTAAGTGAGGCACGATTAATCTTAAAGCGTAATCATGTCAGTTTTCATAGTGAGCGGAGTATGAAATTAGTTTTTGATAGTATTCAAGATATTAACAATAAACATGAAATCTTGCAGCAACTAAAAATTGATACATCATCTAGGAAACGCCATGGATTGATAAACGGAGTTTCGAATGTACTGAATTGGTTATTCGGTGTACCAGACGCCGATGACGCACAATATTATTCCGATAATATAGAAATGTTGGTAAATGATGATAAACAAATACTGACTCTTTTAAAATCTCAAATTCAAGTGATAACTAATACCATTAAAACTTTTAATAGTTTCATTAGTTCCTTGCAAAATCAGGAATGGGCAATGAACCGCAATATGAAGAAAATTAATGAGTTCTCAATGCAAACCAATGCCCAGCTTTCGACTCTTAGCGTAGAAACAGCGCTAAATGATCGATCTTCAAGACTTATGCTGTACAATTTCCAGAGAATGTAATCAATATATCGAAGCAATAAATTTAGGCAGACATAATATTATTTCTCCCTTAATAATTACTCCAAAAATCCTTCAGGAGGAACTACAAAAATACCATGGTGAAGCTGGATTGATAATGACAACAGAATCAAAGAACATTCCCACTATATACAATCTTCTGGATCTTCAACTAATAGCAACAAATAAGATCATAATTCTTGCATTGAGAGTACCATTAGTGAAACCTTTAGCCTATGATCTTTATCAACTGATTCCGTTACCGGTTCAACGTCAGAATAGTTTAGTTTTTGCATATAGAGAGCCAAGACATCCTTATCTCTTAATGTTCTAATCCAAAACCCATTTCTCCAGCCTCAAATCTCTATCGGAATGCAAGGAGTATCTTAGCGAAAGGTACGTGTGCTTCAACCTGCAAACCATCAAGACCGCGGACCAGCCAACCTGTGAAGCCCGGCTCTTATCTCTTCACATTAATCGTATTCCTAGTTCCTGCGAAACACGGGCAGTCAGAGCTGTTATTGAAACATTGATCTACCTAGACCACAACCAATGGATTTACCTATTACAAAAACCAACCACCTTAACATTAATTAGCAAAAACGCCAATGATACCCGTGACTATATGCAGGATGTTGTCCTCCATCAAACTGGGACTATAAAGATAGATAAAAGTTGTAAAGGGTACACCAACTCATACGTACTGGAAACAACTAGCCATGACGATAAAAATATAAGTCATTATGTCCCGAACGCTAATATCTTAAATGATATAGACTGCGACAAAGATAAAGAAGGAAATCATCTCACATCTTTGGATCTACAACCGATTCAGTTGACTAATATCGATCTTAATGATCTCAAATTCGCAACCAAGAAACTCAACGAATTCGACGAGATCCTCACCAACTGATTGAAAAAACCATTCCTCATCATTCATACTCAGTGGTACATAATAGCCTTATATGGAATTGGAACTATAATATTCCTCATCATCTTCTGTTACTACTGTGGGTTGTGCGGATGTTCATGATGTCTAAAACGATTCTGCTGCTACACACATAATTCACACACTGGAGAACCCATTCCGCCAATTATTACGAACTTTATGAATTGCACAATCGACTCAGAAATTCGTACTCGACACATCGTTCCAAAGAGAGAAGTTACACATACTGCAAGTAGATGATCCTTACCACCAACGCCAAAAACTATGGAAATGTCATCTTCACAAGTAATAACGGATGATTCCGACCCGGAAGTTAACACCACTGCCGTAGCACCAGGAGCTCATCAAAAATACCGTAACCCACGGATCAGAAGTCGTCGCAGCACGACACCAATATAAAATTTATAATTTCAGCTATTATCATTTAACCTAAATTCTAGTTACAATACCATCTTAATCATTCTCTAATTTGAGCATAGTATAAATGTCCTATATAATCTAGCCTAGTTATTGTAAAGGATTGGAAACATAATTTCCAAGCTTAAATAGGGGAGGTGTTCTATAAGTCCCTTTTTCACATTTTACAACTTTTTCCATGAACGTGACTAATCCCTATCCTTAGCATTTATTTTAGTTTCCTACCTACCTAAAGACTCATCATCCCCAAAAATATCTGCTAATCCTTAAAAACCACTACTTGCTAATGCATAAAAATCCACTACTTACTAATCTTTAAAATCCACTATGAATCATAGAACAGGCCTCTCCACTATAACGTAAAAGATTCCATACCCAATGCATTTACTTTCTCCACATCTCCCAACCTCCTTTAAAAACTATCCTCAAGATATTCCGAGCGACAGAAAGCAGCTAACATTCGAGTAAAAAGTATCCATACCTCAGTTAGGTTACTGTTAATTATACTGAGTTTTAATAAAGAATATCAAACCGTCATTCATCGTTATTACTGAGAATCCAATATAAGGAAAAATCAAAATGTTTTGAATTAGAACAAGAATTAATTATTCAGTTACTCGCAGTTAGTGCTATAAATCGCAGATTCAAGATACACAACAAATTTTTAATTTTATCTTAAACTAGTAGTCCATACGCCAAGGCCCGTTCTTACACTTTAATTGCATAAATGGCTAGTGTGGTGAAACAGTGCTGTACCGTGAGTACCGCGAATTCTTGTTTACTTGTCCCGAAAAACATCAATTAGAGATAACTCACTGTCTTGCCAATCAAGGCATACGTGGAAATTTATTCCTCCCTTATAATCACTGTTTTCGCCTAAGGCTTTTCATCTTTTCTAAAAGAAATCGAAGTTTCACATTATCCATCCCTTCTGGAGTGTATTTAATGAGAAACGTTCTAAAGTGCGTTAGTTGAGTCTTACTCAACCCACATTTTTCTTTTAATCGTTTTAAGGAAACTTATAGGACCGGAAGAAAGGGTGATTTGAAAAATTGGCAATTTTTCGAATCGAGCTTACCTTATAGTCGATCCGTCATTGATTTGCCGGAAGATTGCTGTGTCACCTCGACGTTTATTGATATGCTGTGGTCGACTGGCGTTTTCTCGCTATCCAGTATCTTGTTGATGCCTTGGCACACTCGCTTGTAGCTCAGCTGCTGTTAATTTCGAAATCAAATTCTCCTCATTGTCCTCGGGGTGACTAATGCTGTCGTACTCGCCAATGTTGTGGTTTCTTCTTTTTGTTACAATCTAATGTAAGTACTGAATTGTTACCTGTAAAACTTGTATGATAATCTCACTGTTAACGTCTTTACTTTATATTTCGAACTGTCTCCCGATCCGACTCAAAGAACCATACAATGTACCGTGAGTCCCTCCATTCTTGCTTATTCCTTTGGAGTTGTAAATTCACGTTAAGTCTGCGTGACAACGTTACTCGCTGGGTACTGTAGCACTCCGAATTAATGTAATCTAATGTAATGTAAATGTAATGTAAACAAGAAATAGTGATAAAAGGAAAGTACAATATTGACGAATTCAATATATTTTAGAGAATTATATTAACAATGTCGTCACTCGAGCGACCATATTAATGAAAGAAATATATATATATATATAGGCTGAATACTCGGGGTGTGAAACTTTGCAGCCTAAATTAAATAAAATAAATTTAATTGCTAATTTTATAAGGAGTCGTGAACAAATTCTGCCACAGCCACGATTTGAATTGAATATAACTGACTAATGGAATGCTATGTTCGTGAACAATTCACTGTGTTGATGTTGCGCAGAAGAGTTCTTTACTCCACGACGCGGGCTTGAAGACTGTCCAAATTTTTCGTAATGTTAGTTTCTTCGTTGGTGGACTTTTTTAGGGGGTGAAATCTACAGTCCTATTGGCTGCACGTTTCTGGAAACTAAGATCCCGTTAAGGCAGTATTCGCAGGAAGAAAAACCCTGGTCATCCCTTGACCCGCCCGTCTACATACATGTATAATAAAACCCTTTATTAACGTTCCAATAAGTGCATACCAAACATTTGGTGACCAGCCGCGACTCACAATCAGTAATAAAACATTTGGCGACCGGATGCGTGCTGAATACGACTCGCTGATGATTGCTATACCTGAATTACCGTATAGCCCCCTTTCCCTTTTTTATTATATGTACTGCAGCTCATCATAGTTCCGAATCTTCAAAACCCACCAACGAAGACGAACTTATTTCTTAATATGAGTTTATGTTATAGCATGTCTCATGAGACGCTCCAAATGCATTTTAGAAATAAAATTTCAAATAAAAAATGTTCCTTCTTGAAATTAAAATAAAAAAGTTCATTCCTTTTTTTACAAACTCAGTAATATGGAGATATAGGCAACAAAAATTGATTCTGTCATTTGTCACTCGTTGCTCCGTCTCTCTCTTTCTGTCTCATTCAAACTTTCGTTGTTTATATTTCCAATACTAATAGAGTTAGCGAAAAAAATAAATAGTAGCTTTTTTACTGGAAGTTTAAAAAGGAATATTTTTACTCGAAATTTTTTGTTCTAAAATGCATTGTTTCGTCACACTCGTCACTTAAACAAATTATTTGTTTATAGCGAAAAGAAAACCAATTTTAGAAAAAAATAAGTTTCATATTCGTATTCCTTGTACCGAAAAAACATTTAAAAAACCACCAAAGATTTTGATCGGACCCCTAAATTTATACTGAGAATGTATACAGAATGTGTGAATTTTAGTACCTCTTTTTCTCTTGCGATTTTATCGAATCTATGCGGCGAACATCGTATGTCAAAAATTATTCGTCCGAATGACTTCAAATTTGGTCTGAAAATAGTTTATAATATTTTCTATCTAGTGACCGAATGATTTTTTGATGTTCATAAATTTGTTAATACTAAACAAATAATGTTATATTTCCGTAGAAATTCGAACTTTTTCTATAGGTTCTCATTTTCGCAATTTTCAAAATTTCTAAAAAGTATTCGGTCACTCGATTGTTTTATTATTATATTAAAAGTATATATATTTTTTTTCGTTTCAAATCACCCGAGTTGCCGAAATAATGTTAATAGACTGGCCATGCAGCGCTTAGTTTAATTTACAATAACTTCATTGTTTATAAATATTTTTCAATTAAAAAAAAAACCTAAAACTTGTAAAGACTATGTACTAACTTTGTATAAAAGCCTGACCTCGTCATCCCAATACGCGCGTAAAAAACAATATTCCAACATTATCCTATTTTTTGGGCAATAAGCTTATGCATACTTCTTAAGCCCACGGTCCGCGTTTCTCGTGAAATCTAATGAACCGTACTTTGTGTCAGTATACCATAATTCATTCATTCATTCAATTGGAACATTCGACCATACCTGCGCTCCTATCTATAGGTGCAATTCCCCACTCTGTCGTTGCAGTCGACATAATTCTTTTTTTATTACTTCGTAAATTTCTATTTGAATCGTAGATACTCCCCGCTCGAATAGACACCTTATTTATTATTGTGACCTATTGCTCTTAAGGATACCAGCATTCATTGAAGAACCCGGGGAATCGCAGTAAATCTGGATAGTACCCCGATCTCTACTCCGCTTATTTATATGTATCTAGTATCGCGCAATAACTTAGAGGTTTAGTTTACGTTAATGTTAAGAACTAGGCTAGTTAAGGTAAGAATTATGGCGCCGGTGTGACCGTTAAAATTAAGAGAGTGAATATGAGTGCTTGAAAGAATGCGAAGTGGACAGAAAACAGATGGCGAAGATCATGGGTGGTTACTCGGGGACTTTTCTTGAAAAATAAAAGAGATCAGGGTTGACCTGACCATCGCATAAGAAAAACGTGTAGTACGACATTGGGTGAAGGAACAAATAAAGTACATCTAGTTTATTTTATCAAGAAATTCCTTGCATTCGCTTATCATCATTAACATCTTCGTCTGTCCATTATTCCATACCATAGTATAATACATACTACATATTTTTTGGGGATTCCCGCCCTGGAAGCTGAGCTTAAAAGACGAAAGCTAAGGCTGACAGGGAGGAAACGAGAGTTAGTAACTCGTTTAAGGGCAGCGTTAGCCTTGGAACGGGAACATGGTGCAAGGGCTAACGAAGAAGACGATGACGATGACGACGACGCTGATTACGGTGAAGACGACGAAGTTGTTGAAGAAGAAGAACTCCGTGCAACACCAGTTATCCGACGACGACGAGAATCCGTTCCACGTGCGCCGTTAACCTTTAAAGGCGTGGAGGAGTCTCTTGAGAAATTTAACGGAAACGTCTACCTCAGTATACGACGATGGCTAGAAAATTTCGAAGAGATGGCAGATATGTGCGGATGGTCCGATATGCAAATGGTAGCATATGGGAAAGACTGCTGAAGGGTTCCACTAGAATGTTTGTGAACCATGAGAGATGCACGAAATCGTGGAATAAGCTAAAAAGGGCGTTGCGAGATGAATTCGAAGAGGTTGTCAGCAGCCACCAGATACACCGAGAGCTGTCGCAGAGTAAGAAGAAGACCGACCAGACACATCAGCAGTACATATACCGGATGCTCGAAATCGCGTCACAGGGAAACATCGAAATCAGATCTGTGATTGAATACATAATCCAAGGTATTTATAATGATGCGATCAACAAGGCTCTACTCTATGGAGCGAAAACCATCCGTCAATTGAAAGACAAGTTCATGCAGTACGAAGCCATGAAAAGGGAAATGAAATTAAAATCAAGGATGACCGAGCGAAAGGACGACAGGATGAAGCGACCTGACTGGAAGAATGTTAAGAAGAGAACAGTGGAAGGGGCAGTGGCAGTGAAGCATTGTTTTAATTGTGGTGCAAAGGAGCACGTAAGTGCCGAGTGTCCATCGAAGGACAAAGGTGTAAAGTGTTTTAAGTGCAACGAGTATGGGCATATTGCAGCGAAGTGCGTAACTAAACCGAAGGACACTTATGTATTATTTCCCGACCGGACAAGAAAAAATACATGAAAGATGAATCAGTAGAGAACTGTAAGTTTGTAGCTATAGTTGATACAAGCAGCGACCTGACTTTTATAAGATCTGATGAGTATAAGAAGATAGGGGCACCAGTCCTGCGGGACAATAGAGTTAAGTTCGAAGGTCTGGGCTCCACCGGCAATGTAACACTAGATGAGTTTACAAAAAAGATTATGGTCGACGGTGACGAATTTACCGTTACTTTTCATGTAGTCTCGAGTTCGATTCTGAAGCATGGGTTGCTACTGGGTACTGATTTTCTAGACAAAGTGGAACTTCGAGTAAGACGAGGAGTTGTAACTTTCGTGAAGCTTGACGAGACTGGTCACCGAAATTCAGACACAGCGGATATTTTTTGCATAAATGTAATAGACGAACCGGCAGGAATTAACCTTGCACGTATCAAAGAGCCACGGTATCGGGAGGAAATCTAAAAAATGATTGTAGAGTACAAGCCAGAGAAAACGCGCGATGTCGGAATAAAAACGAAGATAATTGTCAAGAGTAACGTTCCGGTGGCTTATAGACCGCGGAGGCTGTCGCCATCGCAGAGAAAAGAAGTAGATGACACAATGAAGCTATGGATAGACGAGGGCATTATTCGACCGTCCACTTGCGACTATGCTAGTCCCATAGTTTTAGTAAAGAAGAAAAATGGGTCGACAAGAATTTGTGTCGATTACAGAGGGTTGAATAATTTGATAGAAAGACCGCGTTTTCCATTACCTTTGATTGAAGATCAACTAGACTCGCTTCAAGGAGCTACAGTTTTTACGATGATCGATTTAAAAAACAGATTTTTCCATGTACCGGTTGATGACGAGAGTCAGAAATATACGGCGTTCATAACACCAAGTGGACAATTTTTCAGAAGTTCATAAATGCGGTTTTTAAAGACTTCATAGCGCAGAGGATCGCAGTGACGTATATGGATGATGTAATTATACTTGCGAACGACATAGAGGAAGCAATGCATCGGTTGCACCTTACATTAGAGGTTGCGGAACAACACGGGTTGACCGTTAATTGGGAAAAATATTGCTTTCTACAGACGAGCATAGAATATTTAGGGCATATCGTCGTAAAACAAAAGCTGTGGCTAATTTCCCTTCGCCGACTAACGTCAAGGGCGTTCAAAGCTTTTTGAGTCTTACGGGGTATTTTGGGAAATTTATTCCGCGATACTCACGCATCGCTAGACCATTAACTGATCTACTGAAGAAAGACGTCGAATTCGAATTCAGTGCACGGGAAATCGAGGCGTTTGAAGTATTAAAATCAGCGCTCGGTAGCAAACTCGTATTAAAGTTATACCGGTTGGGCGCGGACACAGAACTACACACAGATGCATCCTGTCTGGGATACGGTATAATACTTATGCAGCGGGATAATGAAGACGGTAGGTTTCACCCTGTATATTACGCCAGTGGTAAGCCGACACCAGCTGAGAAGAAATATACCAGCTACGAGTTGGAAGTATTGGCCATCGTAAAGGCATTAAAGAAATTTCGGGTCTACCTACTGGGTATCCCTTTTAAAATTATAACTGACTGTCAGGCCTTTACGATGACCATGAAGAAAAAAGATTTGTGTGTGCGTGTGGCTAGGTGGGCTCTATTGTTAGAAGAATTCACCTACGAAGTGTGTCATAGGCCGAGTAAAAGCATGCAGCATGTAGATGCGTTAGCCGAAACCCGTTGCCTATGATGATGTGATGACGGCTTAATTGCGCGGATGAGAAGCGCGCAAAACACTGATGATAATTTTGCGAAAGATAATAGACGCCGCAACGCGCAACGAAGCTAATGGGTATGTCATTAGAAATAGTTTATTGTATAAAAGTGTCGATGATGACGTGTTGGTCATAGTACCCAGAGCAATGCAAATTCAGATAGTGCGCCAGGCACACCAGCGTGGGCATTTCGGGATCAATAAGACCGAAGGTATTGTCCGAATAGACTTCTGGTTTAAAGGGTTGAGACAAAAAGTAGATAGAGTTGTAAGAAGTTGTATAGATTTTATATTAGCAGAAAGGAAGCAGGGAAAACAAGAGGGATTCTTGAATCCAATTAGTAAGGGGGATCTTCCGTTAAACACATACCATGTGGATCACCTAGGTCCGATGACAGCATCAAAAAAGAAATATCAATACGTGTTCGTAGTGGTAGATGCGTTTACGAAGTTTGTCTGGCTGTACCCCACGAAGTCAACAGATGCTGCTGAAGCAATTGACGGTTTAAGTAAACAGTCAGCTACATTCGGTAATCCGCAAAGGATCATCTCAAACAGAGGCACGGCATTCACATCACACGCGTTTAATGAATATTGTAAAACAGAAGGCATGGAGCATTTTCGAATTGCTACTCGAATACCTAGAGGGAACGGCCAGGTAGAAAGAGTAAATCGAACGTTGATCGCAATTCTTACTTAACTGATCGCGCCGATACCTGACAATTGGTACAAGTACGTTGAGGTCGCACAGAGGTACCTTAATGCTACGGTGAACCGAAGTATAGGAAGGGCGCCATTCAACTTATTGTTTGGAGTCAACATGCGACTTAAGGAGGATAAACGGGTCAAGGAAATGATCGAAGAAGAGTGGCTCAGCATGTTCGAAGAAGATCGGGATGAATTGCAAGATCTAGCACAGAAACACATCGCAAAGACGCAAGATGAGAACAGACGAGGCTATAATAAAAATCGAAGGTAGCGAAGCAGTATCAGAAAGACGATCTGGTTACAATTAAAAGAACGCATTTAGGATCAGGGCTGAAGCTGCGTGGGAAATTTTTGGGGCCGTACAAAGTAACGCGATTTGGCTGTCCGACAATTCCCCTTCTGACACTTTCCCTTCCGATACTTCCCCTTCCGACACTTCCCTTTCCGACACTTCTTCGTTCGGTCATTTCTTCGTTCGGACACATCTTCGTCTGGACATTTCTTCATTCGGACACTTCTTCGTGTGGACAATTCGTCGTCCGGACACTTCTTCGTCCAGTCATTTCTTCGTCCGGACTCTTCTTCATCTAGACATTTCTTCGTCCGGAAATTTCTTCGAACACTTACACACACGCACACACACGCACACACACACACACCTTGTGTCCGACATACCGGGCAAAACACCTAGCCTGATGATACGTAAAAGTATTTCCCGAACCTCTTAAAAAAAAAAAACACACACACACACGCACACGCACACGCACGTGAATATAATTCACGTACAATTCACGTTTATCATACACTATACAACAGAGCATACACAATTACATCGCAATGT
>JARPRG010000995.1:0-10617 GCA_031001745.1 Hartigia nigra | reverse complement strand
AACGGTCCCTTTCGACTGCGACGCTAAACGGAGATTACACAGCAGGTACATTTAATTTCAATAATCTCCATCAAGAAAATTTAATATTAATACATTCGTTTTTTGTTCTGATCATTTAAAGGTATTAGGGCTCTTGATTCTGATATATCTATGACGAGAGAAAATACAGAGAATTGTATATTGGAGTAGATCCCAAAAAACAACGAAAGAAGGAATTTGACGAAACAGAAATATCAACGGAAACCGTAGTTCGTCGTTACATTCGTATAAGTAAGATAAGGTATGGGATATGACTGTTGGTATGGGTCATGAGTGTGCAAATGAAGTCCGAAAATGTGTTACACTCGTATAGTTATCCGTTTTTTTCTGAGTTTTATTTTATTTATTTTTATTAAAATTTATTTTTAATGTAATTTATCGACTTTTATTGAATTAATTTATATTGTAAATTTTTGTAAAAAATATTTATTGTTCACTACAGTAGTAGTATAACAATACTATTCAAGAGAGATATGAGCATGAACTATATCCTAGGGGCACCTGTGTAAATAAATTTGCAAATTATCCGTGCATATGATATTCGCAAACTCAAACGTAAAAATAAAGAGATCCCTTGCGCGTAAGACAAACAACGAAAGCCCTGAAGCACATTTGAAGAAATAATTTGAATCGACAGTTATTTTCGGTGATAGATAAAATCAAGGGTCATAAAATCAATCTTGATAAAAATGAAAAAGTACTAATATCTTGACTATGCGTTGATTAATTGAAAATCGAATACTGTCCACGAGCTCAAAATTATCTTGTACGCAAGAATCATGGAAAGGTTTTCTACGTCAATTTGCAAATTGCCCACAACAATAAATGTTGTTTATCTTTCTTCGTTAATCCGGATTTTCACCAACACCATTACTGGGAC
This sequence comes from Hartigia nigra, assembly GCA_031001745.1. Classification (NCBI taxonomy): domain Eukaryota; kingdom Metazoa; phylum Arthropoda; class Insecta; order Hymenoptera; family Cephidae; genus Hartigia; species Hartigia nigra. The sequence continues at coordinate 9,698 of JARPRG010000995.1, read as the reverse complement.
TGACAAGTCCTTTTCGACCTTCACACTCTACCTACGAACGAAGAAAGAAAAGGTGACCAGGATTAATGCTAGTCATATTTTGCCCTTCAACGCGGGGCCTAGGAGAATGTCATCTGTTCCAGAGATGTCAGAAATCTTTATAAGCTTCAAAAAGACCCATGAGGTGTATTACCTCAACATTCTAACGAATGAGAAAGACAGCCAGCTAAAGGCTCCATCACTTCTGAATGTAGCCCGTTAACGTTCAACTTCACAAACCTCTAACCGCCGATGCTGATCCCAATAGTTCAGCATTCGCTAAAATACGATCATAATACTCGTGTGACATCAGTCAGAAGCAATTTACAAAACAGTAGCCAATATACATGTATGGCTGAAAGCCAATGAGTACGGCTTGTGCCTCCTTAGGCATTAACAGTCCCCTACAGGACTAAAAGGCCTTCTTACAAACATTATCCGTAGAAAGATACATTTTGATGTCTGACACCCAGGCGTTCTCTTCCGTGCCTGGTACACTTAGCTGGTAGTGTTATGTTTTGCGCTTTTACGAAAATTCGATTTCGGGTCTCCTCTGGTGTGTACAATATTTTTCGGCTGCCAGTTCGTCTCTACGTCTTGGCAATGATGAAATGAAAATAAGAAATCAGTGTCGGGTGGTTAACACTTATGTGTACCGCCAGCGGATAATAAAAAAATGCAAAAATACACATTTTCCAACATGATCGTATTCCTAATTCTTCAAAGAACATTTTTGTGTTTGAATTATTCAGAAATCTTAATTACAGCCTAAGCGGCACCTTCTTGAAGGCGCTCGAGTATCATATACCCGCTGTACCGTTAATGACCGAATTCGGAAGTGTAGCTTTTCAGGGTTAAGCCTGCCTACGAACGGGATCCGCCGGTGAAGATTAGAAAGACCCGCTGTAAGACGCTTTGAAAGACCTTATAACTCACCGCATCAAGTAATTCGTTAACATAGCCTTGATTACCGTCGCTGAACCAAGGTAGCTAGCAAGAGAAGTAGTGAGACTGCTACAGGTCCTTTGCCTCTCTCATGAGAGAAGTTCGAAAAACTCTTGACAAGTTGCTACAAGACTCCGAGTGTTCTGACAAGGTTAAACCTAAAACTTTATACTATAAAACAAAGGGAAGAAGTTTTCACAACAAGCTTTTATTCTAAAGACTTTGTCCGACTGAATCGGATGAAGTCAGAGTAAACATTCTAATTGGATTGTAGTGACCGTTCATCCGATCAGCAATTCACTTCGCCAAACCCACAGATTCTAAGAATCTGTTAAAAAAAGAACCATGGAAGCTGAGCTCGACAAATTGAGCCTTATCATGAAGCCCACTAAGAAAAAAGAAATCTTAACAGCAGTGGCGATCGACATTATCCAAGTATGAACTCACAATACTTAAATGGACTAAGGTTGGTCCAGTCCTTGTCTGTTAAACTTTGGTACCCACATTTTGGTCGAAGGATTTGCAAAAGTTTCATGTCGTAAGCTTTAACCAAGCTTCGGCATTCTATTTCTAGAACCAAGCCCTGGCCAAGCTCAAATTGTCAGCGTTGATCAAAATTACCTCATCTTTGTATTAATTTATTTGTGTTTTAAACGATTTAAAATTGATTGAGTTAACATCTTTGTGAGAATTAAAATTTATATGAGAGTTTGTTAAACAGATAACTGATAGTTAAAAAATATACTACACCGGATTCACCGAAATTTGACGAATGCGAGGATGGACACCTGCTTCGATGTGCAAAGTCTAAATTTTTATACTTGCATTGTTGTTAATAATTACTATATCAATAAAAAATTAGTTTATTTACAAGAAAGAAATAATGTCGACAATTTCCCTTACCAACTTTGGCAATTACGTATATCAAGGCTTAAATCAGTCCTGGCAAACTCGCCTGCCAAGGTTTGGGTCGAAAATGGATAATCAAACTTTGTACCAGGCCATCATTCCGGTCTTCAACCAAGTTTGAGTCAGTTTTGGATGCCCTCTTTGATCGTAGCTTAATGCGACAAGTGCCAGTTAAGTTAAAGTTTAGTCTGTTCGTTAATTCTTGCCTCGGTACTAATAGAAATTAATACCCAAATTCTGATATTTCTCAGAAATATTACTATTATAAGAATTATCCTGTATACCAATACAAAACCTGGTTAAGACAAGTTGAGGTTACGTTTGGTTAACAAATCTTGGTAGATAATTTTACCAAGACTGATTTAATTTTAAGATTTTTGTGGCCAGCATTATTATTAAAATTCATAGCGTCCGGATGGGTGCCACATCTAGTTTCAGCGTACTGTCGACGTTTTGCAAAAGTTCCAGTCTCCGTTACTGAAGTTCCCCTATTTCAGGGAGTCCTCATACCTGTTACATACCTGTGTTTCAATTGACCAGCTGATCAATTAAAATCTTAGATTAGCTGAATCAAGAGTTCTGGAACAACGAACACATGTGTATAAGGACTCCCTGAAACAGGGAAACTTCGATATCGGAGCTCCCTAGCCCTGTCGATGCAGACTGGAACGTTTGTGAAACGTCGGTAATACGCTGAAACTAGACGCGGCACCTGTTTGAAATCCATGAATTTTAATAAGACTGATTTAAGATTTAATAAACACTTTACAGTTTTAACTATGGACAATAACCTAATATAGGACTTGGAATTAATCGTGGAAAATTCAATACTAGCGTTTTCTACAGTACGTCCATTAAACTCTCGTAGACAGTCAGATGTTCATGTCATCCGAACTAAGTATAGACTCTAAGTCCGATGAGAACTGCTTAACAACAAAATTTATTATCAATCAAATTGTACGAGGCTTATTCGATTACAAATTATGAGAAACTGATTTAAGAAGCTGATTTAAAAATAAATTTATTTTTAAATTAATATCGATTGCCAAGTCTGATCGAAGATTAGAGTGTACCATGGTTTGGTTTGGTGTAACCTCGATAACTCAAGTTTGGCTGAGGCTTATCCGAAAATTGGAGTATTAAGGAGGTATTCTACTCTAGAACCTTCGAAAATTCGATTTTGTTTTTGGCATTTTCTTACAGTTTGTCAATTATGAATCCCCAATCAAGAGTTAAGAGGGAAATGTACCGACTTTTTTCGTGAGGGCAATTCACACGGACAAGAACTTCAAGTTAAAAAAATTGTGCACAGAAAACATTGTTACTAAATGTATTTGACACAATTTAAACATTCTAATGAAATCTCGATCTTTATAGAGCCCAATGTTTTTTATTATTCTCTCTTAATAAAATAAAAGTAAATATGAATACTGACAGGTTTGTTGAAGTGTCATCGTCGTGGCTTGTGGCGATCGTGATGTAGCATTTAACACATTATTTCATGAAAATGTAGATGAATATCGAAAAGAGGGCTCTGTAGAAATTAAAAAAATATGTATGAGGAACACACCATATTACTCCAAATACTCAACATCAAGCTGATACAAAGATTTTTAGGTGCAAACAAAGAGAGCTGTCAACTAGCAAATTTTCTTCATCTAAAACTTCAACCTTTTGCCACAGAGGACGCTAGTAGTAATCTGTGACATTGCAACTAGTCCTACGTTCGTGGACCGTAGTCATTGATGCTCATTCATTACAGCCCATTTTTAGTTAGACGACAGTTATACCTAATACAGTAGAATCCTGCTTTTCTGAACTCTCTTATAGACCTCTACTCTTGATCAGCTATTGGGAGTAGGGAGTACGTTGTATGCCTGCGCATGCGTAGGGTAAGTTCAAAGTGCTCAGAACGACACTGGGAGTAGGGCGAACAGCGAAAGGGGAATTAAGAAAAGGGAAATCGTTGCCATGGTAACGAGTTAAGTAAAGCGAGCTGTTAGGTTTAATCAAATTAAAGAAAGAGGAGTTCCACTGTAGTTGTATGTTTTTGTATCATTTCTCTAGCCTTTTCGCTCCTTGGTCCCCAACGTTGAGTCGTGAACGTTTAGTGCATATTTTAACGTCTAAGGTGAATAATATAAACGTTTTTCGCTTCCGCATAATATGCCTTCGAACGCTACTAAAGCATGAAACCCTACAATAGTTCTACGGCCTGCGAAAGCGTGCAAAAGAATAGTCAACTGCGCCGTGCGTGTTTTCACGCTCTACTACAAACCAAGGGAGCACCGTGAACTCGGAGTTCAGCGACTAGTGACGTTCCCTTTTAACACTGCCATAACTTATTTAATAAAGTTGAATATGGTTCGATAGTATTTAGTCTAGCACTTTACTCTTTTAAAGTTTAAGTATTGGAAGTTTCTCGTTTCCTTTCAGCACTCAAGTATACTCCATAATCTAGACATATTAGATATAATGGCGTCAGGATTATTTTGCATTGAAATTTCTGTTTTTAAATTTATAAAAAATCGACAGCGGAATAATAAACTGTTCAATGATGCTTCTGATTGTACAAAAGTGAGTCTTTTACCAGTATAACAACAGAGAATAATTCATACTATACCAAAACCAAAAACAAGTGATTAAACTCGTAATATTTTCGCCGATTACCTATATATAGTCAATGTCCTTCTATTCTGCAGTAGTATTTGAAAGGCATATCAACAATATCATTAGTACCGCCTGAAACTACTAAGCCCTCAGTCAGTTTATAAATAGACCGTAAAATGGAAAGATCCAAAAAGAGATAGGCAATCCAGAGAGCAGTTTCTGCCGTGTGTAATTGGCAATGAGTAAATTGCTCAATATGCGCCGCGACATCCCTATTGACAATACAAGCGTCAGAGCTAATGCTGACAAGGGAAGGAGGGTGGTCCTAGTGGGTTTAGTGCTTTCAAGCGACAAGTAAACGCAGCATTGCTAGTCTCAAGGATTTGACAACAATTACTGGCTGCAGTTGAGTCACGCATAAGATGATTTTCAACGGCGGAGATATGTTCTGACAAGTAACAGAGAGCTCCGTAAACCCCTCCTTGGTTGCAAATGATCATTCATTTAGATCTTAACGTTTCTCAAGACAGTAATAATATCGGCAAGATTCGAAGATAAGGACGATCCATACTTATGACGTTACTATGTGCCTCGAAAATCAATGAAAAAAGTGAACCGAAAGACGGCTGACATGATTCTGTGAAAAAAACATGATAGTGTTGAAATATACAGGATGTTGAAGTTTTTATATAGAAAATATTTCCTGGAATGTGGATGATCTTGTGCACACGTAAGATGTATATAAGTCTGACACCTAAATCCTTTGTACTTAAATCCTTTATCTAATCTGAATACGTTTTGAAATTCATTGCCAGTACTGCAAATGTGATTGTCTCACTCAGGTGCATGCAGCTAAACAGGGATACGATAATACTCGTAGTACTGGCAGAGAATTTCGATATGTGCTGCTTATAAGCCATTTGCAGAAATGACAAAGAAAACAGCAGGCATTTGCGAAGTTATTGAAGTCGGCAACCGTCCAATTAGAAATTTTAGATATCAGAGAAGTTTTACAATTGTCTCGCGTATGCCATTTGGTCTCGATTAAGTATCTCTTGTCTCGTTTAAGTATCGTCCAGTCCTTCCCGCAAGGAAAAAAAAGTATACTCAAAAATATATTCGAAGCATCAAACTTTTCGTTGTTTTATACATAGAAAATAGATTTTAAATATATTTCGAGTATATTTCAAATATATTTTTTTAACACTTATATTTTGAATATTTTCTACAATATACGAGATATGAAAGTTTTTTTAGAAAGTATATTTTATATATCTAAGATATATTTCGTATATATCTTGCATATACTTCATTTCCATAGGGGTTAAATTATCTCTAACATGTGCAAATATTGCTCAAGCTCAATTGAGCAGTATTCAATATGCGAATTAAACTATGAGACAAATCTTGATCATATAGCATATCTCAGCGTAACAAGACTTGAACGTGTTTCTTTGATGTAAGTTCAAAATATCTTTATTTCACGGTATTTTTCTTATTTGTACATACGCCGGCAGTTTTACTATACGTCTCGCACTTGAGCCTTATTTTTCAAATCTCCTAGAAGCATAGGAGTTTTCATCTCGAACAAATTGATCAAAACTATGGTGAGAATTCGTTTACCCGCCATTTATAGTACAAATATTTGGATACAGGAGCAAAGTAATAACAATGTAAGTACCGAAGGTAGAGCATTATGCACGCGTTAAGGTGAGAACACTTTCACGATACGGATCTGCATTTTGAATACGTTCTTGGCAGGTACTTAATGGCTCCACGTGCAAAAATTTAAACTTAATTACCATCTACTTTACGAGATGTACGGGATGAAAGCAGCCAAAATTGCACTTTATAGATATACTTTGCATGTTAAAATAGCTATATTTTACGAGATATTTTAGCCTTTAGGTGGTAAAAGCGGAAGAAATTTTGAGGATATACTTCTTTTATCTACGATGATTTTTGAATTAAATATCTTAGAATTTTTATATCATTTTTTAATGCATTGCTTAAGCAATATTTCGTTTGTCTCGATGTTAATATCTTACGTAGGAAATTTTGTTTTAATGAAGGTATATAGGGTATTCACCGAAATAGGAATATTATTATTATGACACTAGGTGAACCACTGTAAATTAACATTTTGTAAGTAAAGTACCTAAAACCGCTATACACACTTGGCCCCTTTTTTATACGGTGGTTTCTTTTGGGACATACATTTCTCATACATACAGGATTCACCGGTATCATTAATTTGTAAAGAAACAGTAAGTCCTCGTCACCAACAAGAAGTTAGCAAAAAATCTCCGCTTTGAAATTCGAAGTGGAATTAACGAGTTACAGCTTGGCGAAAGAAAAGGAAATTGAAGTTCGATATAAAATCCGCAGAAAAACCCTAGAATTTTCACAAAGTATAAAGTATATAAAAAGTATATAAGTATACGAAGTCTAATTACAGTATAGCCAATAAAACTTTTTCATTATACGTCCATACTTCCGAAACACGTGTCCAAAATCTAGCACAGGTATAATAAAAGTATAGTGTTCAATAATAACAAAGCACTGAGTGCAGGAATCCCTCGTCATAGTTTCCAGAATCTAGATGATCCACGTATTAGTTTTCGAAGTCCACGAAAAAGTTTATTAGAAGACAGAGAAAGAGAGAGTAGCACAAGGAGTAGAGTATTTATGTATTGAACTCCAGGACGAACGTCCTCTAAGAAATGAAGCTCCAATTTAAATACAAATATGTATAAACGTAATCATAGTAAGTACAAAATATGCAGTTTTCGTTTAAGTTGAAATTATACATGTACTCTCAATCAATCATCCACATGCATCCATGCACCCACATCCAATCATTAAACAATTTCATTAAGGGTTCTTATGATCTTTTCAAAGGGAGGAAACGACTTCCAAATATTTACTCCACCTAAGAGATCATTGGAAGCCTCTGATACGAGTTAACGGCAGATACAAAGAAACTACGCGTGCAGGATCTCAACAAGTATGGACGCACGGTCGTGGCAGTAGACACTCAGCAAATAAACCTGACTCTCCTAATCTCATCGTTTTAAAGAACAGGCAGCCTAAATATAGCAGCCTTATATTTGAAAGTGTAAGCCAGCCCAGCCTACGACAATGGTGAAAGATGTGTTCTCCCCTGCGCAATCAGTACCCGAAACGAAAACATGCATTGGCAGGCTCTTTGTAATTTAAGAGCAAGAACCACGTTGACGTCGTTCTATGCAGCCCTTTAAGCAATAAAGAGTGGGCATCGCTTTACTTCATACAGCCTGCCTCTGCCTAAAGCAGAATGTCATCCAAAATCACACCAAGACACTCTGTGGAGGTTACAAATTCAATATTCATCTCATCAACGTGGACCAGCGGTATCATTAAAATGTCTAGACGACGGATATACAACTGGTGCTGTCAAAGATCGTAGTCTAGAATCTCTTTGACGGATTAAGCTTATGAATAAGCTTATTGGCATTAATGTCATTATTTATAGACCGAATAAAGTTAATCAATTGTTCATGCGTGTACAGCAAGTAAATTATTATATGGTCAGCATAAAGTAGACGAAGGCATGTAACGAGGGAAAAGAAGGGGGAAAGAATGAATGAGGAAGAGAAATAAAATAAGAAGAGAGAAAGGGAATAGCCGTGACATAAAGAAGGATAGAGTATAAGAGTGTACATGGTGCTTCGTATCGAATCTCGAAAGTCGATGAGACCTAACGATAGCGATACTACGTCTCTTCGGCGAGTCAAGCAAAATTTAACGTGGGCTTCGCCAAATCGGGATTGGGAAGGGAGATATTGAATCTGATATATGTATAAGGGTTGTATTACGTATCGGTAACATTGATATGTAAACAAAGTTAGGAGACCTGAGTATTGTGTGTCACTACCATTTTTTTTGTCAAACTTGAAAAAAAGGTGGAACATAGCAAGATTGTTATTATAACTGAAAATAGATTCTTTATGGTGAATAATTAAATAAAGGACACACATTTTTTGGAATCCTTTCTTCTCGATACAAACACGTCTGGTCTACATCGAACGGGTACCGAGATGGTTATTAGGGTTTCACTATGATGTCCCAACGTGATAGCTGTTAGAGTTCGGTATTGTTGATGGGCGGATTTGAATATTCAAAAAATTCTTTATCGCATCCACAAAACAAGAGCTAATGAGTTTAGTTTTTCATTTCCCATTTCTCTTCAGGTTTGAACTCCAACTGTATTAAAAATAAATTGTACTAACGCACGATACTCAGAGCTTTTCTAATTTTGTTTAAAATATCGATGTCACCGACCCCCATTGGACGAAACTCGACTTAATACTTGTTTGATTGACCGAAGGGGCGTGATATTCCTATCATTAGAGCACGCTGATTTTTGAGATTTGATACGACTCACTCTCTATATAAATATGTTCAGTAAATATAGATACGTGTGGAGTGGTATTTAACCTAATGGGCCTTGGCTTCAAAATGAATGATACAAGAAAAGATACTGACGATCTCGTTAGTTTTCTTTTTCTCTATCTGTAGAGTGTAGAGAGTATTACTTCACAGACGCTCGTCAAGTAAACTGCCTACTCCGCATATTCCTTCTGATATACCTTGCTCAGCGAAAGTACCACCTTAATCAAAGGAGTGCCATGGCGGGTAGAACGATTTTAATATTTACGAGTATCACAGATATACATATTTGGAGTTATATAAGTACACAAAAAACTATATTTGAGTTAAGATAGAGAAAAGAAATAAATAATGAAAAGCCCTGTATGTATGTTCTTAGTAATATCATTGTGCGTACGGTATATTGATTTCTTTGGAGTCATTTTATTCTGATTTTTTCTTCTTATTCATTTGTTTTTAGTCAATTTAGGTTCAGTTCACATGCAACCGTCATGGCAAAAAAATAATGTGTACACACATGTGCGCGTGGGTGGGTGGGTGTGTGTATGTGTGTGTGTGGGTATGCGCGTGCATATAGCAAACAATGTCATTCTCAAAAATTGCAGATGAGCCGCTGAACCGATCAACTTAAAAGTTACACAAGAGATCAGGTTCTGAATGTAAATGGTACCGTGTAAGAACCCTATGTTATTAGTATCGTTAATACAACCTAATTATATCGGTTACTCGTCATCCTTAAACCGTTAGTCGCCTGTCGCACCTCAAACTGGCAAGACAACGAGAAC
>JARPRG010000993.1:0-10955 GCA_031001745.1 Hartigia nigra | reverse complement strand
TGAGCACTTTACACTCTATAGTCAATTAATAATGCACTCTTTATACAATATTACAGGTGTAAGAGTTATAATAATAAGAAAACAAGGATAAGGAGCCCTGACGCTCTAGTGTCTTTCTAGGAAGCAGTTTTGCGAAAGGGGGCGAATCCCATCGTTACTTCGATAAATAGGTGCTTCTTTCGCTAGTATTGTAGTGCGGGAAGATACTAGTGTAATATATCGGTACTTTACAAGTTATAATATTATCGTTAGTCGGTATATAGACTATTCCTTGTGATGCTCGTTAGTATAGTTATATTATAATAGATTTCGTTTTTGATAACTTCGAGTGTAGAGTCACCTAATTTCTAATAGTTTTATTGAACCTCCGTATTATTTTATTTAACGTTTCAATTTGTTTCTTATCTCCCGATTCACGATCCCACCGAAGAAAGAGTTAGCCTGGTGAGTATTCGGAGATTTTTTTGCGTTATAATTCTTATTATACCTAGTGTCCACTTTCGAATTTTATTTATATTATTTTTTCTTTTATTTATTCTTTTTTTGGGTGCTATTTATTTATTCAACAGCGGTTGCAAAAATCTTCTTTACGGTATACAAAGAGTGTTGTGCTTTGCTTGTGACATTGGTTACTTTCCGAGGTACAATTACATATTTATTTTTGAAGTTTATTAACCAGTGAACAGATGCTTTTAAAGTAGATAAATCTATCTCATGTTTCCATTTATTTGTTATGAAAAATAGTATGTGATACACGTGGGCACAGGGATTTTGCACTTGCTTGATGTTTTCAGTAATCGCCTTCGTCTCGTTCCGGCGCCTTCGGCGCCTCCACTCTACTGTGACTCCTGCTGAGAACATTTCTGAGATTTATTACAGCTAATCCATATACAATAAGATCTTTTGGCATTTACTTGTTTTCCACATCTTCCTAACTGGTTTTTAGAAACAACTTTTTTGTGTTCATGCTTAATTGCTTTTTTTTCCCACGTCTCCAATAATCAACTGTAGCCTTGTTATATTCCAAATCGACAGGTTCCCTTTCGAAAAGAATACGTCGGTTCTTCTACCAATGTACCATTGATTTGCAAACGTAAAATAAGTCTTAACATCTGTCCAATTATTTAAGTGCTAAAATGTTTTTACTCTGGGTATACAGGGCGAGGTACTTAAAGTGATACAGACTAATAGTGCCCAAACTATCAGTGCTATCGTAAAAAACTTCAAATAAAAGTTGTACAGTATCAAGGAGTCTATCACATGAGACATTTGTTTTCTTTTTCGGTGGAGACATTGAAGCTGAATCAAGGTCACCTCCACTTTTTCATATGGAGTGATAGGATTATTTTTGGATAATAACCGTGCTAATGTTAAGCTGAGTTTAGTGACCTACGATGAAAGATCATTCAAGGTCACACAAGGTTAGAAATGATAAAATCTACAAATCTAATGAAATTTACACTTTTATTTATTTATTACATTTATTTTAATTCTACACTTAGGTTTTGAGTGACTTTCGATATTGTAGCAAGACGATTTATTTCAGAAGATGCTTAAAGTGATGGCCTTCAACTTGCAGGCAGTTGTTGACTCTTCTATGAAATGATTGTCGATCTGTAGCCAACATTTCTGGTGTTATAAAGATAGCAGTGGCCCCTACCACATCTGAAGACACGAGGGAAAGAATAGGTTGAGCATGTACCTAAATAACACCAGAAATGTTGGCTGCAGCATTACAGTCTTTTCATAGAATAAATTTGTATGCATTCTTAAAATAGAGTATCAATTGATTTAGTCATTTTTCTTTTAAAAATTCTACAAAATCACCCTACTTTAGCCCTTGTCACACTAGGGAATTCCCTTAGTACATCTAATTTATCAGAAAGTTAAGGGGGTATTATACTTTATACATGTGTTCTTAAGGTGATTTTTGGGAATTAATTTAAAAAAAACTATTAAATCTACAGGGCTGGGTTTTGGTCTACATATTCAGTAATGTTTAAAGTAACAACACAAATTTTTATAAGGCATTATATTCAAGAATGTACAAATTATACTCTAACGTGTAGGTCATGTCATAAAACTCCGGTTGAATCGGGCGTATGAATTGCGGCCGTCCTGGTCGTCTAAAACACAAGAACCAACAATTTTTAAAAACTAAATGTGTGTAGTTATTTCCCAAACTAGAACTAACTAAGTTCAAACACTTTCACCGAAATCGCAGATGTTTAAAAATTGAAGTTCTTTTTGTTTGCAAAATTTTCAACTTGTACAAGAAATTAGGGAGGAAAGGGGGGAAGTACCCAAACTGTTTATATAATTCTAGTTCCGGCTATAGGTCCACATTTATCTGAAATGTATGCAAAAGTATTAGTCAATCGGTCCAGTAGTTTTTCAGAAAAATACACGCCCCATCTGAGAAATGTTTTGAGAAAAACGTATTCCAAGTTTTTCGTGTTACGACCGATACTCCTGAGGTTACGGTAGATAACAACTGATTTCAATAATGTTTCCATAATTACACGGAGAAAAATTTGAGGTAATAAATACAAAAATTGCGGTGAATGTTACCAAAACCGCAGGGAATTATATCGACAGTATTTGTGTGGTGTGATAATTACATTATTTTTTTAGTAACTCCAGACCGTAGCAGCTTACCACAATTTAAGGTACTTGTAACACATGTAGTAATCAGCGTTCACATATGATTTGAAGTCGATTTTACACGTGCAGGTTGGAAAGTTTACATGGGATACAAAGAGAATATTCCACGTATAGTGTCTGAAATTTACACGTGATTTAAAGTAAATATTTCGTTGATAAAAAAATATATTCACATAAGCGTTGTGACCACGTTTTTCGGGCCGGTGGGCCTCGAGAGTGGGCACAATAATCTATCGCAAAACTCGTAAGAGGAGGGGGCGGTGGTAATAAGGTGGGACACGGGTTTGTGTAATAAAAATAGTATAATTAATGGAAGTACAATGACAAAAGAGAAGAAACAAAATTGGGCGTCGAACAGATACTTGAAAATAAAACCGAAACTAAAATAATAATCTAATATCACGCAAATTGACAGGTGGGCCAAGGAAAACAATGACGCGTTAAGAGACTCCAGGTAGGCCACGGGTCTTTAAATCCTGGGGGCTTTTAGGTGAGGAGGTCGAGGGGTAGGAGGGAGGGCTTGCCAGCTCTAAACAATATTTCACGAAAAATATCGAGCTACTGGGCGCCAACTACAAGTCGGTATAGCACCGTCACGGAACCTCGCAAGGTCTTACAATGTTACTTGACGGGAGTGGCTCGGCTAGCGGCGGAAGAGGAGAGGGGTCTGAGGGTAGAAAGTTCCCGAACGCAACGGCTTCTTAGTTATTACCCAGGTTTTAACTGTGCTGGGAGGGAGTGGGGAGGGAGAAGGAATAATAGGGCTGCTCTAAACAGAAAAGGGCGCAAAACTTAACACTACGCAGCACACCATTCGATCTCGCGCACACGCTAGGGCCAATTCGCGAATTATAAAGTCTAATTTGCCGGTCCTCGTGGGTGCCGAGAGGGGACCTTAATAGCAAATGCTAGTGACCGAACTTAGATAAATAGTATGAGAATGCTCTATCCCAGAGGGCAAAGATCGAGCAACAATACTTGACGAAATTATTAATTCGTGTTATCCTTTTGGTCCGACCTTTAACCACACGGGCTTGTTGACTACCCATGCACCCTTGCAATGCACCCCTCCCCTATCCGGCAATACTTGCCTCTATCTGCTACGCTGCGGCCTTCAAACCCCTACAACTCTGAGTCGTACGAATTTCACCTTAATATTTTAGGGACACAGTTTCGAGACCTCAAACTGTATGAAAATGTCAGAAAAGAATCGAATTTTCAACGGTTCTAAAGTTGAATACTCTTTTAAAAAGAGTAACTAAAATCAATTTAATCAGTCTAGTCTTCGAAAAAGGAAGCAAGTCTGCTTTGTGTAAAAAGGATAACACGAATTAATAATTTCATCAAGTATTGTTGCTCGATCTTTGCCTTCTGGGATAGAGCATTCTCATACTATTTATCTAAGTTGGGTCAATAGCATTTGCTATTAAGCCGAGTCGTTATTTGTGGAGATTTTGTCAGTGTCGAGTAAAATCATTGCGATTACAATCCTCAACTTCAGTTAGCGCCATTTTGGATTCTACCTATCTTCCTCACCATGATAAGTCCATTTTTGAGTTAGGCAAGACACCACTAGGGCTATTTTTTCTAAAATAAATCACAATTCTGAACAAACCTTTGACCATTCCATCCTACATGACCGACATTAATCTGTCGTCTCCTTAATATCTAAGACTGTTGTATTTATTATAGATAATTTAATCCGCACAAAAACACTTTCGTGTAAAAAAACTTGCCAAGTACAGGAATGCTGTGAAGTCCTGTGACAAAAACTATTGAAATCACATTATAATGCCAAGTACATAAGTTATTACATATCTACTTATTTTATAATCTAGCACTAGCTCATCATTTTAATTGTATTTTCCAAATTTTCTTGAACGCCTTCACTGCTCTTTTGTGTTATTACTGCTGCTTATGTTTAATTATGATTTAATGATTTAATAATTAATAAAACGTTAGACGGGCTGAAGAGATAATAATTCTATTCTGTTGTGAAGGCAGCCTTATATTGCCTAAAATTTCGGTATGAACTGTAGCTTGATAGACTGTTTGATTGTGTTGTGTATTGGTGAATCGCCAGCGCTATTCGCCGTGTGAAAAAGTAAATGGACGTGCGAAGACGACGATGACGACGACGGAACTGAAATAAAATGATCTCTTTCGCTCTTTCAATACGACCTGATCTCGTACATCAATCTCTATGATTTTGGTGACAATCAATTCAGAAACCTCGATTCCTCTAATGAATGTATCAATAACTTTTTCTCATATATAGCAGTTCATAAGATATTTAGTTTCAAATACAGGTACAAGAGTTGACTTGGGTAAAGAGACTCGACGGGCCGTGACCTGTCCAACCGGTTGCCTGTACTTGGCACGAGAATCGGCCAAGTCTCTTGATCTGACCGAGGTGCCAACAGAAATGAGAAACACCTCTGAACTCTGGGTTTTCTTCCCTTGCTTCCATTTCTCAGCGGCATCGACGAGGCTGCATATGTTTTAAAAGAATTAGCAATTGTTTCACGATCGATGCCGTCGAGAAACAAAAGTAAGGGAAGAAACCTCAGAGTTCATAAATGCCTACCATTTCTGTAGGCACCTCGCTTTGGTTGGCCAGCTTTGACCTGCTCCCATTTAAAAACTAATAACTTCCGGAAAAAAGAAAGGTCATATGTTATCCGCTAGTCCTAAAAATTATGATCATATTCTGGACGTGCGCTAATTTTAAAACACCTCGTATTTAAAGGTCATTCTTGTGTTGGAATTAAAAAAAACACTGAAAATACGTTGATGTCGTGCAAAATCAGCAATTCTTAGCCCGTCTAACGTGAATTTCCTGCAGAGCGCATGTATAATACAAATTCTAGTTTTAATATGATATTTTTTTACTGTAAATACTATATACAAAATTCGTAATGCTGTAACCTTTTGAAATCTACATTTGTCCTTAAAAGCGATTTTTTTAAACTCACCTGACTGTTTTTTTTTTCGAATCGCTAAATTTAAATCTGTGGTGAATGTTTGAAAATTTTGTTAATTCAAAAGGGCCGACTGAAATCATAAAAAGTCGACTGATGATTTGTATGAAAATTAATACCCAAGGAATTTTTAAGTTTGCTGATTTCGAATTTTAAATCAAAATAGAAAAATTCAAAATGGTAGATACGGTGGAATGAATTCAGAATGGTAAATATGGTGAAATAAAATTATAAAATGTTGTCAGATTTACAGCAAATTTTATATTCTAGTGTTTTGCGAGTTAAGTTCGTCTTATTAGATCCACCATTTAATCTTTTAAGGGTCGACATTTTTGTAGCAGTTTTACATACTTTACATGTAATGAATCTGAATTTCTAGGTATTCAAAGTGTACGAATATTTTTTTTTTAATTTGTCGACCCTTATAAACCTCTTCCAAATGAAAAAACGACCCCTAATGCATACAAAATTGTAATCTCATTTCTTGTTATTTTATACTGCTCCACATTAAAGAATAAATATTTTGGATCACGTATGTATTTTATAAGAATCTTAAGGACCATTACTACCCTTATAAATCACCTCAAACATTAGAAAAAGGACTCTTGAAATATAAAAAATTGTAATCAACTTTCCAGTTATTTTATTCTGAATATTGAATATTGAATACATTATAGTAGCTCAAAAAATTACTTTTGAATGATCAATCATCATATGTGTAAGCTAATTTCAGTTTCTTCTACACAAAAAAACAACCTAAATTCACTTTATACTTTTCCCGTTTCAAAGTCTGTTTTTAGGCGCATTACCACTGCTAGAGGTGGTTTTTTGCGTATTATTATCGTTGGCGGTAGTTTTTCTTTCGGAGCTTTTTCGCATACATCTTTGATTTTTTTCAAACCATATACATAAAATTAAAATAAATAAACAATTAGGCCTTAAAATTATGCACATTTCTAATTCTCCCTGCGTGAGACTGCCTCGAGGCATCAAGAAGACACCACCCGACGACCCACCAGAGTCCACCAGAGAGAAAGAGAGAGAGAGAGAGAGAGACAGAGGAGCTACGTGGCCGCGGCAGCGGAATGCGGGGAAAGCATGGGCAGGAAGAACAGCTGACCGCCACCCGACACTACCTGAGAGACCCGTGAAGGGAGATCCTGAGGCCCGACCAGCCCAGTATGCAGCCTCCCGGTGCAGTCCCGCCATACGGATAGCCCCTAAGCCCGTGTGGTTACCGGTGGAGCCCCCTCCCACCACCCGTGGATGCACTCAGAAGAGGAGTTTGACCACGGTCTTACATACAGGTCTTGAAACTCCGGTGGTGGGGGTAGGTCACTTACTGAGGTTGAATTTAGTTTCAAACAGCGTCGCTGTCATCGGGTAATCGTATGGACGAGGGACGCGCGGGGCCGGGAGGATCACTCCATCTCTGTCCTATTCGTGGTTTCCACGGTGGCATCGCTTGAATGTTGACTATAAGTAGCTACGCGAAACAGTTTATAATGTCTAGCAAAAAGCGTAAATGCCGATAGACTGACTCGATGTGATAACTGTCTGCACGATTGCAGGTTATGTTTATCTGCGGTACCCGATCACAGCGACGCTGTTTGAAACTAAATTTAACCTCAGTAAGCGACCTACCCCCACCAATGAAATTCGAGGAAGTTTCAAGACCTGTATGTAAGACCGTGAGTTTGACAGGCCCTGGAGGCCGACATATTACCAGCACCATGCCAAGCCCGGCAAGCGCCCTGGAGGCCCACCAGTACCGGACCACCAGCCAGTATCCCAGCCTTGCCACGCCAAGCCCGCGGACCAATGCCAACGCGCGTAGTCTCCTCAACCCAGCGGCCCGCCAATCAGCGAGGCTCTCAGCAGAGAGGCCCTTCACTTCGAGCCAGGCAGTGATTGCGAAAAATACAGAATAGCGTGAATATAGTGAGAGAGCCGAGAAGGCGGAATTATTGCGTGAGTACTTATAAAGTGTACGAGTGAGTCCCAAAACCTACCCTGCCCTTCCCCAACCGCTTTTATCCCCTTTCACCCTTTTTAGTTTAGTATTAATTTCTTTTTGTAATCTTTGTGAGCCGGCCCACGAGGCCCGGCATTAGAAACCCTCCCTATAATTAGCGAATCGGCCTTATCGCGTGCGCGAGGTCGAGTGGTGTGTTGCGCATCGTTAGCTTCAGATCATTCGCGCCCTTTAAACCCTACCACCCCCTCCCTGCAGTCAACGAATCCCTTAAAACCGAGGTAATAACTGAGAAGCCGTTGCGTTCGGGAACCTTCCCCCTGAGACCCCGCCTCACCCCTAGTTAGCCGAGTCCCGTTTAAAATTTAAGATTTTTTTATTCCCGCGACCTTATCAGGTCGCCGGACGGAGCTACACCGTCTTGTAGCTGGCGCCCAAAACAGATATTACACCCGCGGTATTGTTTAGAGTCGGCAAGCCCTCCCTCCTTTCCCTCGATCCCCTTATCCAGAAGTCCCAGGAATTAAAGGCCCGTGGCCTGCCTGGAACCCCCCCTATTAGCCAAACCATTGCGTCGATAGCCCACCCGTCCACTTGCGAGATATTCGATTATCATTTTTATTGTTTGTGCTTATATTTCCTTTAATTGATTATCTTATTTTGTTTCCTTTTTGCTATACTTTGTTTCATTATTTTATCAATTAAATATAGTATTGTTGCATCATTGAAACCCGAGTCCTGATTGCTTGCCATCACCCTTTTCCTCACCCCCGTTAGTATTGATATTGATGCATGTGCCACTCCCGATCCCAAGTAATCGGGAGTAACCGGTCACACTACATAGATTTGTCCTTCCACTTTGACACTTTGACTGCCACGCGAAATCTTAAGGGGGCACCTGGTTTAGAAGGCCGAAAAATGTGTAAATTTTAGGAATTTTGGTCTCAGGTACAATAAAAGTAATCACTGTGAAATTTGGAGGATGTTTTTGCATATATTTAACGCGTTGAAAAATAATTTTATCATACAAAAATCTTGTAAATGAGTAAGAAAATAGCCATGTTGATACCAATACTATAAAAACTTTAAGTTTTTTCTTAAATTGTGCATGATTGTCTTCTATGTGAATTAAAACGTTTGAATAAAAAGTGAAACTGAAAATTGTACATTCCTTTAAACAAGAAATGTCAATTTATAAAAAAAATCCCATTATTTCTTTTTAAAAAATGGTGTTATTCAACTTTATCCAAAAACAATTTAATTCACATAGAAGAGAAACTAGTTATCTACAAAATAAGCCCAGGCAGAGCTTAATCGGTTGATTAGAGTTTTGTCTATCGTGCACATAAACTTCGAAAACAGCGTTTTGAGAAAAACGCGTTTAAAGTTTTCAGAACATAAAAATACTATTTACTGAAAACGTAGGTTAGCCACAGGCTACTCTACGATGTCAGGTCCATACATTAGTCTTTCAGCTTCCTCGTACAACTTGTTTTGAGCCATTAGTTCCATTCTATTATATACTATATTATCACTACTGGAACTGCTTAGTTTTTTCCGGGAGGTACTCGCCGGCGAGCCATTTTCAGCTTGCGTAGAATTTCGATTTACCTGCGCATCCCGTGACGTTCTACAAACTGTAACTCGAGAAATACTTTGTATTTCGACCTACAATTTTAGGAGCATATTCCCTGGTAGTTCGACTTTCAATTAAGACTACTTTTAAAAAATAAATTTTTTTAAATCGATAAACCTTAAGAAAACCCCATTAGCCCTGTGTGCCATATAATAATTTGTTGGTCCTATTTTATTCTGTTGATGGTCCTCCTAAATATCCTGTTCATTAGTGACTAGGCAATATAAGCGTCACTCGTATACGGGTGCCCGCGGCCCATTGGAAACTTTACGTGTCACTAGAATTCGGGTGACATGGAAATCAACGTGTTAAAATGAAAGCGATGTGATAATTTTTATGGAAGTTATGATTTTTCAAAGTAGATAGAACGTATGTGTTTGACTGGCCGTTAAAGGGTTAAAACGTCTGAATATAGAGTTTAGATTGGTAATGAGCGACTAAAAAAAACCCTCGTATATAAAGTTTCATCCAAATCAAGTCACTTTTTATATTTTGCTACGCCATATTGGATCCGCCATTTTGAATTTCGCAAATTTTTAGTTCAATTTTGTAACTAGTGACCTCAAAAACTTGCAAGTACCGAGTTTTAAGCAAATATTGATAACGAGGTAGTAAAAAACGGATTTTTTCTGAAAAAGCACTAACATTGACAGTTTATTTATTTATAACTCTTTTTTAGTTAACAATAAATACTTAATTATATTTTTCTTATACTTATTTATGTTCTAGGAACTCTGTAACAGCAAAAAGTATGAATATAGTAATTAAGAGATTATTTAAAATAAATAAAAACTAAGGAAGAAAAAACTTGGGTTGAAAAACGACCCACCATTCTTCAAAGGTTTTAAGATGCGCTCATATGTAATATTTGACTTTTGTAGTTTAGTAATGTACGAATAACAAATATATTCATATACCTATTAATAGAGTGCTAGTTATGCGTAAACAAATCTTAGTCGCACTGTAGTGCAACTTTGTAATTCATTAATAGTTAACACACTTAATATAAAAGTTAATATTATCAGTTGTGTAATAAGGCTATTAATTTTCGAAGTCATACTGAATTATATTTAATCGTTATATTGTTATACGTTGCGACGTATATATAGGTCTTCAGGCCCTATGGTGGGCGTCAAATTTGCGACGTTATATTCCGTCGGCAAAACGCAACACTAGGGGGTGGGGGAAGATATTAGGTGGGAGAGCGTAGATGATCGGCCAGTCGAACAAAACGGAAGGTGTCAGGCGCCAGGTACCCTCCTAGGAGTACCACGAGCACAGGGGCTCGTACCAAAAAGACTGCTAGAATGCGGAATTACTCCCCGGGTAATGATTTCCTAAGACTAACGTCACCAGTCAAAACTAAATCTAGACGCCACCAGGCAAAACTAAAGCTAAGTGCCACCAGGCAATACTAAATCTAAGCGCCACCAGGCAAATCTAAATACTAATCTTAAGCACCACCAGGCAAAGCTAAACACTAAATCTAAACGTTACCAGGAATACGCGCAATTGTCTCCACAAAAGAACTCGACCACCGTACGCGGGAACGGTACGCCGCGTCAGAGGCTAGCTCGTCGGAAGCGTCGTGGCGTTTGTAATGAAATTCGCGCCTATAGCTAGTCAAGAGACTCGGTCGAGTCTCGCGCCAAGTACAGGCAACCGGCTGGACAGGGCACGGCCCGCCGAGTCTCTTTAC
>JARPRG010000991.1:0-11022 GCA_031001745.1 Hartigia nigra | reverse complement strand
ATAGCGAATGATTCATCGTATCTATCGTTACTGATGAGGAAAACAAAAAAAACGATGAACTTTAAGCTGCGACACAGCTAAAACTACAGAGTTAGACATGGAAGTAAAGGCAACGGAAAGCAAGAATACTTGTTTCACTATTAAAAGAGAGAATCGATGTCTTAATAAGGAACTGTGGAACGTTAAAAAGATTAGTTAGTGAAAATTAAGATTCATTGGCATGAAAGACGGTATGAAAGTTTATTTAAAAACTTTTGACGGATTTCTTCGAATATAGCGATATGCACTACTTTAGGTACTAACTTTCAATATAAGCTCCAATTCTTTTGAGCGCTATGAACACGTATATGAGTTCGGCAAAATCATTCACCATGGGCTATGAATGCATATATGGGTATTTACATAACCATTCAATTTGGGCTATGAATTTAAAAGTCATAATTTACTATTCTTTATGATGTTCATGTTATTATTGTTTAATGAAATAAATGGTTCTGTTAAGGTTTTTGCAGTCACTGTTCAAATTATTTTAGTTA
The DNA here is from genome assembly GCA_031001745.1 of Hartigia nigra. NCBI lineage: Eukaryota > Metazoa > Arthropoda > Insecta > Hymenoptera > Cephidae > Hartigia > Hartigia nigra. The sequence continues at coordinate 10,486 of JARPRG010000991.1, read as the reverse complement.
CAATCAACATATTTTGTAATGAAATTTCAAAGTTAGCCAGTCCAGCGTGTCGCAAAAAGTAGGCAGCCCACAGCACACGCTTAATGTCGCACAACTCAGCGCTCAAAGGGTTAAGCCATTCTTTACAAACCCAGTAACATCAGAATAATGTATTATTTCCTTAACCCTTTCACTACTACGAGCCACTATAGTGGCCGTGATGTCGTAGCGCGCCGCAGCGCTCCGTTCGGTGGAAGTACCGCGGCAGAGAACCCGCCCGTAGCGAAAGGGTTAAGTTTCTGCTATATGCTGAAATTAGTCAGAAGTACATGAGACAAAAAAAACACTGAAAACTGTAAATGACGAAAATATTGGCTGAGATTACATAGACGTGTTACACCAATTTGAATGTGAACAACGTTTAAGAACTGCTGACAAACGCACTAACAAACACATAAATTACAACAATAATAGAATGATCGTTAAATTGGCTATACAGACCTTAAATCAAAAAGTAAATTGAATCTGCCAGACGAAGAAGTTAAAATTCAGTTCCAAATATGTTTCTCAGCTAATGAAATCAGTTCAAGTCTTCAGGAATAACGTATTTATTAATATATAAATTATCCTAAAATTACATAGAAACGATCTTCGGTGCGATAAGAGGTCGTCAAATTAATTCGTTGTCAATTAATAAATTTTGATCATGATTATATTAATATATTTCAGGACTTAACACCATAATTTGATGTTGTTCAGTATATTGCAGGATATGTATCACATAAAGTTTGTGACATAGTTGATTGTAATATATGCAGGGAACAAGTAGTTGATGATAAAATACTATTATTATGTGCGATTAAAAATAGAAGACCTTATTTGATGCCTTTAGCAGAAGTTTTTACCATTTGTCGAATCTCTGAAAAAGGAATCCGGCGATGTTCAAATCAGATGTCACATATTAATATCAAACACATTTTTATCAATAAAACTTTTAATCAAATAAGTATTCCATTCTCAAATAATATTATGGGCGAATATGTATTATCTCAGTACGTATTAGACAATCATCGAACTCGATTATGTAATATATAATAAAATTATATATCAATGTAAGACTATTTTATAAAGCAAAACAAATTTCGGATAAGGATACCTATATCAAAAATAAGTTACAAAGTTAATTTCATTCAAACATCAGTAGTATGTTGAGAAATATTTATATCTAATATGTAAAAACAAACGAATTAAGGAAGATAAAAATGTAGGCCCGAGTCGCCGAGAGCCAAGGGGGCGCCAGTTCGAGAGATCGGGCTGCTGTTCACCCTCATAAGGCCACCCCGACTAGGCGTGGACATGCCGGGGGTGGGTAATCCTTCTATTGGGGGGTCGCTTACTTTGCACCCTGGCTGGTGGGCTGCCTGCGCGCCGTGATCCCTTTTTCGATGTTCCTGGCATCGTGCCCTTAGCCGCCGTCGCGCTCCATCTCCTCGAAGGACCTGTAATGACCGCAGCTCTGGTGATTTGCGCATATTAGACGGCGCGGAACCCTACGGACCAACGGGATTGCACTTGCCCCCTTAGTGCATGATTCAGTTTTGTTATAAAGAAATATCAACAAACCATTGAATGTAAAAGGAACTCGGTGAAATGAGTTATTTAAATATGATAAATTTAGAGATATATACAGAGTGTATCAATAAATTATTCAACATTTCCTCTTGATCATTGAAGCAATTAGTTAATACATTTGTTTTTTGTAAATCATTATTGGGATTCACTGATACTTGATTAGTAGAATGTTGATCAATATCCACAATTTTATTATCACTGTGTATTTGCATCAAAACAGCGTTGTTTGATGATTGTGGTGATAAGGGTCTAGGATCTGAACAAAAAAATTAACAAAAAATCAATCAAGGTTATAACCGTGCGTGGATAAATCATTGTTGATGTTTATAATGAAAAAAATTTTACCCTGAATATTTTCAAAGGATTCATTAAAAATCGTTGGTACACTCCCTTTTTTTAGTTTGAAATATTTCCCCTGATTTTTGTTGAAACATGAGGGTTCAAAATGTTGTGAACATAAATAGCTATCCTCCTCTCTTGGTTCCCAATTCTCTTTGCCTTTATCGGCTATCCAGTGTATAATACGTATCAGTGGTATCCACACAACAAATAATAGGAATTATTACGCAGGTCTTTCCCAAGCCTTAACCCCATTAAACTGATTGTTCTTAGTAGCTTTTATATGGGCCGATCCTAGATGTACTGCAATACTAGGCCAACCCGCGGCAGAGTCGGAGCAAGCCCCAGTCACTCCGCCAATTTCCAAAAATCAGTTTAATATTCTGGTTCCCCAATGGGGAACGTATCAGATATTAAGCTGATAAGAACAGATACTACACTTTGATCTTAGCCAAAAGGCCGAGAAGCGATAACTATACTCTTTAGAAATGCAATACTTATTCATCGCAAAACGTACATTTAACTGCGAGTACGATTTGCCATCTAGTGGTGGGTCGTTGTATCTCCGTCGGGTGCATGCCGTTATATAGGTCATGTGCGGGTATTGCCTGCTTATATTTATTATGCTGTTAACTATTACTGCACAACTTAAGACATCATTAATTTCTAACCCTTTGACTGCTAAAGGCGTATATATACGCCCTTACAAATCCATTAATTTATACGAAAAGCGTATATATTCGTCCATACGCAGCTACTGACAAGCGAAAAACGCGCCGTCCATATAGATGGATTGGTCCTAGAGCGCGCCGCAATCAAAGGGCTAATAGATTCATCATTTCCATTTTTGGGATTAACAAATATTTCGATCTTATACGCATATTTCGACTTTTGGCATCAATCGCTTAGTATAACATTATTCAATTGTACAACTTATACTGATGCCTTCCCACTTCCAATTAATTTGAAGGATGTTTAATAAGTAATTCTTATAAAAACATATGTATATCGATATTTCAGAATGCGACGTCCTGCTTGCAAGCATGTAAGCAAAACATTAACGTTTAGACAACTTGTTACATAATTCAACAACATGTATTAAGTATTGATATTCACAGCTCGTTCCCCCACTCTGTCAGAAGGCGGACCAAACAAGATGGCAGGTGCATTAGGTGGGCGTGGTCAAGATGTGACTTTGATTTGGACATATCATCAATATAAAGTGTTATTATCGCTGAAGGATACAAAAAATTATATGTATAATAGATGCATACTCCTAGGCCACTTTACTCCAGTAGAGAGAATATTTTTTTAATGTAAGGTTTAATAAATTGCAACTTAATGATGATATTCATTTCCAGGAACAAAAATGAGTATTTACGTTCGCGTTCGTTACGCAAGTGTTATTACGTATTTCATGCTAATTACAACCTAGTCTTGAGCTGCTCAATTTACTCGTGCAGTTCTATATGTAGCACCTGAATTAAAAATTCTAATATTTTGATGAATTTTATTAAGATGCAAATAATCGTGTCTGTATCTGTAGTGGAGCAGAGTAGTCCTCTGGAAACAATTTTGTTGGTTGTTAATTAACTAGACAATCCGAACTGGGATGGGGATTGATAACCTTCCGTCCTTTCATAAAAATTGTAGGCCCCACACGAGGTAGGAGATAGATACTCCTTTTAGCGTGGATTCCTTCATTCATGGGATCCTTTACTGGGCATACATGGAAGGGAAATAACAGACTGTGCTGGAATTAGCAATTATAAAAATGTAGAGGTAAATAACTCCACATCTGAACATAGCGACAACTGGTGGTGCGAAAAATGAGAGCCCCGCGGTAGTAAAGCAACTCTTCTTATTGTAGATTCGCTTTATACTTAATATTAAACACGAATTGTATAATGAAATTTTGCGGTCAATGAATAAAGCATAAACAAATGTAAGGAACAAAGAGAGACGACTGAGGGGCACGTCAGAAGGAGCTGGAGAGGAAGAAGCTAAGATCGCAGTGGAAGGACGAGCGGAATGCAATCTATGCTCTTAGAGTGAAGGGGACAGTCGTCTGTAAAGAGGAAGAAATAAATTGTTTTGCCGTATATAGTTTTTCCGTAGTAGACGTTGTAGTTTTCATTTAAGAAAGGTGAATATTATTTTTTTTACATACTACAATTGTCATGAAATGCACCGCAAAAAAGGTCTCAGACTTACTTAGGGTGCTTCCTCAGACATCCTTGGTTATCTAGATAGCATTCACAGTATTTAGAATATCCATGCGAAAGAGGCATTATTAGCAATACAATGCAGAGTTTACGAGTAATTTCCATCTCAGCCAATTGTCTAAGAAGGAAGTGTTAGAGTAATTTTTATCTCGGCCAATTGGGTAAGTTCTTTTCTTAGCCGGAAGGCTAAGATGCAAAGATTTTCAGCACACGTTGAACCCATTTTTTGTATTTTATTAGTGGGAAATTGTTGATAATAAAATGTTGTCTGCCGATAGGCAATCAGCCGTGCAGTTGTTTTAGGTAGATCGTAATGCCGGTGCCGAAGCGAGATTCGTTTGATGACGTCACTTGTAAATACGTTATTAATTGTTAGCTTGAGAGTGATCGGTTAATTAAATGTGACATTTCATCATAGCAACCTGAAAATAATATTGAAAGTAATTCACGCGGGCCATTGGATGGGTTAAGCTTTATGAATAAAAATTCACGTATCAGATATTCTTATATTTTATCTATATGTTTGTAACGTGCAGCACAAATTTATAGCTGAGCACAATAACAATTTACACACTATTACTGTTTACAATATTATATACACAAAACTCAGAGAAAAATACGATGAGTAAGCATGTGTGTTAACAGTGCGTAAGTGAGAAAAAGTGAGTCAGAGGTTGTGAACTCCCGTGCGAACTGCAGACTGTGATGATATGTAGAATGATTATTATTGATTATCAAATCAGATGTCGATGTATTAGAGAATATATAAGTGATAGCTGAATGGTGGAGGTGGCTGGTAGTGCGCTAATTGAGATGTGCTTATGTAAAAAGCAAATGTAGTATGACGTAAAGGTTTAAAAATATATATAGAACTCTAATTTTTAGAAAATTTCTGAACTTCTTCTTCATTGAAGAACATGCCTTTCCCCTGATCGAAAATTTTACACTTTACATATAATTGTTTACGTGAGATCAAGCTAAATGTATGAATAATATGTTCATAGAAATTAAATATTTACATTAATTCCCTAAAGCTAATTATAATATAATACAATATTTCACACGTCATTATAGATTGCATCATCACGTACAGTGAGTAACAAAACTATAAAAATTAGTAGGATAATCCGTTAACTTATAATTAAAATTTGATCATTAATCCTTGGGACAGGGCAATATTGATTCATTATATTAATTTGTCTACAGCCATTTTTAATGATGTAGTTGTATCATTCTATTGATTGAGTTAATCTATAATTCATTGGCATCTATGATGTCGATGAGCAGTTTTCTTGGGTTTCTTCTTCAAGTACTTCTTATCGCCGCATGAAGATTTCTTCATCGACTGCAATCGTTTCATCGAAATACTCCTGAAATTGTTCCTCATTCTCTATCGTCTTCTCCAGCACTTCACATTCCACATCCGCGGTATTGTTGTTTTCGTCGATCGTAGATTCGTCACCATTGCATTCCTGGTACCATAGAGAGTAACACTCTCGATGAACCGCCATCATGCACTGTGTACATTCGACGTCGTCTCTGACGGAGACCCAGAGCTTACAACGACAAACAGGACAGAATTCCTCTTTATTATCACGTTGTCTTCTCTCCCGAAACACATGTCCGTTTGAACGAAAAATTGCTCTCCACTTGTTTCGATGAAGAAGATTGGACAAAGGAATGTATACCACACGCGGCATGATCCTATGTAAATTGTTTATTTATCGTTTCTTAATGTTTCGCAAATGTCAACAAAAAATCGTGGAAAATTATAAATTTTCTCGAACCAATTTGCCTTTCAAGTTCACCTTGACGATTAACGCTGAACGCAAAAATTCACTAACTATTTTGGTTAGTGTGCTTGCAACGATTGATGGTTGGCATTCTAAAGTTTTACAAGAACTGGCGCAAAACCCTCAGTACGCTGGCATATATAGGCATTTCAGTGAAAAGGTTCGGCAAAGATGGCGGAGGTCATAATATTTGTATACGGTAAATGACGAACACAATGTATACAAAGGGCACAGTTATTAGGTATGGGACTTCAATTATACGGGCTCTCAGGTACCACCAAGCAAACAAAATATTAGTTATATAAAATCCTATTAATTATCAATTTTGAAAATGCCTTGTTATAGTTAGCCATGATTATTTGGAGGTTACGGTTTTTTTTTCATGAAAAAGTAAATATTTTTCACTATCGTAATGGATACATGTTCACTTGATATATTTTAAGCACCTGCCCTTGCATGAGGGATAAATCCAAGAGAGGACGATCAAGAGTAAACTTCAAGCACAAGAATGCGACATTTAAAAATTCTTTTTAGTATTAAATAAATCTAATTTTGAATATAACTTATTTTACAAAAGGTATCCGTTCGAGAGTGAAATTAAAAAATTTGCGGAATTTATGCTAAAATCAAGTAGTTTGTTTGCAGTCGTAATCAAGTATTACGAACTACGAATATAGCGAAACAGCTACTCGTCGATAACAATCTTTAAAAGAAAAATAGCTTTTCGCATATTAGCATACAATAGCTGCATACTTATTATTATTGAAAAGCAGCAAATATTAACACCTTTCACGCTACATTAAGTTAAAGCTGATTTCAGTTTTATGACGTCTTTAGGGTAATGACGTTACAGCGACTCACAATTATCGCTTTGTACAGAAGGTAAAGCCTCCATTGAATACTAAAATTATTACTTTAACCGCCATCTAATCATAGTGAAGCTTCAACCAACTCCTTGATACTTGCGCGTGATAATTTAATAGTCCGAGGGCAATAATTGCTAATAAACTATTTTATTACGGGTATTGTGTTGTATGACGTACTTAACATATTTGGGTCACACTGCATCATAAAAAATGTAACTTCCCTTTATTTGCAGATAATTCGAATAATATGATTCAGAAGTAACATAAATATACTTTAAAATATATGATATTGACATATTAGTATTGTACAATATAAAAATAGTCTTTAGTGAAGTTTGAAAAGATTAACACTATTTTTTTTCCTAGTTGCTGAAATAAAACATTTGGCTGGTTGGTTTCATAATTGAAATTATACGGACGTTCAGATATCATTCTGATTAATATGCAATTAAAATTTCATAAAATTCTTGAAATATATTAATTGAACAAGATAATTATATTATGTCTATTGTCAAGTAATTCGAGTGATTCCAAAATTATTACATCATCCTTTTGTAATAAAGAGAAACAATTAAGCGAATCATTTTATATCGTTTCATTTTTTTTTTAATTCGACGTAATCTTAAAAGTTGACGCACATAAAATTAATCAGCAAATACATAACCAATTTTTTAAACAGTCTTAATCTTTTAGAAGCGTAATCTAGAGTACTATATCGACATTGCTATGCTGAAGAATATATAAAACTGTTAATGAGTGAAGAAATATATACATATCTTTAGTAAGTAAGCCAATCAATTTTGCTCCGCTCCGCTTACCCAATGAGTGGTAGAAACACCTCGGCGCTAAGAGATTATGAAGAGCGTCACATAGTACAATGAAGCGGGGAACTGGGCGAGGACGATAATAGAAGAGTCCTCTAATACTTACTTTTGAAATAGGGTACTTACTAAGCGTAAATTCTAAAATTCAAAGCCAGTATCTATATCACTTTATATGAAAGTCTGTATAAAATGCAGTTTATGTATTTATAAAACTGATCCAGTTTTGGCCCTATTCATTACGCATAAATGAAGACGATAGATAAGAATTCGACAAAGTTGCTTTAATATACACAAATCAATTTTTAAACTAAGCATTAAAAAGTTTTCTTTAGATTATACTTTCGTAATTAATATGAAAAATTTAATATATTTATAGTACCAAAAATGAGTAAAAGCTGTGATAAATGTGACCAAAAATAGTACATCTTTTATATTCAGTATATGATATTTCAGAGAGAATAATTGTAATATCGAATGTTACAAGAATTATAAAAATATAATAATTATGCAACTACATATAAAACGATTAACAAAAATTACTCTACTAAGTGTTGACTCTAATCCTTGGCATCAGGTTCATATTTATTCCATCGACGAATTTCCTTATGAGAAGTTTCTTGTATTTGATGATGGACAAAGTATTACTCGGAGATGATTGTAAATACAGCCACTTTTGTTGTGTGCTTCAAGCTCACCTTCATCACGTAAGATGTGATAGAAGATTTCAGGGTGGAAATCAAACAACTTTGGCAATCATCGTTGCGATGCTTAATCCACGATCAGGTTAAAGAAATTTCGGGTAAAAAAATTTGTCAAAGGTAATTTTTGGATCGCCATATTTTGTTTCAACAGTAATTACATTAGAGTCTCATATAATTTGACAGCTCACATAAGGGAATTCAACTTACGCGAGAGAATAAACTTACGTAAGATCAAGTTATGCGGGACTTTACTGTATTTGTCTCATCAATTGTAGAAAATTACTCATCTAGCAGTAAGAGTAGGATAGTGGTTATATGAACCCGTTATACGAACATAAGATAGATTCAAAACTTTTATTACAATAAATGCAATGCATAAAAAATACTTGCTTATACGAGGTGTTGAGTTAAGGGCCCTGCTCGGTGTAGAAATTTGAAACAATTGTTTTTTTTTTCATGAATTGATACATTGAAATGTGTAGAATAAGGCGTTAAAATAGTTTTGCAAAATTCGAGAAATTTATGACGTTATTAAGGTATGAAGAGCGCAGCGCGTAGGGCGTGCAGGTACGGTGGACGCAGCTGCGAGTCCGTCGATTCCCACAGGTATAGGGCTAACTCCGTTATGTTGAAAAGCGACTGGTAATAAGATTATGTAATACCAAAAAAAGGGTAAAAGAACTTGGAGGAAAAAGAACTGGGAAGCTGACAGACAAACTTATTGAAGAATTAACTATGTATTACGGACTAGCAATTCGAAGGAACAAGGTCTCTGAAGAAGAAATGAGAAAAGCCTTTTGGTCCACATATCATAAAATTTCGACACGAAAATCATCGACATATGCATTGTTCAAAAGGCCCTGATAGTTGGTGCGATTGGCAACGTGCTAGAACTGAATACAAGTTCGACAGTTATATTCATAAACCTCTTTTACATGATAACATCCAAAAAGCAATTAAATCTATATATGAAGATTTAAGTAGCCCAGATTTATTGAAAAGATGTCTTGGAGGTCATATACAGAATAGCAACGAAATCTATAGTGCCGTTATATGGTAATTAACTCCGAAAAACGGATACTGCGAAGCCAAAATTGTCATAATAGCAGCTCATTTGACTGCATGTTTCTTGAACCAGGGCAATAAAACAATTTTGTATATGCTGCATATCATAGTTCGAAAAATTGGCCACGTTACAAAAATATATGGAGAGAAGAATGATGAAGCGCGAAACGACTTATGCATCCAAAGAGGCGAGATCAGCTCGAAGAATGGAAAAAATTGCGGAATTACAGTATTACGAGAAAAAAGAACGCTGTTTATATGACCCAGAAATAGCTGATTGAAGGTAATTGTAAACTTTAAACGCGTTTTCTCGGAAAAGCTTTTTTTAATCTGGCGATGTACAAAACTCTAAAACTAATTGCCCGATCAACTTCAAATTTCTTTTCACACTTCAATTCAGTGTCTCTGCAACATGAATTACTATGGTGATTCCACCTGCACTAGTTTTTTTTCATGGCAAAGCAGTAAATTTGGTTAAAAAATGTGTACTTTCCGTCTCACCGCTGCCATTTTATTCATACGGATTTTTATTAAATTTCCTTTGTTCATATCGTTAAGGACGAATCATGGATGATAAAAAGCTTTGGTTTTTTGTTAAAGCTCAATTGTACACAGAGTTTTCTACTTAAATGACTTGCCGATATCATGACAAACATTCATAATATCCAAAAAACAAAAATGGCATTTTTACATTAAAATGTTATTGAATGAATACTGAAAAATTCAAAAAATTGCATGTCGTCGTTTACTTAGAATCAATTCCGATAGAACACTCAATTTTTCCGCCGTTTGACCGAGCACTGCCCTTAAAACTAACAAGGTTTATATTATAATGAAACGGTTTGCTCCATTTACGTTTCGAATTATTTTGCGGCCCTGAAAAGGGCCATTTTTTGATGATAACGGGAAGGAGGTTAGTTAACCACCAAAACCATAGAGAGTGCGGCCTTGACGCTTCAACGCATAGACGACGTCCATGGCAGTTACGGTTTTCCTCTTGGCATGCTCAGTATACGTGACTGCATCACGAATGACGTTCTCTAGGAAGACCTTGAGAACACC
>JARPRG010000990.1:0-11049 GCA_031001745.1 Hartigia nigra | reverse complement strand
TATTAATTCCCCTGGGGAATATTGTGTTTTCTTTTATTTTGCATGTGCGAGTGGATTCCGCAAGGAAGCCAAGAAATCTTAAAGAAGTTAAGGGCCCGGAGGAGATTATCAACGGTCCCGACAAGAAAAGGGGCCTCAACAACAACAGCTACGGGCCTGGAGTGGCGCCGCCGAGAGATGGGAGGACCGCTGAGGCCATAGCGCGCCAAAAGGAAGGCCTCCTACGCCAAGGGTCGCGACGAGCATCTTCGAGATCCTGAGCTGACCAGGGGGTTGTTGTGGTGGCACGGAGCAGCTCATCGAGGGATACGAGGTGGATGTGATTCCCACCTCAAGAAGCGACACGACAATCCCCGAGAAAATGGATGGCTAGCAGGATCTACTTTTCCGCGATCGGGAAAACACTCCAAGATCGCGAACGGATTGGCGGAATCGGGAATCGCGTGAATCGGATTGGCCGAAAGGGTAGTGCCCCTCCGCGTAGACAGGGAACGCCAGCGCTCCTGTACCCCGGTAGCGTGACCAGTGATGCCAGATGGAGGGAAAAATCCCGCCGGCGGGATTTTTGCCTCGACAAAGTCCCGCCGTACCGCCAGCTCTCGCCTGCCACTACTCGCCCGCGTAGCCAATCACAGTCTCCAAACGTCACGTGACCGCTCGCCACTCCCAATCAACCACCAGGCGACTGATGTCTGAGCGCTAAAATACAAACTATGAATTAGCAATTGATGTACAAGGACTTGAATTGTTAATAAATAAACACATTTTTTGTTTTAATTAATTAATTGTTTATTGTACCAATTATTTATGCATTTTAATTATTAATTTGGAGACCGTGGATATTAGATTTTCACTAGGTCTCCGCGGGAGCGACGGAAGGAAGGGTGGTGGCAGACGGAGGGGCAATGGGGGCCATTACGGCAACGTTAACTACTACTACGTTTATTGAATCATCAAACGATGACTTCGAGGATAGATAGATTATCATGATTAAAATTACATTCTGAAAAGAAATCTATCTATCCTCGAAGTCATCTTTTAATGATTCAATAAACGTAGTAGTAGTTTAATAATTAGGTTTTTACGTTTTTTAATTTCAATTTGTTAATTATTGTTTTAAGTTCTTAATCATAGTTTTAATTTTAATGATTAATTTTGTTTAAAAATAAATTTGAATTATTATTGTAAGCGTTTTATGTTTTAATTGCGTCTCAATTTATTTCCTTTACTTTTCTTACTCTCATTTCCTCACATCCTTGTACACTTCTGCGTACCATCCAATTACCAATCATTCCTAGTTTAACTGATTGAATTCCTAATCATCCCGCTATACTCTTACCTGCATATTGTTTCTCTATGTCACTCAGCCTCTTTTTACACAAAAAGTACTGAAATCACATTATAATGCCAAATATAATAGGCACTACATATTTGCTCATTGGACCATCTGGTACTAGCTCATAATTTTTATTTTATATTCAGATCCTCCTATAACGCCTTCACTATGTGTTTACATTCGCACTGCTACTTATATTTAATAATAATTTCATCGTCATTGCGTAGTTCATAAAACGTAACTATTATTAACTATTATTAATTCTTTTTTATTATTTGTCTTTTTACTACATTCAAATAAAGCGCCATAGACATGGAGTCGCATGACACGAAGCGTTGGAGGGGAAGTAAGCCAGCTGTGCACCTTCCCCTCTACCGCCGCGCGCAGCCGGGCCGCAGAGTGGGGGCAGTACGGGATTTTTTCCGCCATCTTTCCTGGCATCACTGAGCGTCACTTGCGGTGTAGCCGACTTAGCGTACAGAGGTGCAGAAAAAAAGAAATTATAAAGTGAGTGTAGCAAGAGTGAGAGTGTAAAGGTAGAGTAAGAAAGTGAAAAGAGGAAAAGGAAGCTTGAAGGAGACATCGAGAGACAGGACGAGGCGGGATCGAGAGAGCGAGAGAGAAGACAAAAGGAGAGAGAGCTTGTAATGACCCAAAATATTCATACTAGCGACATCCTTGGGATAATTCGTAAAAATAGCAAATAGTCAAAACTAGCGACATCCTACATCTAACGGACGAAGTTGATCCCAAGAGATTAGTTGGTTGCTAAATTTCGTCCTGCTGCTGCCTGGTGTCGTCCCTTTCTCTCTCTGACCATCATCGAGAGCGGACGTCACCACGCAGCACAAAAACATCTCAAAGGTAACTAACCGAAATCCGTTAGGTTAAACATGTATTCTTACTGCTATTTTATTATATCCATATTAGAGAAAGAAAGGGCCATCGTTCCGGCATCAAACATAGTGGAAAGGAATTTCGCGACTAACCCCGAAATCAGAGGCGGTCAGTTAATAAAAACAAAGGACTCCATCTACCCAGACGTAACAAAAAAAGGACTAGTCGATGATGATGAACGAGATACGCGTTACAAGATAAGCGATTTTATTCAATATAATATAGTATATTTGTATTTGTATTTTTCTATGACATAAGGCTTAGCCGATATATATATCAGTATGGGTAATGCGTGATAGTATGGGTAATGAGAGAGCATGATAGAGACAAATTTTTGTAATTTGTATTCTATTAAGGAATCTAACTCATCATAGCAAGATCACTTAACTATTTTATGTGTTGAGATTTGGTCAAGGCCAATCTAAAATTTATTCTTGTAATAAACAGCCATTCAGTATTATATATGAGATTAGACTGAATTTATTTTTCATCTATTTACTTATTATTCATTGCATTTTTGTTTTTTATTTTTATGTTAAATAAGAAAAATAACGACGAAAGAACCTTATAAAATGGCGCCCAACGTAAAGGCATGAAATGAGTGATTCCTAATAGAGTATAGTCCAGAAAGTTGTCTGTTCGTGTAATTGAATCAAAATCTGAAGTTTCTATAAAAAATAGACTAAATAATATATTTGATAACAATAATCATTCTATTATTCTATTGTAAGGGTCTACTATGAAATGAGTTGTAAGAAGGACACACTCAAAATTGGTCAAGTAGAATTAGACATAGTCTCTTTATTTCAAGGAAGCGTCAATACAGTACAGGGTCTCGCGTCGAACTGACCTCTCTCCTTCTTTCTTTTGCTTTCTCTCGTCGGTCACGGGTAATACCCAAGTCATGTTTGTGTTTAAAATTAAGCGTTATTGTATTTGAATATGAGCGGGATAGCGGATTCCGACGCTCACAGTTCGGCCGTTCCTGACAAAAGTCTGCCCCGGACTTATCTTCAGTGAATTATTATTCTATTCTCCCCATATTCCACAAATAATATCGTGATATTCGTCAGTAAATTTTACCCTTTTTTTTTTCTTTTTATTCTTATTATTTTTCAATACGTATCGTCGCCGTCAACATCTACTCATCTGCGCACTCAGTCTTACTATCGCTAGAAACTGTGTGAGAACACCAGGGCCTCATATTCATTGCTTCCCAGGTACTACAATAAGGTCTCTGCGTAATTTGATGATTTTCCACGTCCGCGACAACGTAACGATCATTTCGTAATACTTTGATTACGCGATACGGACCCTTGAATTTTGGAATTATTTTATGGGGTGCCCCTGCTGTACTCTCAAAGTTTTTTATCATGACGTAATCGTCTACGTCATACTTATGCGCGTCTTTTCGTTTTTTATTAAAATACTTTTCATTATAATTCTGTGATCTTTCTATCTTTTCAGCCGCTTTCGCTCGTAACGTTTCTATATCACGCTTCTCATTTACAACGGTAGACTCAACGTAGTCCTTTATTTCGTCAGCGATCTTCCCACGCTGGTTAATACCAAACAAAAGCTTCGCGGGCGTCTCACCCGTTGATTTATTTATTAAATTGTTCAAAGCGAACTCGACATCGTCTAAAATTCTGTACCAGTACTGACCGGACGCGTTATCTACTACTTTTCCCCAGTATTGCACCTAATACTCGATTAACCCGTTCGACTTGGCCATTGGCTTTCGGGGAAGCCGTTGCAATTTGCACATGCTTAATATTATTTTCCTTGAGGAATTCGTTAAAATCGTGTGATGTGAAACTAGTCCCTCGGTCAGACACAATACATTTCGGCCTACTATAATTTACAAAGAAATTTTTCAAACAATTGATTGTCTCGTTGGTCGATGTGGTTTTTGTCGCATACAATTTGGTATATTTCGTGAAAGCGTCAATCACAACGAGAATGTGACGTTTTGTCAGTCGCTCCTTTTCTACAGGTCCATAGTGGTCGATATGCACCGTTGAAAAAGGTACGTTACCCTTCGGAAGGCTATGGAGAAAGCCTTCAGCCTTTTCCGTGATTGGGTTGAAGGCTGTACACTTCAAACAATTTTGTATATAGATTTTAACTGTCTCCTTCATGTTCGGAAACCAATAGGTAGCTTTTATCGCCCCACACGTTTTCTCGACTGATGAATGTCCCATCTCGTCATGATATTTCCTTATCACGTGAGCGATCATGCTCTGCGGTACATAAAATAATAGCTCCATTCCTTCTTTTCGGTATACGAGACCATTTCGCATTTCGAAGAAATGATGCTCCGATTTTTCTAAACGCTCTCTTAGCTCTCTAATCACGGGGTCACGGCCTTGGCTTATGGCGAGATTGACTTCAAACGGATTATCCTCCACGACTAATACGTTTCTCGCACGGCTAAGCGCATCAACATGCTGCATTCTATTTCCTGCACGATGTTCGACCTCATAATCAAAATTTTCGAGCTCTAAGGCCCACCTCGCAATCCTTGGATTAATTTCCTTTTTATTTAGAGTCATTTTCAGGGAATTGCAGTGTGTTAAAATTTTGAATTTGATTCCGTGCAAATATACCCGAAATCTTTGAAGAGAATAAATAATCGCCAGAGTTTCCAATGCAAAACAATGGTACCTACTCTCTGTTTCGCTCGTGAGCTTTGAGAAATAGAATACAGGATGAAGCTTACGATCCGCCTTACGCTGTAGCAGCACGCTGCCGTAACCTTGTGAGCTGTCATCGCAGTGTAGCTCGGTTTCGTCGTTTGGGTTGTAGATAGCCAAAATCGGTGCTTCAACGAGCTTTCTTTTCAATAACTCAAATGCGTTTACCTCGACCTCACCAAATTGGAACTGAGCTCCTTTTTTACATAGATCGTATAATGGTTTTGCAATTACAAAAAACCCTTCAATAAATTTTTGAAAGTACGAACTCATACCGAGAAAACGCCTGACACCTCGTACATCTTGTGGTGGGGGATACCTTGTTATTGCCGCGATGCCGTCATCCGTTGGACTTATTCCTTCTCGAGATACACGGTACCCTAAATACTCGATATTGTCATACAAAAATTTACATTTATCGGTACGTAGTTCCAACTTGCTGGCTACGAGCACTTCTAGGACATCCTTGAGTATGCAAAGATTTTGCTCGATAGTTTCTGTTGCGATCATGAAATCATCGAGGTACGCGATCATGTCTCCTCGATCGATAAATTCTTTCAGAAGTTGGTTGATCCATCTTTGGAACTTTGTCGGTGCACCTTTGAGTCCAAACGGCATCTTTACATACTCATACTGCCCGATTGGTGTAACAAACGCCGTATATTTAATCGAATCTTCCGCTACTGAGATATGGTGGAAACCGTCCTTTAAATCGAGTACTGTGAAATACTGTTTCCCTTGCAATACGTCGAGTTGATCTTCGATGAGTGGAAGGGGGTAATTATCCCGAAGAGTCAGTTTATTTAGCGTTTGATAATCGACGCATATTCGAGTCTCTCCATTTTTCTTTTTGACTAGTACGATAGGTGAAGCGTACTCTGACTCACACGGTCTAATGATCCCGTTCTTGAGCAATCTATTGACTATTTCGCGAACCCGCTCTTTCTCAACGTATGACAATCTTCTAGGCGCGAAATGAAACGGTTGATCATTAGTTAACGTTAGTTTCAATTCCGCTTTTACCTTCGGTTCTTCCAGGCGAACAGGTTCCAAATATTTTTCTCAAAAAATCTGTTGTACCTGCTTTTGAATTTCAATTGATATCGTAGGGTTTATGGCCAACGAGTCTGCTGTATCCTCTCCCGGCGAGGAAACGTCAATATTAGCTATCTCTATGGCCTCGGTTTCGTATTCGTTTGTTGTCGCTTCTCTCAAGCCAAGGCCTAACCGTTTAATCACATCACGGCCCAAAATTACACATGATACCATCGTGGAATCGGGAATGACCATCAACCGCGAATCTCTTTGAATTTTTCCGTTAATCTGAATATCGAGATTGACCGTGCCGAGGATAACTAAACTACTGCTATTAACACTAAACCTACCGAAGATTTTTGTTAAAGGCAAATTTATATTGAAAACGGTCAAATGACCACCCGTCGGAAGGTTTAGTGTTAATTCCCCGGAATTTGTGACAATAATCGTTGGTACATTCAATCACATCGCTCGGGACATAACGTAATTTTATAAAACTAATCGGACTTCCCGTATCAAACAAAGTTAATAATTCAATTCTTTCTTTTTGTCCCTAAGGGTACATAGTATACAAAACATTTTTACAGTACTCATCGTCCTCGACCGGCGCTGGAAACACGTTATTGACTGGGCGTGATTTGTTCGGGCATTCCCTCGCATAATGTCCCGATTTGTTGCAGACGTAGCAAGTAATTTCTTTCTTCGGTAGCTCAGGGCATTGCGGTCTGATATGCCCTTCCTTATTACAGTGGAAACACTTTCTTGATGCGCGACGATCTACTGTGCCCTCTCCCATGCTCTCACTCGTGCCGCTTGGTGATGATTGCTGCTTTTGACCCGGCTTATAGGTGTCATATCTGCCGCGACTCTTCCTCTCTACTTTGGACGGGCGTAGCGAAATTTTCTCGAAAGCCGCCAATAGAGATGCTTTATTCTTGAATCCTTGCATTCGAGCTTGATCTTGCAGTCGTATATCTGGTATTCCGTCAATTATATATTCGACGATCTCATCTTCGAGTATCCCAACACGATTGGCCAATATTGTTTTTTCATGATGGTAATCGCTGAAGGTCTCTCCATTGTTCCATTTTCTGTTCTCGAACTGTCGACGAAGAGCAACTTTAGTCGAACGATGGTCAAACATAATTCGCATTTCTTCTAACAATGTTCCGAGGTCCATTTCGATGTGCTCAGGTTTCGAGTGAAACCAGTCAAGTGCTTTTCCCTTTAGTTTTGATCCCACGAGTATTCGACTCGAGTGGTCGTCCAAATCGTACGAATTTCTCAACAGTTGCAGTTGTTTTTCCCAATTCGAGAAGGTGTCTTGGGCTCCATAAAAATCGCTCAATAAATCCGATAGAGCCTTAATGTTGACCGTACGCGGCCGTTCAGCCACTGCCGGGCGTACATTTGCGCGGGCTAGATCAAGTTCTCTCCGAGTTACTGCTAGTTCTCGCTGCATAAATTCTCGTTCCCGCCTCAATAAATCAATTTCTTGTTGCATATTCCCCATTTGTATCGGAAGAGGAGAATAATTGTGTGACGACCCGCCCCCTTGATGTGCCACTTCCTCAAGGTCCTGCTCGTCTATCCTCCACTCGCCACTCGGATCTGATTCTTGTAATCTAGCAATCAATTCGTTTTTCGAGCCGGCTGTCGGGAGGTTTCGTTCCTGCAGTTTTGCTTTTAATTGAATAACTGTAAATTCCATTGGTTCCCGCATCTTCGGTTATACACAATACACACGCAGAAAATCAATTGTATATACGCACACCGCGTAGTGTCCACTGGCAACTACTGTACGCGAGCACACAGAAGGCTCTCCTTGTAGTGCCTACACACACATATACATACAGTACAGTCATTTGATGAATACAAGTTTGACACAAGTGCGACCACAACAATACACTCACAGCACTTGTTCAATTTCGCGCGGGCGATATCTTCTCGAAATACGTACACAGCGCTACTGTGACGTCACGTAGGTCACACCACAGATCACGTGATTTCGATTTGACCGTTACAAGAAATTTTTGCGAATTTTCGATGAAGATAACGACGTTTTTCAGTCTCTCATCCGCATCTATTGTATCGCAATTTTGCTGAAGTCCCGTTCTCAGCTTTTCCGGTCCACACGACCCTGTCACCGTTGCTCTCACGGCACTCGAACTCTCACTTTTCGAGATTTATTTTTTCTATTCATAGACCAATTTACCGTCGACCCTGAATCACACACGCAACAAGCGATTCCTCGGAAAATGAAGAACAACGTGGTTACTGATTACAGCAGCGCTGTCCGATCGGGAAAATGATACGCAACTCCCACGAGACCGATACTCGTTTTCCGATTATGTTCGCGATCCAGCACACGCGCTCAACGATTGTACTCCCGGATACCGTTTTCGACTTTTCCAATGCTACGAATCTTACGACGTTTTTCAGAATCCCGGCTGTAACTTTAGCTTCTTCTGTTATGGACGTTATTTTGTTAAGATCCGACTTCTGAGATTGTAAGGGTCTACTATGAAATGAGTTGTAAGAAGGACACACTCAAAATTGGTCAAGTACAATTAGACATAGTCTCTTTATTCCAAGGAAGCATCAATACAGTACAGGGTCTCGCGTCGAACTGACCTCTCTCCTTCTTTCTTTTGCTTTCTCTCATCGGTCACGGGTAATACCCAAGTCATGTTTGTATTTAAAATTAAGCGTTATTGTATTTGAATATGAGCGGGATAGCGGATTCCGACGCTCACACTATCGAATAATGATCATGAGAAGGAGCCGGATCCAATTGTTAGTGCGGTGTCCAATGATCGTTCTGATATTGATGATTTAAAATTGTTGAACACTAATGAAAATGAAGTTTTTTCATCTTGTATGATGTTCTATTGTAATTATATGGATAACTCATGTATGTTAAATAATATAAAAACTTATCAATCTAAATGTTCTAATATAAATATGAATATTACGAAAGAACAAATTCAACATGGAAAGAATCGGAGCATCCATTGTATGAAATTAAGTCAATCAACAATTGCGGATCAGAATATTTCAGAGGTTCATGCGCCTCATGATCAAGCTTGTCGAGTGATTTTAAAAAACCAGAATGATATTATCTTAAATGAGGAACAATCCCCACCAGTAGATTTATTGCAGGGGGAAATCTCAAAATCAGATAAATTTTTGGACGAAGTATTATCAATTGCGCGTCAGCTAACATCGATTAACCACGATCAGAGAAACGAGTTTATAAACCTCATGTTGAAATATCAACAGCTTTTCTCCGACAAGCCTGGCTTTGTTAAGCATTATCAACATCATATTCGGTTAACTAAAGATAACCCATATATTAAACGTTTTTATCCTATACCATTTGAAAAAAGGTCTGCCGTTGAAAAAGAATTGAAGGATATGTTAGAAACTGGAATAATAGAAAGATCTTCGAGTCCATACTGTAATCCATTACATATCGTAGATAAGAAGGACGGTCGAGTACGCATTTGCTTAGACGCCCGTTTTTTAAACGCAGTAATTGAAGGCGACAATGAGTCACCACCTCTTATAGGAGAATTGTTACAAAGTCACCACGGTGTACAGGTCATGTCAACACTAGATTTAACTCATGGATACTGGCAGATTCCGCTAGCAACGGAATCCAGACCATATACTGCTTTTTTATACGGATCATCATTATATCAATTCTGTCGTGTTCCGTTTGGCTTGAAAACTGCAGGTAGTGGGTTTATCCGTGCGCTCAACCTTGCTCTCGGTAATGATTTTCAGGATTTCGTAATCTCTTACATCGATGATCTATTAGTCACGTCGAAAGATTGGTATATACACTTACAGCATCTTGACTTATTATTTTCGCGTCTATGATCTTATAATTTTACATTACGTCTTGGAAAGGCTAAATTTGGAAGATGCTCGGTTCCCTTTTTAGGATTCATAATTTCACCTGAGGGAGTTCGCCCAGATCCCGATAGATTGAAGGTTATCGAAAATTTTAAAGAGCCGCAAAACAAAAAACAATTACAACGATTTTTTGGTATCTGTAACTACTATAGACAATTCAACGTAAATTATGCCTCACATGTACAACCGTTTCGTAATTTGTTAAAAAACAATGCTCATTGGAAATGGACATCTGAACATTTTCAGGCATTCCAAAATTTAAAGAATGCTTTTCGCCGTTGCGTGACACTTAAACATTTGATTCCTGGAGCTGGTTTTAAGGTTCAATGCGACGCAAGCAATTATGGAATTTCTGGTATATTATATCAGATCGATGACAATAAAAATCCATATATTATCGCGTTAGTGAGCCGATGCCTAACTGTACCTGAAATTAAATATACTACGACAGAGAAAGAGCTTTTAGCAATCGTATACTCTATTCATAAGTTTCGTACGTACCTTTTAGGGACACCTTTTGAAGTTATTACCGACCACCGAGGATTAACTTTTTTACATAGTTCAAATTATACTAGTGCCCGTTTAGCTAGATGGAGTTTGCTTCTACAGCAATACAATTTTGAAGTAACATACTGCAAAGGAAGTGATAATGTTATTGCTGACTTCGTCAGTCGAAATCCTGAAGGAAAATTTTATAATGAGAGCTCAGAACACCCTATCATTATGACCATAGGACAATATCTCAAAATAGACGATTTTTCATTAGAAGAAGATTTCTTAAAGGTAATGCATAATATGACAGTCGCAAATGAATTTGCGCAATTAATTAATTCAATAATAAGTGATCAAAACACAGATCCGGAATGTATCGAAATTAGACGGAGGATCGAAGTGCCTGATAAACACACTGACGTAATATTATATAAGGGTTTACTTTTTATGAAACATAGAGTTACTGGACAAGGTAGACTAATCGTACCGATAACATATAGACAATCATTAATTGAAATGTGCCACAATAAAATTGGACATGCTGGAGGCTATAAAACTATTGAATATATGCTGTAACGTATTTCTTTTTCTTAACTCGGTAGCGAGGCCCCAGGTTGGGTGCCATCCGAAACGTAACTTTCCTTAACTCGACACCGATAGCAAAACCGAGAA
>JARPRG010000989.1:0-11213 GCA_031001745.1 Hartigia nigra | reverse complement strand
CTCTCTCTCACTTAGCACGGATCCGAACCTTCCTGCGCTACGGAGTGTCGGTAAATGTCGGTGCAGGAATCCTGGTCCAGAACTCTCCTTGTATATCTACTGAGGTATTTCCAAATCGGTGGATTGGAAGAGGAGCAAACTTCATGCAGTGGGTAACAAGATCGCCGGATCTTAATCCACTGGATTTTTATTTAAGGAGGCATTTAAAATCAATTGCCTATACCACACCGTGCCGATCTCTCGCAGAACTAAAGAGCAGGATAATTGTCGAATGCGACATGGTGAGTAGTATAGCTGTGGGAGTTCTGGACCAGGATTCCTGTACCCGACATTGACTGACACTGTAGAACAGGGGTTGGCAACCTATGACCCGCGGGTCACCGAGTGACCCATTTGATAATTTCAAGTTACCCACTTTAGTTCCGAAAATAATGTATAATATATAAAAATAAATTATAAACCATAAATACGAAACAAAGATTTTAAGAATAAAAAAAAATTGAAAATAGATACTAAGAACAACATTTTAGTTCGATTACCATGGATCTTATACACATAAGTGTTTATGTATATAAAATCCATGTCGATTACAAAGTTGCAGTGACGATAGTAGGCGGAATACAGCGATATTGTCCGAACAAATTTTACCATTATTGGACGCGCGTGTCGTTCTCTCAGTTGTGTGTCAGTTATAGTTTAGAGCACATGTTCAGTAGCACAAGAATAGTGACGCAATTATAGTTGCGCAGCTAAATAATTACTACCTAGTAAAATAAATATAATTATTTAAAAAAAAATTACCATGAACAAACAAAAAGCAAAAAAGAGAGTATTTCAAGATGTTTGGATAGAAAAGTATGGGTGTATCGAAAATGGTGACAAATTGATATGTACTTTATGTACAGATATAATTACCGCCAGGACTTACAATATTGAGCGACGCTTTTCTTCAAAACATAAAGATGTGAGTAAAATGGCAAATGAAGATAAATCTGAATACATTGCTAAACGTGTATTAAATTTTGGAAAACAAAATAAATTCTTAAAGAGTTTTGTTACCAGCAACAATCACGCTACATCTGCCAGCTTTGTTGCAGCTCTTAGCATTGGTACCAACGGAAAACCATTTACAGACGGCAAGTTTTTGAAAAACGCATTCATATATTGTTCAGAACACTTATTTCATGACTTCGTAAATAAAGAACAAATAATTGAGAGAATCAAAGAAATGCCATTGTCAGCTAGAACAGTCCAGCGTCGCGTTGAAGATATGGCCAAAAATATTGATGAAATATTGATGAAAAATGATTTGTTATCTTGTGACATAATTAGCAATTGATGAAAGTACCGATATAAATAGTATTGGTAGGCTTGCAATAATTATTAGATTTGTATCAATAAATAGCTCGAATGTCAATGAAGAACTATGCGTTCTTGCTTCAATGAATAACACGACCAAAGGCACTGATATTTTTCGTCAAGTACAAGAGTTTACCAATTTCAAAAATGGTCAAGTATTGGATGTAAAAACTAAATTATTTTCCATAACAACTGATGGTGCTCTAAGTATGAGAGGAAAAACTGTTGGATTTGTAAAACTAATGGAAAATGAACTTGGCCGTTCACTTTTATCGTTTCATTGTATCATACATGAAGAAAATTTATTTGCAAAGGCGTCAACGCAACAACTTAAAGATGTAATGGAAAAGGTTGTTAAGATCGTAAACATGATAATAGCGCGATAAGCATTAATACACAGACGCTTTAAAGCTTTTTTGGAGGAAATTGAATCGAAATATGGAGATTTGTTGTTACATTCTGAAATACGATGGTTAAGTCGAGGCAAAGTTCTTAATAGATTTGTAGAGTGTTTTGATGATATACAAATATTTCTTCACGAAATCGGTGAAAATGATCTCGAACTCAATGATAAACAATGGTTTTTAAGACTTTTGTTCTTAACAGACATAATGAACCATTATAATGATTTCAACGTACGACTCCAAGAAAATAACCACACAATTTTGAAAATGTATGAGGAATGGAAGAGTTTTACTTCAAAATTGATAATATTTGAAACTGACATAAAAAGTAAAAAATTTCATTTCTTTCCCTTGTTATAAAGGGAATATGAACATGAAAATATCGATGAAAGCAATTTAAATATGTTCGAAAGTTCGATTTTTGTCATTAAAAGTGAATATGAAAGTCGGTTTCAAAGTTTTAAGAAGCATGGAGAAATGTTTACGTTTATAATAAAGCCTCAGGAAATAGAAGAAAATGTTTTAAATTTGCAGTATTTTCAATGTCCAAAAATTGACAATTTTAGTTTAGAAATGATTGATTTTCAAAATTCGACGTTATGGACGGATAAATTTAAGACATTGCGGAAAGGTTTGGAAAAAACAGAAGATAATCATCTTCTCATGATATCAACATGTTGGGCATCACTTCCTACGAAGTTTTCATCTTTGAAACAAATTGACTTTGCCATTTTGTCCACATTCGGTTCAACTTATAAATGTGAGCAAATATTTTCACAAATGAAATTTATATTAAGCGAAAACAGGAACAGGTTAACTATCGAAAATTCAGATGCTTGTATTCGTCTTAAAACGACTAACTATAAACCAGACTTGACTAAATTGACGTCACAAGTTCAACATCAGGGGAGCCATTGATATCGTTTATAAATAAAGTTCATTTAACTATGTTTGTAATTATTTTCTTAATAAAATACATCTTATTATTTACTAAAAGACTGTTTTAATACGAAAATATCTCTGACCCAAACGTCTCTTTAATACTCACATTTTGGTTGATGGTAAGTTGGCGTCGTGAGGCCTACGATTTTCGAAAGTGACGTCATCGAGAACCCTCGGTTCTAGGAATTTGGGTTGGATTCTATAAATTTTGCGTTGGATCCCAGGAATCCTACGTTCGATTCTGGGAATCGCGCGCGATCGAGAATGTTCTAGAACATTCTTGAAGATTCCGGAACCTTCGACGGTTCGTGTCCGTGCTAAATCGTGGAGGATCGCTCCCAAAGCCGGCGGCCCTCTCGCGCGACGTTTTGAAGCAACCCCTCTCCTCTCGACCTGAAGAAGCTTCGGGAACCTTCCGGAAGCTTTGCTGCCTCCCTCCCTCCCAACCCCCGTGCAGGTTCACGCAGTTTTCGGAAAGCAGCCTTCAGCAACGTGCCAATTCGACCTTGAACGATAACGTTATCTCTCTCAGAATCGCACATCGAGGGTGCAGCCCTCTGGAATGCGGATCAGTGCGGACGGCTGTCCTCGGAAGCTTCTGGAACCAACCACTTGCAGGTTTTGTGTTTGAGAACGATTCAGGGAAATTTGTTGGCGATTTGATTCCAGGAATTTTTCTCGGCAGGTTTCGGAGAACAGCTCACGGAGCTTGAACATTATCTCGCGGAGTTACGCGTCGAACTTCGACGAAGGTTTATAACATCTTTGATATTCGCCGGTGTCAAGTTACTCGCTGGTAAATAAGTGATCCTTCCCGAAAGCGCATCGAGGAGTCAGAGTCCACCTGTATTCTAGAAATAGAAAAATACGCTTCTGGTTCTCCCCCGTGCGATTGACCCATTTTTTTTTTATTGTTTGTAAACTAATTCTACGATGTAGTTGCACTGTTATTTATTGGTATATCCGAATATTCTAGAAATGTACTATCACTTTCTTCGAAGTATCAGGTTACTCGAAATGCGTGATGCTGCCAAGTGTTATCGCTTAAAGCAATTCCAGGAAGACCTTGAAATTTTCATATAAAAGCCCTTTGATGATGGGCAGTTTGCCAAGTCTTCAAGCATAACAATAGTGAAATCAAAATGGATTCTGCAAGGTGTAAGTAACAAAAATCTTAACAGCGTTTGGAATACTAAAATCCTTCAATGAAAAATGTAAACACTGTCAGAAGAGTGGTGAAGGAACGGCAAGAGAGCGAAGAAGTGACAGAGTGCGTTGGGATGACTTGGAATCGGCCTTCAAGGGAAGAATAAGGACGGGAGTGATAGCAAATCTGCGGCACAAGGACTTGAAACGTTTCTTTGAAGATTCCAGAAAATTATAGAAAATTGTTCGCCGTTAGAATAAAAAATACGCTCCGAAAGGATGGAAATTTAAAAGTAAACCTCGTCTTCATCCAGCTACAAATCATATAGACAGGATTAGTTCGTACCGCCATTTCAGTTCAGGGCTAAGATATGAAGGTTTAAATTTTCCTATTAGTTTAAAGGATATTGCAAAATTCGAAAAGATGAATGATTTGACAATTACTGTTTATGGAATAGAGCGCAATGAGAATAAGTGTGATAATGAAATAGTACCAATTTATCTAAGTCAAGAAAAATTGAACAAAGTAATTGACCTACTTATGCTAGAAACAAAAATTTATTCGAATGGAGACGATGTAGATTTCATTCATAGACTGTAATGTTTACCACTTTCCCTGGATCCGAAATCTATCTCGCTTATTGAGTGCACAAATGTCAAAGCATCATGGTTATATCAAACTGTGTGACAGATATCTATGCCACTTTACAACAGAAATTTTTTTTCAAAAACATAGACTGGACTGTATGAATATAAATAAATGTAAAGTGGAATTACCAAATGAAAAGGATAAAATTCTAAAATTTAAAAATTATAAACACAAAGAAGCTGTACCGTTTGTTATATGTATATGCTGACATTGAGTGTATTTTAGAGCCAGTTACGGATATTTCTAAATCGTCAAACACAACGATTTATCAAAAACTTTGATGACTGTATCTCCAAATTTAAAGCCAATCGTGGAAATAATTGTATGGGATGGTTTATGAATAAATAAAAAGAGTTAGCTCAATTCATAGAATCTCATCTTAAACGCAACGTGCCTATGGAACCATTGAATTTCGAACAGAAAAATTAATTTCATTCAACGCAGACTTGTCACATTTGTCAAAAACCGTTCACATCTCAAGATGTTAAGCACCGTGATCATTGTCATTTTACGGGTAAATATCGAGATGTTGCGCATCAGAGTTGTAATTTAAATTATAAGAACTCGAAGTTGATATGGAATATCCAATTGAACTTCAAGAACTCCATAAAGATTTACCACTTTGTCCAGAACAGTATGCCCCTCCAGGATCTAAAAAATCTAAATTGATGACAACACTCCTCCCAAAAGAAAGGTACATAATTCATTACCAAAATTTGAAACAGTGTTTAAGTTTAGGTATGAAGTTGGCAAAAACTCATCGTGTTCTAAAATTTAGACAGTCACCATGGCTCAAGAAGTACATAGATTTAAACACTGAATTGAGAAAAAAGTCAAATAATGATTTTAAAAAGAACTTCTTTAACCTTATGAATAATGCGGTTTTTGGTAAGACGATGATATGCAGGATTTTCTATTCTCGACATCTCCAAAATATATATTTATGATTTCTGTTTTGTGGGCGCGTCTTCTTTAATGAAAAAGAGGCTGCGTATTTATTCTAAAAAAAAATACAATGTTTAAATTGAAAATGATTCTGATTCAATAAACAAGGATTAAAAGGGGTAGGGAAAATAAATCAAACATGTTTTCTTGAGCCATACAGTTTTACGTTTACTATGACTCAGAGAGGAAAATCTGCTAGGCGTGAACCTCAGAGAAAAAACCCCGTCGCAAATAATAAACTTACAATAGATACAGTCTTTTAGTTTTATCAAATATATTTCGCGTGATAATTATCGTGAAGATGAAATCTACAGTCAGAAAGGAGATATATATGTGCATAAGTATTTTATGGTTATTATGTCCTTCAATATGGTTATTATGGGTATAAGTAGTTGTCGACCTCGTAAGCATTGCGCTTGTGGCAAGGTATCACCGTCTGATTCGGTGTACTTGACGGTTTGTTTTATGTGAATATGTAAATGCGTAAATAAGTCGACTGACGACCTGTGGTCAAGCGTTGCACTTGCTTGCTGGTACAACCGAGCTGTGCCGGTATGCCTGGCGGGACGTACCGCGCTTGTTAATGTACTTACAGCTAATGTTCAGCTCACCAGCATGCAGATAATTAGAAAGGGTTAAAACCCGAAACCTCACGAAATCCGAGTAGTGACCAAATCGCAATCAAATCCCTCAGATTATTCGTTTTTTCCGGGAAACGCACAGAGAAAGACGACTATTCACGAGTCCCACAACCACTCGACAGACTCTGCCGGGGCTTGGCTAGCGTTATCCCCTCCACCTTAACGCCCGCCCGAGAGACATGCAGGAAAAACGTTCGGCCGCGCGATGCGACTGTTCGTATACACGCGCGAGTGACCGTTGGTAACTCTAAAAACTATTCGTTCGACCGAACAGACTCCCCCCGTTGCGAGGAAAGCGAGCAAGCATGTTTTTTTTTTTATAATTGTATACAATAGTGCGCAATTGAAGTGGAACACTTGAATTTTCGTGTATCTCTGCGAAATTATGACCGATTTTAAAAAACCAAAGATATATTTTTCAGGAACTTTCCTTCCCGCTCGAATCGTAGAGATTTTATCCCGATCGAATACAAAATGGCCGATGGGGAGGGGTTGGAGTGAAATCGTGCTTTTTGGGAGTTTTCGTAAAGTGCGAGAACTAGTAGTTCCGGAAGGAAATTCATATTTCTAATTATGGCACGAAAAAGGGCAACCTTCGGCAGTCAAAAAACACCGCCATTGAACGCCTGTAGCATCACTCTGGGGGGAGCTGCACCCCCTTGAAGTGAAAACACTTAATTGGCCATAACTTCCAAACGCGCCGGCCAATCTGGTCCAGTTTTTGCGAGTAACCATCTTTAACGGTAATACAAATTCCCTCAAAATTTTTTTTCTCAGAGACGATTACGTCACGAAGAACTCGAGACATCATGACCGCACCTTAAGCTTCTCCGCCATTTTTCATTAAGAATGCGATGAAGTAGAAGTTTTATATTTATTCCACATTATAGCTGAGATTTCAACGATTAAAATGCGCTATTAAACATTGAGTTTTGTAAGGGGTTAAATTTTTCATTTGAAAAAACGTCTAATTTTTGCGCGATACTCGGGGGCCAACAGCTTGGCAGGCGTGGTGGGGCGGTTGGCCCCCGAGTACCTCGCAAAAATCAAACGTTTCTTCAAATAAAAAATTTAACCCCTTACAGAACTCAATGTTTAATAGCGCATTTTAATCGCTGAAATCTCGGCTACAACATAAGGTGAATGTGAAATTTATATTTCATCGCATTCCTAATGAAAAATGGCGAAGAAGCTTAAGGTCCGCTCGCGATGTCTCGATATTTTTATGACGTAATCGCCTCTGAAAAACGCAATTTTGAGAGAATCTGTATTATCGTTAAAGATGGTTACTCGCAAAAACTGGATCAGATTGGCCGGCGCGTTTGGAAGTTATGGCCAATTAAGTGTTTTCACTTCAAGGGGGTGCAGCTCCCCCCAGAGTGATGCTACAGGCGTTCAATGGCGGTGTTTTTTGACTGCCGAAGTTTGCTCTTTCTCGTGCCATAATTAGAAATATGAATTTCCTTCCGGAACTACTAGTTCTCGCACTTTACGAAAACTCCCAAAATGCACGATTTCACTCCAACCCCTCCCCATCGGCCATTTTGTATTCGATCGGGATAAAATCTGTACCATTCGAACGGGAAGGAAATTTCCTAAAAAATATGTCTTTGGTTTTTAGAAATCGGTCATAGTTTCGCAAAGATACACAAAAATTAAAGTGTTCCACTTCAATTGCGCATTACTGTATTATTGCCAATTTCCGTACCAATATTTCCACACAAACCCTCATTATTACCGCCATCATATTCCATTTGTATAACCTGGCTCTCCAACATTTCTTGTGAAAAATTGTTAGAAATAATATTATCTGTGTTGTTAATTGTTACATTAGAGTTATTGTCTCCCTGTTCATTGTCTGCAATTAAATCCTCATCAATCAGTTTTGCTCCTACTAATTTCGTGCGGCCGTTTATATAATCAATATGAAGTTTAAAAAATCTATCAGCCCCTATTGGTAGGGTCTAATTCTTAAGAATATGCGTTTTTATTCTATTAAATTCGCCTTCTACATGTGCACTGAAGGCCGGCACACGTCCATATCCAAATTTGCCTCGGACCACACAGGACCACAGAGGCAAATATGCAATATCCTTCATCAACTTCTTTGATAATGCTGGAAAATAATGGGCATTTTCTCTATCACCAGTTTGGGTTTGAATGCTAACATTTATGTGATTCGCAATTTTTTCTCCCCATTTTAGCCATTCGTTTTTATTCTCTTCAGCATTTGAAAATTCAGATTCATCTGCGTTACGAACTTCAAAATCGTGTAAATTACAGTCTACTTCATTATCCATGTCGGGAAATTGTGCCTACAGAATATAATAAAATGATTCGAAATACTAATGTAAATAGTACAAAATATGTAAGCATGAAAACCACAAGGAATAACTTTTACAAATTATATATAAGATCTATATTAAAATACGTTGCAAATATAATTGTTTATCTGAAATAATTTCAGTATGCAGAGAAATTTGTAAAAAAAATTGTGTATTATGAAAACATTTGTTCATTTCAAATTTAGAAAGCAAATATTGTTATAATTTTAACGCTTTTTAACTAAGGGTATATAAATAAACAAGAAAATACAACAAGACAATAAAAAATTGTACGTACGTTTTCTTCTGAAATTAAATTTTTAAGAAAGATTTTAGCGTCTTCACTCTCGCAATGCTTGCCATCTGATAAAGAACCTTCAGTCTCAGATAAACTTATAAGGAAAATAGACTTCAAAATTTTCTCCGCCTCTCGCAAAGATTTACATAGAATCAGTTGTCCGATTGTGGATAAATAAAAAACTATAATTCTATGTGGCACGGCTTTTAAAAAATCGGCGTAAATTTTCATAAAATGTGCTACGTCAATTCTAATGTAACATTGTGGAACAGTAGATAGGAAACAACCATTCGCATATTCATTCATCGTTGAGTAGGATGTAAAAGCTCTGATAGTAGCATTTAGAAGAGCTTTAGAGTATTTGTATTGTATTTATATTGTATTGAGTTTGTGTTGTGACTTTCGCTCAGCAGCTGCGAAATTGAAAATTGCGCTTCTTCGATGTTCATTACAATCTGATAAAGAAAAATTGGACCTGCATGGCACCCTTCTGGTTTGGCGATTTTTCTGATAATACTTCCCGTTGCGTCAATAAATAGCGAACTTTTCTTTTTTGCAGCGTATCTGCGGTAAATATCAACTTGGTAATTTGTCCAGTAATGCACATAAAATGGATCGAGTCCAATGTTGTGAATAGTGTTCGCTGATGTTGTAGATTTTTGCAGTTGTATTGCTTTGACAGGATCACGATCCAAATACTGTTTGTTTAAAAATTTATGTTTAGCAACCCTTAATACAGATGATGAGTATAAAATTGAGGGTTGCATTCATTTTCCTGCATCATTTCTTGAGCTTTTATCGTACGGCACACGTGCACTGATTGTGTGGAAACTTCTTTCACTATTTCCGCTCTCTTAGCACCACGAAGCCATCGCTTACCACATTTTTCTGGACCTTTAGTGCAAGTTCAAATAAGATGGATGTCACTAGAGCTAGCATCTTCGTCTTTGACGATGATTTTTAATGTTCCTCCACACTTGCAGGAAGCTGTACATTTATTAATTAAACCAAAATGAATTATTTCAATGAAACATAGTAGCAAACACACAGATAATACATACAAGATTTCTGATGAATACAACATTTCAATATAATTTTTTTAACAAATTTTAGCAACAATAATAAAATAATGTTCATATCTTTTAAACTTAATTCTATAGATAAAGAACGTACCATTTGTATATCCTGACTTTAGATCGTTGTTAATATAATGATTATGAAAATTATATCCACATCCAACAGGCGTTTGTTTGACAATCTCTTCCATTATTACATCTTCCCACACTCCTGGCATTAATACGGTAGTTGTTCGGTAAGATTTCTTGGACCGTCTGTATTTTTTTGTTACCGTCAACGCATAAAAACTTTCCCTAGCCATCTACAACATACGTTCGCGAAAGGTTATCATGCACATTTGACTCTGTATTATCATCTTGCAAAACGGCCTAGCTATCATCGTGGCCATCATTTTGACTACCATTTCGAGTAGTATTTTCCGAATCATTGATGATACTCAAACACATTTTATCACGTAACTTATACTGATTATTGCACACCATTGAATTCAATGAACAGCCCGCAACTTTGCCGTCCAATTCACGTGAAATATTATCCCAAATCTTATGAGACGTCGCAACAGTTTTCCCTTGCGGTAAAATAATAATACTTGAATGTTTAACAACTTTTTCTATTACTAACTCTTTATTCACTTTACACGGTCGCCCACGACCACGTACTGATGCCATATTGTTTGCACTTTTCCACTTCCGACTATATTTGTGATAAGAAACACACTTGACGCAGCGAAGAGCAATCTCAAACTGATATATATACCAGCGAGGTCCAGGGTAGAAACCCCCAGAAGAAGCAAACGAAACTCCATATAAAGAGTATCACCTAGGACCCCGCAGTTGGGAAGCTCTAGGATACCTATATAAGGAGATACACGGAAAACTATGGGGTATCTGCAATTGGTTGAGGAAGGAGCCAGGCTGGACGCGACGCGAGTGTCGACCAAACATGGACAGAACAAAATAGGTGATCGAGGGTGAAACAACGAAGTCATAGGAGACCTTCTTCTTACCATCTCTCATTATATTTCAATATACAAAAAGTATTGAAATCATATCTCAATACAAGTATTTCAATATATCTGCTTATTATTTTGTTTGAAACTAATGTATTATTTTAATTGCATTTATGGAATTTCCTGTAACGGTTTCACTGCTTTTATGTTTTGCTCGCACTTAAACAAATGATTTATTGTTTAATAATTTGTGAAACATTAAATTATACTCAGTAACAACATAAAAGTAGTGAAGACATTATAGGATGTGCAATTAAAATAAGACATTAGTGTCAGACGATATAACAAGTAGATATCCAGTGGTATGTGCACTTAATATTACGTTATAATTACAATACTTTATGTATATTGAACCATAATGACAGATAGGAATAGGATAAATGCAGGATAGGATGTCTTTTTTAAATTATTTATTTATA
>JARPRG010000988.1:0-11240 GCA_031001745.1 Hartigia nigra | reverse complement strand
ATAGGCGAGGGGTCTGGGGAGAAGGCTGACGGCTGGCCCACATAGGCAAGGGGGCTGGGGGAAGGCTGCCGGCTGGCACACCAGGGCGAGGGGTCCGGCGCCACAGTGCGGTGCGGGCGGGGGAACTCGCTGCGCTCCTGGGACGCGTGGTGGGGGTTTGTTGTGACGGCCCATAGTGGCCCGTATCTACTGACGCGGACTACCTGTTCGTGAGTCGTCATCTGGGTCTTCGGCGCGACTTTTCCACTTGGCATCGTCGTTAGCTCCGGGGCAAACATCCCCACCATTAAAGAGGAAAACCGACGCACTCCTTAACGGAACGTTAGTCTCCGGATACCGGAAATTCTCGGCGCGGACTTCCTCCCGGTCATCCGTTAGCTCCAGTTCACCAGGCTACCTAAAACAGAGAAGAAGAAGGAGGAGAAATAGAAGGAGAAGAATAAAACCACTGTATCGCTTCTGAGCAAGGATAGGAGTCCACCAATTATCTATCTACGAATATTAACCACTCTTTAAATCATTACTTACGAGGACGCTGAAGAACAGACACAACTTCGACGTTCTCCAGTCTAGCAACCGTCTCTAGGCTGCTCAACCGCTTCGAGAACCCTGGGAAGGAAGCGCTCTACCGACAGCTCTCTACTTCCTTCGACTGAGGTCATCGTGGGTGTGGCGTGTCACCACATAACCCTTGGAACGACGTGACTGGAATCACCTTCACGCGGTTGCTTCCTGCTTTCTTGGATATGTTTAATATGTGTTCTACTTGTTTGACATATTTGCTCCATGTCGAATGTTTGTTATGACAGTAGGTGCGGAATATTCTACCCAGTTCACGCATCACCCTCTCGCAAGGATTAGATTGTGGGTGATATACAGACGTTAAGTGTGATCTGATTCCCTGAGTTTCGAGATAATCCAACCAAACTTTAGATGTGAAAGCCCCACCATGGTCGGATAGCAAGGCCAATGGTTTTCCTACTTCAGGCAAGTATTTTCTATTAAACTGATCGACTAGAGTCTCAGTTTTCAATTGTTTTATAGGGAAAAGGCGTACATATTTGGAGAATACATCTATTATTACCAACAGGTATTTGACGTCACCCTTTCCTTTAGGAAGTGGACCAAAGAAGTCAGCAGCGACTAATTCTAGAGGTTTGTGTGCTATTATGTTCCTCATTTTATTATTACTGTCCTGCGTGTATACTTTAGTTTTTTAGCACAGGTCACAATAACTAAGCGTATCTTTGATTTTCTTTTCCATATTCTTAAAGAAGAAGCTTTGCTTAATCAAGTGAAATAATTTCTCATGGCCAAAGTGCATGACTCTCTGATGTAGTAATTCAATTAATTCTGTTTCAAATTGGGGACTTATTAAAATTCTAAATCCGTCATTGGTTTGATGTAATGTAACCCCTGATGTTTGTTTGATTTCAGAGCTAGTTTGAGTGTTTCCTCCCCTCCCAGTCCAAATAAGGTCCGGATTATCTCGAAACCAGGACTTAAGGTCCGGCAAGAAACTACCCAACTCCCGAACAGCCGTTATCTCCCCTTCTAGAGGAGCAAGAAGGAAATTATTTTCCTTCAGGTCTGATGCTATGTCATTCTTAAGCTTTCTACTGGGCGCAGGGTTCCTCGACAGAGCGTCGGCTACGATATTGTCTTTTCCAGGTATGTACTCGATAGTAATGAGAAAAGATTGAATGTACATGGCCCATCTTTTTTATCTCGCATTGTTGAGCTTGCAACTAAGTAAGAACTCTAAGGCCTTTTGATCCGTCCTTACTATGACACTGGCACCAAGCAAGTAAAATTGTCACTTTCCTAAGGCATAAATTATAGCAAGTGTTTCCTTCTCTGTAGTAGTGTAATTAAATTCGGCTTTTCGTAAAGTGCGACTAACGAAACCAATTGTTCTAGGTTGACCATCGTCACCCAGCTGATATAAGTGAGCACCGATACCATGTCCATATGCGTCTGTCTCCAGATAGTAAGTCTTTTTGATATCCGGAAGGTACTATGGTTATTCAAAATTTCCTTTAACTTTTCAAAAGCTTCGTCATGCTCTTGTTTCCATAAGAACTTTTGATCTTTCTTTAATAATTCATACAGAACGGAGGCTATATTTGCAAATTCTGATGAAAATCTCCTTTCACAATTACAAAGTCCTAGGAAGGATTGAAGTTTCTTTTTGTTTAGAGGTTTGCGAAAAGCAGCTATGGCTTTCTTAGTATCTTCAGCAATGCGATTACCCTTCTCATCAAAGATATGGCCTAAGAATTTAAATTCTTCTTGGCAGAAGGTAGATTTCTTTAATTTAACAGTCATACCCGCATTTTGTAATCTAGTCAAGATAATATTTATATGTTCCACATGTTGTACCCAGGTGGGCGAGACTATTAGAATGTCATCTATGTAATTCATGCAAAATGAACGGACATCGTTACCGAGTATGACGTCCATAGCTCGTGAAAAAGATGCTACTGCTGTACAGATTCCAAAAGGTAATTGTTTGAAAACGTAAGAACGATTGTTAAATAAGAATCCCGTGTATTGTTGGCTTTGAGGTGCTAAAGGAATTTGCCAATAGGCGCTAGATAAATCTAAGCTAGTAAAGAAACGCGCCTCTTGCATATTGACTAATATTTCTTCTAATACCGGAGGTTTTTGAAAATCTTTTATCATTTTGGAATTTAGAAATCTCGCGTCCATACATAGTCTAACTTCCCCGTTTGCTTTAGTCACGGTTAGTAATGGATTAATATATTGTGTTGGCTGTCTTTCTATAACTCCCCAACCTTCCATTTCTTCTATCTGTCTGGTGACCTCTGGCAAGTGAGCTACGGCTATAGGGTACTGTCTCTTGAAATATGGTTCGTCATTGTTAAGTAAAATTTCATGTTGATATAAGTGAGTGCATCACGGTCGATCATTGAATACTCGGGTATGTTCAGACAACAAGTTTACTAAATCTTTCTTTCTTTGTTCAGGTATGTTCCCGCACTTCAGTTTGTCCAGGTCAAGTAGACATAAGTCGTGTGAGATTGGAACATCAGACAAAACGAATTAGCTGTCAGCGTCATGTCTTTCAAGTGAGGTTAAGGATTTTGTCTCAGGTAAAGTTGCATTTAATTTCTCAACGTTTCTAGGTTCGATTTTACTACCTTTGAACGGAATTACTAGTTTGGCGTTTAAGAATTTGATCTCTGTACTTGAAATCAATTAAGACCCCGTTCTTGTCTAACCAGTCGGTTCCTAATATTATTTCTCTTATCAGGTTAGGTACGATGATCAACCGCGTACAAAATACGTGGCCAGCTATATTTAGATCGCACATAAATTGCTGTGTCACAAAAGACTTCTTTGCCCCGATGGCATTAGTGAGAATCAAAGTTCCGCAAGGTAATAGCAATGGTTTTTCTTTCTTTTGACCTTTAGTACTTGTCTCGAAATACTCTTTAGAAATGCATGTGATTTGGGCACCTGTGTCCAGTAGAGCTTCTACGTTGAAGTTACCAATTGAAATGTCTATACAAATGTTATGCGAAAATAAACCGTCTGTTTCCTTTTCGCAGGGATCCTCAATATCTCCTTCTGGCTAGCTTATCATCAAAGTTAAGAACCCTTGTCCAAGTGGAAGCAGTTTGAGAGGGCTTTGGAGTTTTCCGACGGCTCGTTATTGTTGGCGTTCTCGGAAGTTCGGCAATTTACAGGTCCTTCCTCCAAGGTGTGTCCCTCAAAGTGATTAGTTGTTTCGCTCTCCAAGAGATATATGTTACGAGGTGATTTCTGTGAAAGGTTGTTAGGAGCATTAGAATTACGGTCGTACTTGGTGGTGGAATCACGATTATTACGGTAATTGTTGTTATAAGGAATACGGTTCATAACTTGAGGATTCCTAGGTATAGTTGGAGTCTGTGCTGACTCGGTGCGTTGATAATTGTTGTGGTTAGAGTTGCTAATTCCTTCCTTGTTATTTTCAGGATGATTATCACCATCTCCTTGAGTTCCTCGTCTGGAGAAGTGATTGGAGCTAGGATAAACGCTCTGGTATCCCATATTGTTTGGAACAGCTGGGCATTGGCGTTCCGTCTTTTCGATAAACTCTAACAGTTCTCCTAGATTCTTTGGAGGTAAGTGTGTCAAGAACATATTTGTTTCTCTGTCAAATTGTCGCGAGAAGTACAAGATTGTCTCTTCTGTTGTGATAGGTGGATTTAAGTGAAGCATAGTTGGAATTAAATTCCTGACATACTCAGTCATGGTCTTTCCATTCTGAGCTCTGTATCATCCGTTCATGAAGCGAAGTTTAAAGCTCGATTGCTGTTCTAAGCCCCAGAAGGTGTTCTATATCCCCGTTAAACATGATGAAATTCTTAGCGTCGTAAAAGCGTGAAGGGATTTTACGTTGGTTAACAGTGGTTTGTGTGTTGATTAGGTTTTGTAGCAGTATTAGTTGATTCTGTAGTAACTGGTTCTGCGTGACAGTTTCTACGTGTTCGGTCATTGTAGTTGGGAGGTTAATTGGCGGAATACCTAAATTAACGTTTGATTCTACAGATTCTACTTCGTCTATCACGTCCTGAGTATCGATGCGAGATCTAGTGGTCATTCGCGAGGAAGCTAATGTAACGGAATCGGTGTCTGGAGTGAGATTCTGTTTGACCGGTGTACGTTGTCGTCGAGACGTCATTTTACTACGTTTTACGGTGAGTGTCAGGTTAATTCTGTCAAGTACTCGCTACTGCTAATTTCATTTCATCACGGCCGCCAAATTCTGTGACGGGTGGAATTCCTTGTGACTCTGGCTACCAGGTATAGGCCAGCGTCGAAGTAACCTTCTCTTCCAGGAAAGCATGAAGCAACCGCGCGAAGGTGATTCCAGTCACGTCGTCCCAAGGGTTATGCGGTGACACGCCACACCCACGATAACCTCAGTCGAAGGAAGCAGAGAGCTATCGGTAGTGCGCTTCCTTCCCAGGGTTCTCGAAGCGGTTGAGCAGCCTAGAGACCGTTGCTAGACTGGAGAACGTCGAAGTTGTGTCTGTTCTTCAGCGTCCTCGTAAGTAATGATTTAAAGAGTGGTTAATATTCGTAGATAGATAATTGGTGGACTCCTATCTTTGCTCAGAAGCGATACAGTGGTTTTATTCTTCTGCTTCTATTTCTCCTCCTTCTTCTTCTCTGTTTTAGGTAGCCTGGTGAACTGGAGCTGACGGACGACCGGGAGGAAGTCCGCGCCGGGGATTGCCGGTATCCGGAGACAAACGTTCCGCTAAGGACCGCGTCGGTTTTCCTCTCTAGTGGTGGGGATGTTTGCCCCGGAGCTAACGACGATGCCAAGTGGAAAAGTCGCGCCGAAGACCCAGGTGACGACTCACGAACAGGTAGTCCGTGTCTATGTGGTCTTCACGATTTGTTGTTGTTGTAGGGATGTTTATTCCCAGGAGCTACGCATCTGCCGAAGAAGATACGCGCCAGTGAGTTCACCACGAAGGAGTTCAGCGTATTCCGCCGACCTGCAGTTCCCTGCAGGAATGCGATGTCTTATAGGACCAACTAATTACGATGAATTAGAGGCAAGGCGATCATTTTATTTTCCGAGAAGCTGAATCCTATTTGTTTTGTATGTTTTTCTAGGTTATCAATTACTTTTTGTAATTTGCTTTCAATGTTGTTCATTGAATAATCAGCTGCGTATATGACCAGGTCATCTACATACAGGCATTTATCAGTAGATACGGGTATAGTATCTATTGGTTCATTTATGGCTATAAGAAATAATGTAGCACTTATTACTGATCCTTATGGGATTCCATTTTCTTGTGTACCTGTCGTGGAAAGCTGGGTTAATATTCAGACGTTGAATTTTCGGTTTTTCAATATGTTTTGTATAAAACATGGGAGTGAGCCTCGTATGCCCCAGTCATGAAGTTGTTTTATGATGTTATATCTCCATGTCATGTCAAATGCTTTTTCTAGGTCAAAAAAGACAGCGACAAGATGTTGGTTGAGTAGAAAAGCGTTTTGAATTTCATGTTCCAGTCTAATTAGATGATCTGTAGTAATGTGATGTTTACGGTAACTGCATTTTTCTTTTTTGATAAGTTTATTTTTTTCTATGTACCATGTTAGTCTGTAATTGATCATTCTTTCAAGGATTTTATTCTAACAGTTAGTGAGTGAAATGGCTCTGTAATTAGTAGGATTTGTTGAGTCTCTTCCTTCTTTTGCTATGGGGATTATTGTGACTGTTCGCCATTTATCTTCATACTCTTTTTGGATCCAGATTAGGTTGTTTAATTCTAGGATTTTATGTTTTATTGTAATAGATAATTCTGTTATCATTTTGTAGGGTATTGTGTCTGGTCCTGGTGAGGTATTTCTTGTGTGGTTTAGTGCAAGCTCTAGTTCTTCCATTTGGAAAGGAAGGTTGTAATCTTCTATGTTGTCTGACGTGAAGTCTAGAGTTGTTTCTAATCTTTTTTTTTAATTCTTGGAAGTCTTTTCTGTAGTTATTTGAGCTGCAGGTGCGCTCAAAAGATGTTGCCAGTTCTTCAGTTACCTCATTTACGCCTGTGATAAGTTGTCCATTTGTTTGTAGGATTGGTATTTTAAATATAGATTGCTTACCGTTTATCGATTTTATTGCTTTCCACACATCTGCTGATGTTGTGTTAGTTGAAATATTTGATACATATTTTCTCCAGCTTTGTCGTTTCGCCTCGCGTATTGTTTTTTGTGCTATTACTCGAAGTTTTTTAAAGTGTATGATATTTTCTGTTGTTGGGTTTCGGCGAAATATGTTTAGAGCTTTTTTTCTCTTTAATGGAGTTTTTAACTTTGTCTTTCCACCATGGTACTGTTGTGCGCAATGGTTTTCCAGATGTTTCAGGGATGCATTTCGTGGCTGCTTCGTGGCTATGATAGCTGTTGTGATATGTTCAGCCATGTCATATACGTTTTTTGATATTCCTTTGATTCTCATTATATTTCTATATTCGTTCTAGTCTGTTTTTTTAGACACCATTTTTAGGTATTGGATGTGTAGGAATTGGATGATGATTTGTGATGGTGATGGGGAAATGATCATTTCCGTAAAGATTGGTGAGTGGCGTCCATGTATGTTTTGAGGCAATTCTTGGAGAAACGAGTGTCAAATCTATTGCATTAGTCATTCCCGTGCCACTATTGAAGCGAGTTGCTAGTGGTGGCCCAGCGAGAGACAGAGTCTTATAGGGGACTCGCGCTGAATGTGAGGGATACGCTCTTATGTAGGACTCCTCCGAGTCGTAACATTAATGGTGTCCCAGCCGGCGGGAAAGACTTTCCCCTCTACGCGTCGATCTGGCTTGCCCTGCCACTGCTGGCTGCCCTATTCCCGCTCCGTCGCTCTTCCCTCTAGCTTCTACCAGGAATGCCATTAATGCCGCACAGTGTATATGAAGCTATGCATGAACCCGCCAAGTAGTACTTGATAAGGAATCATCTAAAGTTTTATTAATTATTAAATGATCATTAAATCATAATTAAACATAAGCAGTAGTAATAGCACAAAAGAGCAGTGAAGGCGTTAAAAAAAATTTTGAAAATACACTTAAAATGATGAGCTAGTGCTAGATCATAAAATAAGTAGATATCTAGTGACTTATGTACTTGGCATTATAATGTGATTTCAATAGTTTTTGTTACAGGACTTCACAGCAATCCTGTACTTGGCGATATTTTTTACACGAAAGTGTTTTTGTGTGTTCAATGGTTACGTTGAAAGAGAATGCACAATCTGAATACATGAGATGTATTACGTCCTTTTACAATACTCATCGGAATCCAAAGAAACAAAAGTAAATATATTTATTAATTTTTCATCTTTTATTATTACGATTTATTCGCAATTACATATAGTTATTGCGTTAATTTTGTAAATTTTATGCAATTACGTATTAAAAAATTATTACGTAAAACGTCATGACTATTGGAATTAAACAATTGTGTACTAAGGACTTTATGAAGGGAATAGAACATCGCCAATAAGGTGCGCATTCGACTAAGAAGGTTTAATCGTCGAGAAAAGAAAGAAATGTTGGATTTATAAAAAATAACAATTTTAATAAAAGTTCCTCAAGTTTCATTATATAAATTGTAACAAAAATAGCGTTGCAGGCCCACCCCATCCCTGGCTCGAGGGCACCACACACCTCGAAGGCTTATTTCGTTTATCTAATATTGCGTTTGTGTTGAAGGAACTTCTGTAATAGACTAAGATCCCACCCCACCACCCTCCTACCCTCCCACTTCCATTCCCTTGCGTCCCTGACTCGACCATCAAGAGGGCCCGAAGACAGCCCGCCCTGAGGACAACATCGAGAAGGAGAGGTGCTACGTCGCTTAGGCAGCGGAATGTGGTGACGGCATGGGCAGGAGGACGTCATACCCAGCCCCGTGAAGGGAGACAGAGGCCTAGCATCCAGCGGCCCCAGAGGCCCATTGTGACAGCCCCTGGTGTGGTCCCGCTGCACGGGTAGCCACAAGGCCCGTGCAGGGAAAGGTGGAGTCTTTCCCTCTATCCCACGGATGCACCGGGGAAACGCCAAACTAACAGGCCAGGGCGCCGACATATTGC
Organism: Hartigia nigra; assembly: GCA_031001745.1. NCBI lineage: Eukaryota > Metazoa > Arthropoda > Insecta > Hymenoptera > Cephidae > Hartigia > Hartigia nigra. The sequence goes on along the minus strand of JARPRG010000988.1, from coordinate 2,617 downwards.
CCTCATCCGTCAGCGAGGACCAGGCCCGTAACCGAGATGAGCGCCCCGAGGTCCCAGCAGTACCGTGCCACGAAGGCCCAACCACCGCAGTCCTGCCATGCCCGATCCGCGGACCAATGCCGAAGCGCGTAGCCCTCTCAGCCAACCATGAGGCCCTGGAGAGTCCCCAGAAGAAACGTTGAGGTCCCGGCATCGAAGAACTACACGTCGAGCCACGCAGCAAAAGAGTATAGAGAAAAGAATTGTGAAAAGGAGTGAGAGAGTGAGAAAGAGAGAGAGAAAAGGAAAGTGAGAGCGAGAGAAGAAGCTGCGAGAACTGTATTGAGTGAGTACATTTTGAGTGATTGAGTCCCTAAACCTACCCCGCCATTCCCTAAACGTCTTTACCCCCTTTCACCCTTTGCTTTTAAATTACCCGTTTTGTACCCGTTGTGAAATGGCCCACGAGGCCTGGCAGTAGAGACGTTCCCGCCATTAGTAGATCTGCCCCTCGCGTGCGCGAGGTTGGGTAGTGTGCGTACCTACCCGCGTAGTTCTAGATCGTTCCCATAAACCCCCATAACCCCTCCTTTCGCCCAGCAACCGAGGTAATTATTAAGAAGTCATCGGGTTCGGGAACTTACTCCCTGAGACTCCTCTCCTCTCCCCTAGCGAGCCGTGTCCCATCGCCAAAAGAGAAGTAAACACCGTGGATCATAAAACGTCAGGTGTCGGTGCTACACCGTAACAGTAGCTGGCGCCTAGACTAGACGAGCTCCCAGTAAACAGCCCCCTCCGTGCCCTCCCATCCCGCCGTTTAAAGTCCCTCCCGATCGAGTCCCCAGCTCTTCCGAGTCCCTTCGATTGTGTACTCTTAGTTCTGTTTTTATTGGTCTAGTTTAATTTGATTGTATTCTTTTCTTTTGGTTTTATTTATTAAATTGTTATATTTTATTTAACCCTCCGTGTCCCCTGTTTCTTTGACCCTCCCCGTATTGCATCTGCGGAAATTCAGTATTGTACCCGTTCAGAAGGGCCCACAAGCTCAGGACGGGGTCACAAAATACATATTTATTTGTGTAGAATTCAATTTATTTATTTTATACCTGAACAGGCGACATAAACATGTGATAAATAATTTAGTGTGCTATGTGCCACGCGCCCGGCAGCCACCACGCAGGACGGCCACCGACCTTGGCCATTTCTCGTGCCATACAAAGAAATTGTAACGTCCGAAATTCCGCGATTACGCCATATTACAATATAAGGTGTTCCACTCCCCCTCTTGATGTCCAGAAGAACTCCAGTGTTCACTGATCAGTAGTACTTTTTGGAAATCGGTAGTGTAGACCTCGAACCACCTCTACAGTTGACGTCCTAGGGAAAGTCAGTAGATAGTGATTGGGAACAGTGGAACCACAAGGCATCCTAGGAGGCAGCGTGGAACTCATCCTCACCTAGGCGAAGGGCGATAACGCTAGGATTCTCCTCTCCCTTCTACAGCTACGCCTGCCTGTATTTGGTATTTGTGAGTCAACTTTCGAATTATAACGCTTTGCTCCTAACTGCGTTATGATAGGTTAAATTGCATTTAGTACATTTATATTAGACGCCCTATAATTGCTGATACCACACACTATGCAAACAACACATACACTTTTACTGCGTAACCTTGAAGAACCTTTGTACTCTACGTACAAGCGCACGTACATATCCACTCGCAAGTAATATTAGATCAAACCTAGCATATCATATTTATCACTAATATAGTAGTCACTTATAATCACCTCACTAACCTCATCCTCCTCGGGTCATAGACATCTGACCGTATCCGTTTCCCCGTATGTACATTCCCACGTCTACCGTTTCATCGTACCCCGTTTCCCCGTATGAATCTTTTCGCGTATTCCGTTTCCTCGGATCCCGTTTTCCCTATAATGTTTCCACGTATCCCATACCCCGTTTTCCCATATACCAATGTTCAATATTTCATAATTCGTATGCAATATTGAATTATGAACATTTTCTTGAAACGAATTCTCGAAGATTCCATTTAAGCTTCATAACGTTTGAGTACTAAGCTTTTATAACCCATAGCAGCATTGAAGCTCTAACTTAGCCTCACCTAACCTGTTCTAGCCTGGTCCAACTATATACAAGCCCATCGCAGCATTAGTCTGTGTGTAGACGGACACAATTTATATTTATCGAAAACACGATGAGGATCAGTAATAATTACTGCATTGTAGTTCTATCCTAACCTAACCTTTTTTTTTTTTTTACGTGGAGGAAATCTTCGAAAGACACCCCGCCCCCGGGGAAGGGACGGGGTAGTGCCGCATTCATACCGGCTAAAACCCCCACGGTGGCCACCCTCTGCGTCTATGGGAGAGCCCCCGGATCTCTTTACGAACGCAACCGGGACCCTCCCTGTGACGCCATGCCAGAGGGCACTTTCTCGGGGAGAGGGGTATCCCTCTTCCATCATGCCGATTATGTGGCGTGCGTGGGCCACACACTCACGCCACCCATCTCGGCCGCTCTTTCGAACGGCGACCCAGGCTCCCCAGCCTGGGCCGCCAGCGGCCTCGGTGTCGCCCTTAAAAGGGCGGTTATCGCCACCCCCTCATACCCGTTC
>JARPRG010000987.1:0-11293 GCA_031001745.1 Hartigia nigra | reverse complement strand
CCACGGTTAGCGAACGAAAGGGCTGAATCCTGGCTATACTGAGCCTATTTGCATGTCTAATAGTTTAGGGGGGGGGGGGGGGAACTATTGAAGCTAGTGCCATCATTCGATAAGTTTAAGAAATGATACGAATACCATTTCTCTATCGGTAAGTATCGTTACAGCTACAGTACTTAAAATCTGCCTTGAACGTTAGGGACTCGATATTGTAGTTGAGAGAACGCATGGCTTGTGCATTAAATTAGAAATATGCAATAAATATGTTGTGACGGGGTATTTTGAACCCGTCACAAAAATTAGGGTAGAGAACCCGTTGGTCGCGACCACGTGGGTCAAGCGATTAGATTTAGGCGCAGAACACTTGCGAGAAACGATCGATTGAATTCCTTGGGTCTTTAAAAGATTTCAAAACGTATTATTTCATTTGTCGGGTTTGTTATTATTTTGTTTCGAGCAAGAAAGAAAGACGACGACTAGCACAGCTGATCGCGAAGAGCAGCGGCCGAGTTGCCGAAGGAGTTGGAGTCGGATAAACCCCATTATTTCCAAACTCGCCCGAGGTCTAGAATCCGATAATGGCCGAAGTACGGATCCGCCAATACACCGCTCACCGCATTTCACCATCTTACAACCAGAGAGCGATTCCAAAAAGATCTGCGAGGGATCGACGTTGCAAAACGGGTCACGGTGGTGGTGCGAGGCCACTCGCCGTGGGACAATGGCAGTGGAGGTAATTCCCTCTATCGGGAAAAATACCGGACCCCGAATCCACATTTAATGAGAAGAATGTAAAAAATGTACTTGATAGAATTTTAAACCACGGGTTAAGAGGCTCAACTCATGTTAGCGAAAATGTCAATAACCATGGCCCCCTCTAGTCGATTAATGAGGGCATCAAAGGGGTTTGCTCATTCCCGTACTAGCGACCGCCCGGTATTCGCAGTTTTTCGTTTTGGGATTTTGGTTAATGTTGTAAAGTTATCTTTTTAGGAAATTTTTTGACTTGTGGTATTTTTAGGGACTGACTGGTCTATCTGGGATCGTTCTTGAAGTAAGGCCTACATTTGGCGTGCGCTTTGGACTTTTGGAACTTTGTAATTTTTCAGGCCCGAGATCGATGTAACCGAGTTCGAAGGGTATCTCTCTGTCAAGCTCATTTGTAGTATAATTTTGATTAATGATTTTATATTATGTTTGGAAATCGAATTTGTATTTGCTTTGTTTTGATATTGATGTAATTTGTGAGACTTGAACAAGTTTGTTAGGAAAATACCCAAGGAAGGACATCGATCGTCCCTCGTATTTATTTCCGCGGTAGAGTACGATTTATTTGGAATCGGCATTTTGGATTCGTTATTGTAATTGCGTTTTTGGATCCGATTTGGTTTTAATTATTTTTAATTACGATTCTTTTTCTTCGGTTCATTCTTGCGTGAAATTCTTGTTGGGACCGTAGGTCCTTGTTTTGTATTGGGAAAATAAAGTTGCCCCGTTTTGTTGCGACCGCGAATTTTGCTTTCGAATTTTTCTCTTTCTGGTTGTGTCGTACACTTTTGCTTGTAGATTTATTCGGAATCGCATCGATTTGCCTACACCTTTCGTAACGTCTCCAACCCAGCCCCTCTCCTTGTCTGACTTAGGTCGCGGCGAAAATGAAGACGTTGAAATAGTTTTTCTAACGTGGCGTGCGTTACACGTCTGGCATCCAAGAGTAAAACCCCGCGTAAGGACGCCTGTATAATTCTGCACTAAACGAGTTTGAAAAATTCTCCGGTCACAATGTATAAAGTCTGCCTAATTAAAGATAGCTTGTGAAGAATGAGCATCACTGGCGCACGTGTGGACTCGTCGTGACGTTGCAGGTGATTACTAGCGCTTGCCGTAGAAAAAGGCTGAAGTTTTAGGCAAGAAAAATCGGCACGTTGACAGCTCCACATCTTCTCACCCAAAAATTTAGAAATTCGCTATACGGCAGCAATTTCTAGTACCATGGTGTAAAGTATGTCTCAAACATGCAAAACTTTTCCTGCATACCACTTTTTTCGATTTTCATTAGTGGTTCTGTGCAACAGTGTGATGTGTTTAATACAAAATTTTTATCGAAGATTAGACAAACCTTTTAAATGCGCACTTTCTTATTCTCCGGGGTGATTGGTACATCCTGATATACCTTATCCTTTAGATATCCGTAGGGGGCTATATCTATAAGGGGTTCCATATAATAAAAAAAAGTTAACCTTGAAATGATCTTGAAAACCTCAACTGAAAAAGTAAAGTAGGTCATTGTATTACCTCCTTCAAACCATAAAACTTTTGTCTCAAACATTTCTTCATACAAGACCTTGTTCTTATGTTAATTGAGATTCTCGATTTAAATGCCTCACTCAGTATATAATGATATTAACATGGATGAGTTTTGAATTGTTTTTAGCATTCATCAACACACTCATTTAGATAACAGCGCCAATAAATGTAATGGTTTGCCCAAGGTTTTTTTTAGGTTGTGTCAAGTAAAATTTTGTTGGTGTACGTCACTGGTCTCTTGAATCAACTGTTGAGACTTTATTATTAAATCCAAATGCAACGTTGTACGACATAGTATAAGCTTAGACTACAGAGATGTTATACATAATGCCATTGTAACGTACTGACATTAATTTTTGATTTAACGTACACACAAAATCGTTGATATAGGGCAAACCGAGACTACACCGTAGGGTCCGAAAAGCATCGTCGGGGTTACGTGCGTGCGTTGGACTGATATTGCGTTAACGAATTGTTATTAATTCCCATTGGGAACATTTTGTATATAATTTTGCATGTGCGAGACGATTCCACAAGGAATCAAGGAATTTAGGGAAGCTACGAGCCCGAAGGACAATATCAACGGTCCTAACTAGAGAGGGGCCCCGCCGACAACAGCTACGGACCTGGAAGAGGGCTGCCTGGAGAGGGGAAGACAGCCAAGGCCGCAGTTCGCTAAGAGGAAGGCCTCCTGCGCCAAAGGATGGAAAAAGCCTCTTGTCGATCCCGAGCCAACAAGGGGCTTGTTGTGGTGGCATGGAGCCGCGCAACGAGGAATATCAGGTGGAGGTCATTCCCACCTCAAGAAAAGACCCAGCAATCCCCGAGAAAATGTATGACTCCTAGGATCTACTTTTCCGTAATCGGGGAAACAAAAGAAGATCGCCAGCGAATTGGGTGAATTCGGGAATCGCGCAGATCTGATTGACCGAAGGGGTGGTGTTCCTCCGCGTACAGAGGCATGCTGCCGATCATACCCGGGTAGCGTCACTTGCGGTGTAGCCGTTGTCCTGAACGGCCAATTTTTTTGTGTAGTTTTGGTTAGAAGGAAAGTATAGGAAAAGTGAAAGTAAATGGAAAGAGATAGTGAGTTGGAAGAAAAGGAGATAGAGACTGAATAAGAGGTAGCCAGAAAGAGAAACGAGAGACAGAAAGAGCGAGGGCGAGAGATGGAGGAAGGATTAGGTGCTAGGAAGGGTAAGTGACACTATCGAGTCCTGCTATTTTCTTGTAATTAATCGGGATATTAGGGGTTGTAGATGTGTCTCCTGGATCCTGAACCCAGTGAGCACGTGTTGCCTTCCGCAGGCATGATCACTTTGATCCGATGTCCATTATCTCGAATCAATGTTTTTGCATTTATTATATGATTAACATGTTCTTTTCCTTGTGCATGACTTACCTTATCAATTCACGCTCCGAGACTAGCGGTGTATTTCTAATTATACCTGGCGCCATAATCCAAATGATATTTATTTTTGTTAATTTTTCGATTTTCATTTCAGGGTGCCATTAATTTATAAATTGCAACAATTTTACTAATTTTTGTCGTTACAACACGTAAAAAAAAGTACCAAATGTGCATTGCAAGTTTCGCAATGTTGTCGATTTTGGCTGTAACCTCGTAAAGACAGATTGAACCAATTTCCCCTCTGGGCTTTTGGTGGAGGCAAGCTTAGAGTTACCAACCGAGACGGTTTCGAATAGCTACTTAAAGAGTGTCGAATATATGTAACTGTATTCTGTATTTTGTATTATTAAATCGGCTATGGAAGAATTTACAGTCAATATGGTATTATACAATATAATGTATAATGGGAAAGACAAAGTCGACATAAGTAAATATCTAACACTGTTTGTAACCGAACTTATAAAGCTAAGCAATGAAGGACACATTCTACATACAGTGGAGTCCCGAATAAGGCGACTCCACGTAAGTTGACCCATTCGTGTAAGTTGACTGAACACATTCGCATAAGTAGACTTCCCTTTTAAGAGGTTACCCCTACCACAGGTCTATTCCTTTGCTGAGCGATGAACTCAACGCTTGCGCACTGTTCGTGCCGCTGTAAATCAACAATGAAAGACGACAATGTTTTGGATGAGCAGTTGCGTTTTATCTTGCGCTATATGCAAATGCTTCCTATGTTCAGGTGTTCATAACTATCTTGTCGACTGCCACTCTTTATATCCAAATTGTTCTGTCCGTTGTTTTTCATTTCTCTATTCCATCGTTCCATGTGCCAAAATATCTTCCTTGTGGATGCTTGAGTACTTTTAATCGCTGATCTTGATTTAAAAATATCCTAATCATCGTTTTAAGTGTTCAGATATTGCGTGTCATCATTTCTTATGCTTTTATAATTCTGATTACCATTTTCTATGATTAGGTTCATGAACTAAAGTATAAACTTATATTCAAATATTCCTATGCAAAATATTCCATTGCAGTCAGTGTTCCAAATTTTCAAGGTACTCCAAATTATAGTTTTGGTGGTATATCATGAAATGGTTTACCAACGTGGTTTTCCATACTTTATTGTACTTTATTGTTCAGTTGTTTTCCCCTAAGAAACCCTAGGAAACGGACATCTAGCACTGGAATATAAAATTATCTTAACCTAGTATAGCCATTACCAAGCCCATCATAGGTCCGCATGTTCAACATTTAAAAATTTGGAAAATTCTGCTGTAATGAGCTTGGTAATGGCTACGTTGGATTAAGATAGCCTAGAATCCCAATGCTAGATACCCCAAGCTTTAGTTTGATAACTTTTTTTTAAGAAAAACCCTTGGAAGTGGATAAACAAAATTACCGCAAAATGAATATGCTCTCTGCTTATGCATTCTTTTAATGTAACTGTGTGCATGTCTTCTGTACCTGTATATATCGGAGCGTGTGCTAACGCGGGTACGTGCATGTGCAAAAATGTGTAAGTTTAAATATAGACTTTTTTTGTATAAGAAAAATAATAAACCACATTATCGAGGTAGATCGCATACGACACTGTTACCGTTTTGGTCGCATAATTCTGATGATCATCATTATTTTCTATGTCCAGAATTCTAGTAGACCGGTTCATTATATAGGATGCCAAGGTCCTCTATATTATCTCCCCTATAGCCCAATACCGTTGACTTATGTTATTCTCCTATTATATTATATATAATGAAATCTTTAAATAATATCACTCAGACGGTTGCTTTATGTACTCCACAGAATAATGAAAAAAATAATTGACAGATAACCCAGCATTAAACGGTGCGGCAAGGAACCACCAAAAGCTAGTATCGTTATAGAGGACAGATTTATGCAAAAAAATTAAGAGATTCGCGCCAAGTACATGCAACTCGCCGTACGTGCAGCGGCTGACCGGGTCACTTTACCCGAACCAACTCATAATATATGTGTGGAGATAGCCAGTAAAAAGTGTTTGATCGACAGCAGAGGCTCTTTTACTTGAAATATTTCTTAATATCTGCTATAAAACTAAATATCAACAAATGGTTATACATCAGGGCATGTCCACGATTACATTCATACTAATTTTAGGCATCCTGAATAAATTACTACTGACGTTTGATGATATGTACGAGTACTCCATGTAGCATGAGATCTCATTTTAGTTTTAGTTCCGTCGTCGTCGTCTTTGCACATCCATCTACTTTTACGACAGATAGCGCTGGTGATTTACTAATACATAACACAATTAAACACACTGTGTACATCAAGCTATGGTTCGTACCGATTTTTCAGAAAATATAAGGCTGCCTTCACAATAGTATGGAATTATTCTTTAGTTCGTATATAAAGTAGAACCAACATTCGTGTGCCGCGCGTGTTGTATGCTTTCCTGTAGTTCCCCATATTTTAGGTGTCGGATATGGAGGTTCAGGGTGTTTCTCTCCGTGGCCCCGCAGGGGCTGTTGATACGAGACAACGGTTCTCATATTTGATAGCTGAGGTGGTTCTATCGACTTCACGGATCCTGAGGTAGACACTTACCAACGTGCAGAATTGGTATCTCCGAAACTAACGAGAGAAGCATCAAAGTGTAGAACGTGATCAAGGGGGATGCTTAAGCAATAAGTTTGGCAAAAGAATTACTAGGAGGTATGGTAAACCACGTCCTTGTGAGTTACTACAATGATTCTTCTGATACGCTCGCACACCTGATGTTAGCCTCGTAGTGGTAGTGGTTATTCACCAGCGCTATGCTGATAGAGAACTGACCTTTCTAACGTAGGAGACAGTGCTCGATGAGGACGAAATGTCCGGCGCACACACCATCAGATAAATAGTTAGAAGGCAGGAGATATAAAACGAACGATACCTGTTTGCTGGTGTCTAACGGTTGACCAATACTGTATTGGTATATAAGGGGCGTGTTGATCGAGCGTGTTCGATTCCAGTGAGGTATAAAGTTTCATGTTTTCGCTAGCTACGAAGGAGTCCTGGCACCCCAGTGGTGGGGCCAATTATATACGAAAGCACGGGTACCGCCCTCGGAAGCCGTTTGTACGTGATACTACCTCTTCATGGTTTTCCCTATCTAGGAGTCGAACGTGGAGAACTAAGGTGTTTAAGTATTCCTCTCCGTAGCTTCTCACATCTAGGTGTAGACGTAAAAATCCAGTGTTCCGCTATTCCTCTGCGTAGTTTCCTGTATGTAAGTGTCGGATGTGAAGACTTAGGGTGTTCAGGTTGTCGTGCGCGATGAGATTTTTTTATTTCCATGAACAAAAGGAAAAAAAAAGATAACAAGTACAAGCAATTGCCTGGAACTGTACCCTCGGGACTCCATGGTCGGGGACCTGAGGCCTGCATGGAGTACTCAAGGCTCGCCGAGACAAAGGGGCGCCAGCCAAAGTCAAGTGCCGCCATCTGCGGAGAATCTTCATCGCGCGCTCGTCGATATACGTCAACACTTTCGGAGAAAAAGGCCCAATACGACCTACTTACCACAACCTAGCACGTAGAAAAATTAAAAAAAATTAAGTTCTTACGAACATAATTTTTCAGTTCTTACGATAAAGGCAAATTGTCTCTGTGAGGAACGAAACATTTCATACTATAAAAAACTACTTATAATACACATTCACGCACGCAAACATTCACACATCGGCGATAATCGCTGTACAGCTCTTAATAATTATATTAGATTTCACCATGAAATTGTAATATAAGAGAAAAACAAAAATAGAAACGAAAAACGGCACGCCGCTCAAAATATGATATAATAAATTAAATAAGTAATGTTGTACATCGATGTCCACTCTGGGAGAATATCCATCCACGTCGGTGGTCCTTTGTCATTGAGTGTTGATTATGAATCAGCCAGATTTGCTTTGGCCTCGTACAGAATTATCCGGGCCACCATAAATCGTAATCGTCAGTTGCGTACAACACGTGTTCCACTTGGTCAGAAATTATTTTATATTGATACTTCACCCTATCGCCTATCAGGTACGAATCTAAGAGAAAAAAAAACGGTGAACAGGTGATGTAATGACTAGGATTAAAATAGATCGTCCTCTATACTAGTCGGTAGTGTACCTTTTCTTCTTGCGAGCGACGAATAAATCGCTAAGATGAGATTTGCCACTTGCGTATCGCATGCCGTCTACTAGGCGAAAGGGACGATCTAAGCGTTTAGCCTAGGCACCTATTCATTTGCATAAGTGGCGTAGGAGGCGTTTCGTTAATCGCGCTGTAGCCCGCGTACTATTTTTCACGCGGGTAGATTCAAAGCTTGCTACAATATTTAAACATGCTTAGTTTTTAAATGAAAGCCGATTAAAGATAATCAATGACAATAAGGCGGTGACGGAGAGAGTAGGCACCTGATTTGAAAATTCGGTGGGTGGGTCCCCTTAAATAAGATGTGAGAGTTTCCACGGTATTAGACTCCAATAAATTAATGATTTTACAATACAAATCCTGTCGTGTACAGTGTCCCACCCATCGCCAGTTCACAACCATGCCGGCTGTGAAAGGTAGCGTACCCAAAACCTGTCCCTATTTCGGTGTTCCTAACTGAACTCGCGGACCTCCTCGCGGCGTAAGTCGCGGCACTAACAAATCTCATTAGGGAAACGAAACCTCTTCCTCTCAGGAAGTCTGCCCTCTGACTTCGGGAACCCCATAGGCATCCATGTATCCGCATCATTCCCGCTTAGGTATCCACGCTCGCGAGACATTCTCTGATTGAGACCGTCAGTGCATTTCATTGCACTTGTTATTTCTAATTTGGGAAGCCGTAGTTTTCTACGAGAAATCCCGAAAATCACAATCCGCGATTTTTCTGATAAGTTCGTTATCACCCGAGTGCGGAAGGATATTAACGTTTGGTAAGCCGAATTTTACCGAAGCGATTCTCGATTCGTTTAGATTACCCTCTACAATCGCCCATGGTAGGCTTATCTAAACCAATTCCCCGTCTGACGTCCTCTCCACGAGGACGTAAGCTGTGGCAGGTTAAAATTCCTGAAGTACCGATAGCGAGTCTCGTTGGTTGAGCACCCTTTGCGCACTCAAAGATCTCATCCCAAAATGGCACACGCCGCCGCCGTCGACCCCCCCCCCCCCCTGTTCCCTCTTCCCGAAACCCTGACCCACGCACCCCTCAAAGATGGAGGGCAGAAGCATCACATTGCCGATAGTGATGCGTGGAGGTAGGAGTTTTGTAACGAGTTATCCTTAAACGCTTTGTTACAAAGTATATCGAAATAGATAAACGAATTAAAAATTGCAACTAGGTAGCGATGAGCGAATTTCACGTCCAGTCCTAAAGAGGTCTTATGACGAAAGAGAATAATTTAGGGTCCGTAGGCAACAATTAAGGCGGCTATCCTTTAGTCGAGCTTTGTTTCTCATATAGTCATTTGTGATGAATATCCCACGCTATTTTTCGCCAATATCTGGCGATTAGACAAAGATATTCAGCCCCATTACAGGAAAGTCGTCGTCCGTAAATAAACTATGAGATACTTAATGTTCCATGTAATCATCGTAATCTGCTATTTCCCCAGCTGTTCAACATACCTGATGTAGCTCGTGCCAGTTTCGCCATGTCAAGAGGTTGGATTTCACGGAAATTGACAGGGTCATGGTCGACTCCTTAGGACAATGGAAATGTTCGCCAGTCAAAGCTAGCTGGGCGATCTGCTCTAGGCAGGTAGATTCGTAAATAGACTTCTTGTTAGGTGTTAACAAGCAAACGTGTTATCCATGGCGGTTCAAGGCCTGGGACAGAGCTCGAAAAGTCGGTAAGGCAACTCTTTTTTCACATTAGTAAACTCGCCGAAAATAACTGGGCTTTAAGCGGGATCGTAGTAGACCTTGTTCCCTTCTGTTAACAGTAGGATGTGACGTTGAGGTAGCGCGTACGAAAATAAAGCTATCAGTTTTTAAATAATAAACTTTAATTGGAAGATGGTTTCCTTCACTACTTCCTTCACCACTTCCTTCACCACTGGGCACGATTGCACTTCACCTTCACCATGTCCCAGTCTTGTGGCCGAAAACTGCAACGTTACAGTATATTGAGTAAAAGATCAGGTTATACGAAAAGTATCATATGCTACCTGGGAAAGTTTTTGTGCGAAATTCTTCGGTGGTAACATATGCAAATTACAGCTTTGTATCAATTATATTTCTTTTCCCGCATGGCTCATTCTATTCAGTCAATTTAAAAACTAAAATTAAATTCTTTTTCGCAGTAAGCTTTCTAGTAAAAAGATACAAATCAGTAAATTCCTCTATCAAGCCTGGACTTAATTGGATTGGTTGCCATGGTAGTGGAAAGTCGTAGAAGATGAAAAGTATGTGTACTTTTCATCTTTTCATCTTGTGCCAATTCGTGCCCCTGAGCTAGAAAACTTACACAGTGAAGCTACGACTATTTCTTCGATCACCATATTCAAGTGAAAGTAGTCATTTATTTTAAAATATTGAATAGTATCTGTAATTTACTGTTTTATCAACCTCGAAAATATTGTAATGTTTAATGTAACCATGAAAATGTCGTTTAGTCATTTTGTGTATTCACAGGTAAACAGAATGACAGAGAGAAAAGCGAGAAGACTTTTAAACCTACTATTGATGTTAAAGACAATAAAGAAAATAAGAGAGTTTAAAATTTCGAGGATAGATATGGCCGCGGAAAGTCAATTATCCAATGCAACTTGAATGACAATACGGCATCCTCTTTACAATAGTAGCACGCAGTATTGTCCTTGACACTGACCGTCTTACGAATACGAAAAAAAAAAACAACACAGACAGAGAATTCGTCCTAGCATATATAAAAAAATTATTTTCGCGAATTGATATTTTCTGATAACGGTATTATTAAACCTACTTTAATGTGTATTCACTCCAGTTGAGTAAATAAAGCCAAATTTTATTCTAGAGGCATCAACAAGTCTAATTATACGTATTATGCGTGTCTACATCGTACCAATGAGCCATTAGTGGACGAGTCAGTTGCCCAATAAAACTTTAATGATCAGGTAACCGCACAACATAATATCCAAAATATGAGGAACTGAATCCTCAAAGAAGTTCTTCGGTTACTGGCATGAGACTGTCATGTGGTAAGCAGGATCTCATGCTCTCACCTTAAGTTCTTCCCTCATTCTCTTCTCGACTTCTCTTTCTCTTTTACCACATTTTCCTTCTTTTTTTTTACTCTTACTTTTGCCCTTGTTTTTCTTTCTTCTTGGTGTTCTCTACTCTTCCTTTCTTATTTGCTTCTTTTTGCCCGCCAACGTTATGAGACACTAGACGACAGCTGGTATACTTCGTGCACCTTGGCTATATATATTATATATACACTATGGCATGCGACCTTTCCTGAAAGGAAAAATAATCATCTAGTGCAATTTGAAAATTTAGTACAAACAGCATTTCAAGAGACTCGGTCGAGTCTCGCGCCAAGTACAGGCAACCGGCTGGACAGGGCACGGCCCGCCGAGTCTCTTTACC
>JARPRG010000986.1:0-10628 GCA_031001745.1 Hartigia nigra | reverse complement strand
GAGCTGAAGGGATAATGATTCTATTCTGTTGTGACGGCAGCCTTATATGGTCTAAAATTTCGGTGTGAACTGTAGCTACGTGCGCTTCACACAAATGTCAATTCTACTTTCCGTGCGAGCTGAAGGGATAATGATTCTATTCTGTTGTGACGGCAGCCTTATATGGTCTAAAATTTCGGTGTGAACTGTAGCTTGATAGACTGTTTGATTGTATTGTGTGTTGGTGAATCGGCAGCGCCATCCGTCGTGTAGAAAGGTAGAAAAGGCAAAGCAGTCAGCGCCATCCGTTGTGTGAAAAAGTAAATGGATGTGGGAAGACGATGACAACGACGACGACGACGACGGAACTGAAATAAAATGATCTCGCTCGCCCTTTCAATACGACCTGATCTCGTACACTGTGCGGCACTAATGGCGTCCCGGGTAGAATCTAGAGGGAAGAGCGGCGGAGCGAGAATAAGGCAGCCAGCAGTGGCGTGGCAAGCCAGGTCGACGTGTAGAGGGGGTCTTTCCCGAAGGCTAGGTCACCATAGGAGTCGCCTACTTATTGCGTTTCAAGAAGCTGGTAACTCCAGTCACTCCAACGAAATTGTACCGATTATCGAAAAATTGCGCGACGCAGACATCATTTCTAATTTGTTAATCGATCGTAATCGTCACTTTGGATATTAGTGTCGACGTCCTTGGACGTCAGTCGAGTATCTGCACCACGGTTACTAGTAGCCATGGTCTTTCTGGTGCTAGGTTCAAATTCACCGCTGCTGAACAGTACGATATGGGTAACAAAAGACTGTGCAATGTTGCCAATCCTGATTGTTGATCTTGATTTGTTGATTTTGAATCTCAGATAAGCTGTAGTAAATCAGGAAGTTAATACCATGTTTCACGTAACGGCCAAAATGCGCAATGACATCGACAAGAACAATCTGATGATTCAAGCTCTCGATTCTACCGTAAAGGAAGCGTTGAAGCGTCTAGATCCCAATATCGAGACCCGACAAGATTTGGCGATACGCAACTCCGAGATCATTTCCCAGCTGGACGCCAAACTGAACACGAGTTATGATGACTGCAGGAGCATTGTAGATAAGATAAAGGGATACCCGACACCGGAATTGGAGGTGTCTTGCAAGAGATGCTACTGAGAGGAAGTCAGTGAGAATTGACAGCTGAATCCAGCAGCATCACTCCGTAGTAATTAATTAAACTTAAGTTTAGTTTTTTAATTGTTTTTAAAAGCAATAAATCCACGACGAACAACATAATTGGCGCAGTCGGTAGGACCCCTGAAGAGATTCCACGGAAGAACATCGTGATCATCCTTGAGGAATCCTTTAGTGTCAACTATTCATTCAGAAGAATCTACAATCCAAAGAACTGAGAAGGAGCCGAGGCAAGGACTACGCACTGAAAGGTATCAGGTCAATCATTAAGCAATAGATCCTTTGACTTCGAAAATCTCATACTAACTAACGCAAAGCACACAAATAGACATCATGGCTAACGCACAGGAAATAGATAATACATGCACCATAATGGCAGCTAAAGAAATAGGTAAAATAAGAGGAACATTTTGTGGTGAAGCGGAAGAACTAGATACCTTCATTATCAAGATAGACCAATACTACAGCCGATATGGGGTCACTAGAGACAATAGTCTAAATGAATACGTATTCTTTACAATAAAGAGTAAACTACTGGAAAAGGCTAGAGATTTTGTGAGATGTCGACCAGACTTAAGAACTTGGCCTGAGCTAAAAATCGCCCTTACTGAGCAGTTCGGAGATAGAACCTAATCGGGAAATATTAACGAATGAGTTGTAGTTAATGCGAAGACAGCACAATGAAGACATGTTGAACTTTCTTAATAGAGTTATAAAACTAAAGGCTAAACTAGACCTTAAGATATACACAGATCCCCTAATGGAAGTAATGAAAGACGTAGCGAGAGGTTACGCGGAAAATATAGCAATCATGGTACTAAAATCCAATGCACCGCCACAATTATATGCAGAGCTCAGAGTTGGTAAACCCAAGACACTGAATGACGCTGCCGATATAATTACAGAATACATAATGCACAAGAAACACATTAATAACCTTCGAGGAAGCAACGCACGAGCGTTTAGAAAGCTAGTACCACCTCGATCAATGCAACTTAAACCGCATATGAATCATCCGTGGCAACAACAATCGTCATTATGGAGTCCTATAAATACGGTGGAGTATGTACAATGTACTAGCGTCAACTCTTACGTATGTAAGCTTTTTTCAAAAATTCAGTCTGATTATTGCCAGTGTAGTAAATAATTAATTTAATTTTGTTAAAGTTAAGATAAAGTTAAATATTAGTTTAAGGTTGACATTGTTATCAGTTTGTATTGTAGAAATAAGATGTAAAAATAAGACGGTGGAGATAACATGCCACCGAAGCAGTACGATTTAAGCTGAGGGCCAACCACAATAAGGGCTTCATAGACCGAGTCCTACAGGGCAGGAGCGCGTTTAAGCGATCCTGCCGCTGTCAAGCCATGCGTGCGCCGGAAGACGCTTGTCGTCGAACCGTGGCCTCTAAACCCACGACAGGTTTCCAAACAGGATAACCCAGTCTAAGAGTTGTGTGTACACGGCAAGACAATGAGTCGAGCCGGGGTCACTAGGCTGCTGGACGAAGTCACGAGTAAATTTCGGCAAGCTAATGAGATAAATAGAATCACGGTCGACCTCGAGTGCGTGTCGGTGCGAAAAAAAAAGGGTACTAGACGCGGAGTGGGGGTCGCAAGCTAGAACTCGAAAACCAGAGGAAGAGGCACTCGTGTTTAAGACTCAAGACAAGAAGGTGGCTTTCGGCTTGGTCGTAGTGAATCAAAAAAAAAGAAAAAATAGTAAACGATTATCAGAAGAACTGGAGAGCAGTCAATAACCCTGACGGGAAGGCCAGGTTGCTACTCTACAGCCAGGTTGTCGTAAAAATTAAAAAACAATCTACACAAGATTATTAGTTTTCGTTCACTCTCTCTATATTTTTCACAGTCCTTCTTACAAGTCCGCTCGACACTCACTGCCTCTCGCCTAGCCCTTTTTGACTTCCTCACACTCACACCGCATTCATCCGTTGTCAATCATCCGTTTCAATAACATTCGTTCAGTATTAGCATCTTAAAGACATTCGTACTTCAAACAATACCCAGGCACTATCTCTTTCTCTCTCTTGCGCGCTTACACGTAGAAGCTTTCATCAATTTACTTTACAGAGACTGTCTGATTGGTTAGGGTTAGCACAGTCCTACGGCACCACGAGTCTTCATACAAAATTAGGCATGCTCATCCAGGAATAATTTCTTGGAAATCCAAGGGGATCTTGAGTTCCTTCAGAAAACATTCTTGTATATTGTCCATTCTTCCGATGTCGTCCAATAAACGAACATAAAAATTGCTCAGCGTGAAAAAACTGGACAGAACGACTTCTGTATTTTGATCTCAGATTCTCTCCAAAGCCGCGAATGGTATTTGATACATTTTTACCATTTCTTGTTTTTCGCACGATGTAAGTATACTAAAGCGTTTTGGTACGGGGAGGATTTCCGGACTCTTCCTTTTATACACAACTGTGGTGAAACAGATAACAGCGTTAAGGGCGTGAAGATGCGCTGGAAAAGAATCCTCTAGTAAAATTCTAGCAACCCCGCCCTCAACCCGTACCACTCTATTCTGAATACCTGTATAAAAGGCCGCCCTCACCTTCTGAGACAGTTAATGATATAACAACATTCTTCATTGATATTATTATATTACTATGAGAGAGCGTAATACAAATTTGAAAAGAAAAAATAGTGAAAACTGTGGCAATAATGAATTGGGACCAAAGATTCAAAGGAGAGACTTAATCGAAAATAGTAAGTATATTTCAAAAATGTTTACGGTAGGTAAAATGTATAGTTCATGACGCATCTTACTAATAAATAACAGCTTCGCTTGCTAGACGAGACCATCAATGGTACTATACAAACAGAAGTATATAATTCAGTCACCAATGAAATTGAAAAGACTATCGAAATTGAAAAGATAAAACGATTTCTACGGTCCGATGATAATGTCAATGACAGCGTGAACAATATCGAGAGCGACTTCTGGAATTATCTAAAGGATATTAACGGTGAAGATATCACATCAGCGTATCAGATGAGCGGAGGTGCAGAAGTTTTGTCTGGAGGTAGAATTAAAATCGTAGGCCAGACAACGAGACACTTTCAAAGATTTAAACTCGATGGATCGTGTACCACGTTTAAAATTCAGACTCCTGAAAAAGATGTAACGCTAATGAAATAGTTAAGAGAAGCGTTTGAAGATCTTCACAGACACGTGACTGAGAACGATGGCGATCCTTCAGATCTTGTAGGAATAGCGTTTTATTCTCCAGGATTTTCTCAAATTTGAACAGCGGGGCTATCATTTCGCCCAGCGCCAGATTGCAATTTTGAACATCTTTGGGCATTAGTTGAAAAAGTTGCTCAAAGTAGTCACGATTTTGCGGTCGATGAAACGTTCATGATAACAGTTTAGAGTTCGAATGATTGCTGGTAAGAGTAGAGTATCTATGAATTCCTACGATCATTTTGTGCTGAGTAAAAAATCTATTGTTGTAATTACCAACAACGATGATTTATTTCGTAGATTAGCTTATTCTAGACTAAATAACAAGCCACAATTTGAGGCTGCTCGGAACCTGATGACTGAGTCTGGAGTGGAAATAACTTCTGACAATCGAGGTATGGGAGTAAGAGAGCTTGCGGCTTTTCAGAAATTCTTTAACCTTTAAGGGTTAGGTATAGAGGTTTTTGAATCTAAAGAAATGGGTAGTCGTAAAATGAAACCTGTGTATAACGATCGTAGTGAAGTTTTAAAGTACGGGACAGACCTATTGGGTACCATACGACTGATCCTTAACGATAGCCATTACAACATGATATTAAACATGACCGGTGCTACTGCAATGAACAAATTTTGTTACCCCTGTAGATCTACATATAATAGAGAGCATAGGTGTGAGGGGACGTGTTCGCTATGTCGAACATCCTCAGCTTGTAGTAGTAATTTGTGTGACGTATTTCCAGACCACGCGAGACCGATAACGGTAAAACGTCACCTTCTGATGAATTATTCATGTTGAAATATTAGAAATTGAACGGGTTCTTGGCAGGGGCCCCATTGAAAGTCTTATTCGTGACAAGTCCTACGATGATCCGCTTCGGTAATTGCCCCATAAAAATATTATGAAGAGTCTCTCGTTGTATTTCAATAGGTATAGAAAGAGATTTCACCTGGACCTTTGTTATGGGATACTTTGTTGGTGTCTGAGCCAGAGCTTTAGCATGAGCTAAAAGAATCATCGGACAAGACAAGACAAGAAGAAAGGGCGATCGGTCTGAAGCTGATGCCGTTTGGTTTAGGCAGGAGAATAACATTGAAGTTTTTCCAGGATGATGGAGTACGGCCGCTCTTAAAGAACCCATCGAACAGCTTACAGAGCATCTCGAGTGATTCAACCGGTAAATGTTTAATCGTACCATTACTAATAAGATCAGGACCGGCAGCAGATTTGACATGGATTTTATTGATAGCAGACATTAATTCTTCCAGGCGAATGCCCGAGAATATTTCTATTGGGGGACCAGATGAAGAGGATATTGCCGGAGGAATGAGGATAGATGGCGGGGCAATTTTGTCTACGAAATCCAAGACTGCGGGATTAAAATCTCCACAACTAGTAGGTTGAATACCTAAAGATCTAGATTTAAATGATTGGATAATCCTCCACATTTGTGTGGGATTCATCTGATTATTTGTGGAATTACAGAAACTCCTAAAACTTCTTTTTTTTCCCTACAGAAAATCACTCTAGAATTTTTAGTTTGTCTTTATACAGATTTACGTTTTCTATAGTGGGGTAAGTCTTGATTTTGGCAAAGGCGGCCTTCCTTTCTGCAAGCGCCTTACGACAATTGGAATTCCACCACGGGGCTGGAGGAGCCATAAGATTACACAATTTTCCACCCGCTCGACGTGCCCCAGATCTTTCATCGGACTCAAGAACATGCTGGGTAAAAAGCCTATAACCTGCCTCAAGATCATTGTAAAAAAGATCTGATGAAAGGGGAATATTCCTAGTCCACTGTCCATACTTAATCCAGTCGATTTCATCCACATTCATTCTAGGCCGGCCAGAAGAAGAAATGACGCGGAATGAGCTGAATGAAATCAGAATAGGAAGATGATCACTGCCAGCCGGGTCGTCCATAACCCTCCATCGTAGAGACAGAAGGATGTCCGAAGAAGCTAGAGTGATATCAGGGACACTGGATGATTGAGTAGGATAGGTGATTCTCGTTGCACTATCACTATTGATAACGGAAAGATCTAAGGTATCTAGATCTTTTATTAAGTTGATGTCAGCTAAGTTGGAGCAAGAGCTACCCCAAGCCGGGTTTTGGGTGTTGAGATCGCCACACAATAAAGTATTATTTTGATCTAGTGGATCAAGCAAGGACTTCCATGCCGATGGAGACATGGAGCACTCGGGAGGTCTGTATAAGGAGTAGATCTTTAAAGAAATCGAGATGGGACCACGTATAATTTCGATGCCACACATTTCAACACCACCAGGAGCTGCAGAGGGAGAGTCGATCAACCGGAATGGGATAGATTTCCTGGTAAGTATCGCCACTCCGCCGCCACCCTTGCCATCGCCTCTGTCCCTCCTAATAATGTTGAAGTGCCTGATTCTAATTTGTTGGTCAGGTCTCCACCAAGTCTCCGAAATACACAGAACATGAGCATTCTTAGCAAGTATCAGCAGTTCCGATACAGACGATCTCGAGCTACGGGCATTTCACTGAATAATATTAAGATTTTCTTTTGGAGGCATGGTGACAATCGATAGGAAAAAGTGACAGTGAATCCCTAGAAAATTAATTAGTATTTAAACAAAATAAATAACAGACAACGTAAACAATATAGGATACCAAGAAATAACAAATAAATAAATATAATCATTCGTGAACACACGAATCAACTATTGTTTCAAGCGAAGTATATAGTTTAAATAAATATGAATATATTAACAACATCAAACAGAGAAAAGTAATATGAACACATAATGCGGCAAGGGAAACTGAAGCATGAATCAGATCTGTAGGGCTTCTGAACACATGTTCTTTATAGAGGATTCATAAATTGAGCCCTCATTCAAAAGGCCAATCAGATCCTCCTCGATATGGTCAATAATGGAGCCCACTTTTTTAACTACTTCACGGTTAATTAATTCCTTAAGGCTCACGATTTGGCTCATGGATAGAGGTGTGGCAGTAACAGTTTTCTGATTAGAACCAGGGATTTTAGCGGGAGGAGTGGTCTGGGAATCACTAGCATAATCATAAGGAATGGCCGAATTACATTCCGAAGCCTCCTCCACCACGGTGGGGCTTTGAGTATTCGTCGGAAACGGCCCGAAAGAGATACCACATTTAAATCCAGCCTCCTTATACGAAATTCCCTCTTCGGCCATTACCCTTCTGATTTGTTTTTGTAGCACGAAGCATGGGCTTCTGAAGGAATCGGCACGATGACCAGAAGAGGAGCAGTTTACGCAATATTGAGAGGATGATCTACATACGTTATCCGCGTGACCCTCACCGCAATTGGCGCATCTAAGAGAACTCCTGCAGTTAGAAGAGACGTGACGAAACTGTTGACAGGAGTAGCACCGGATAACAGGAGGTATGTAAAGCTTCAACGGGGCATTTCAACAGCCAGATGTTTACATTTTTTGGCAGGATATCGCCAGCAAACACTACTTTAATTGCTAATGAAGGGACCCTTACCTTGGATCCAGAGATATCAATGGTAGTGCAAAAAAACTCAAGTCTGATGATCTCCGGGATATTCGGGTCCTGAGACCGAGGAACAATACCCTCTCGGATACAGTTCAGGGAGAGCTCCGGGTCCACGTTCCTGATCACACCCACTTTCGTTGTTCTGAAATCTGGGACATAAGCCAGCCACTGTTTTTCAGAAGACTGGAAGGAGTCCACGAAATTGTTTGCATTTAGGTAAGAGTCAAAGGTTATAGTTAATTTATCAGACCCATTTCTAGAGAGAGATAAGATGCCCTGAAATCTCATAAAGCGTTTCGCAATAGAAAAAGGGTGGTATCTCGCAATATTTTTTGAAATATCTCTATTGCAGATGTAGACAATAAACGGGGCCTTGGCATTGGTGGAATGGCGGTTAGAAAACTGGGACTTGATACTCCCTTTATGGTTGGAAGGAGGTAAGGAAAATATTTTATTAGGAGGTAGAAGAGATGACTCATCACCATGCGGCGAAGTCGGAGAATCTAACTCTTTTCTTATTATTTAATGATTCATTCACTTCCATCTCAGAGAGGCAGTCGGAAAGATGACTGAACAAAAAGCGGAAGAAAAGGAGAAGAATAAGAAGAGGAGAGAGGAGAAAGAAAGAAAGAAAGTGGTTGTCCCAATTCCTCTTCAAGGAGAGAGGGTATGTAAATCTTGGGAGAGAGCTATAGTCGATTATATCTGAGGACTAACAAACTTGAGGGACTGTCCACGTATAGAAAGAGGAAAAAAAACAAAACAAAACACGACTCAGTTCAAGGAGACCAAGGCGATCACTAGCGGAGGACACAGTGGGCAGCTCAAATATGGGGATATGAACGACAGACAGGAGACGACACTACTTAGCTGCAGTTGAAATCCCAATGAAAACATAACAAGCGCGAGATTACTCAAGATCCTCCGGGAAAGGCAATACAGGCTTCCATAGTCGACTCCAAACACCAGTCATTAATAATGCCTTGGGACTCCACTTCAAAAGTTCCTCCTATTCATAATTTAATTGCAGATGGAAGATGAATTATTAATTGATGTAATTAGTTAAATATTTCCACCGGCTAGATCTTTGTACCGTAACTAAAGAGCCGCACAAATGAACTATTTGAATAAAAAGACCAAAAACCAAGATGAAATAGATTAAGGAACAACTGGAGAAACCAAGTTTTGTTTTAACAGAAATGATTTCAGAGAGCAAGACTGCGATGTGTACCTCGCGCAACGGTCCGAACCGGAATCCCAAAAGAAAACTTAAAAACTACTAACAAGCCATAGAATGTTCGGACTCGATACAAAAGCAAAAGGTTACACACTACGGGAGGAAAGAAAGAAAGATAAGAAAGTAAGCATTTCAAACGATCATAGTAAGTAGCGGCTAGACTCGTTTAGCGAGAGCGATTTGAATTCCCTCGAAATATACAGCAAATGGACATTATACGCGCGAGATGGAAAGTTCGGCGAGAAACCTTGTTCAGAGGAGGGGTTCGGAACTGACGTTAACTAACCACATAAAGTACAACTCCTAAAGCGCGGTAGGCTACGGATCGGCGATCGAGAACGCTGTAGGGTTCGATAACGATGGGAACCTCTAAACGGAACGCGACCAGGTATTAACTAGATCTTAATAAAACGAGCGCAAAGAGAATTCGTACGAAAAGTGATAGCATTCACAAGGCACAATAGATTTCGCGAGACAGAATATATGACATTCGCTTTACGGTCGCCGAAGGCGATACTTACAATAATTAATTAGAAATTTAACAAATCCTGGTACCAATGGCAACGAGTTGTCAATAACAGAGAAATACAAAGCAGTGAGTGATCGTAGACACAGAGATGCACATAAAATGGCACAAGAGTACCATAAGATACAATAAAATACAATGAAGATAAAAAGGAAGGATCAGAAAATCAACAATTGGAATTTTTCGGAAGAATCGATAATTAATAATTTATAGATAGTACGCCAATAATTTTAAGAGGGAAAGACTTTACAAACAGGCGGTTAAATCGGCCGTTACAACAGGATAGTTTTTATGACAAGTTCCTTGAAGAGGACAAGAGCTAATCCGCAGCTAGAAACACCAGCGGTCACTCAGAACTTTGGTCAGAAAATTGACGCTATATTCTACGAGACTATGGCTTAGCCTGCGAGAAATGCGGAATCAAGATAATTGATTTTAAACGTTCGGATATGATAACCGAGACAAAAAGGAATTCCAAAGTTAGATTTAGTAAATTATAATTTCCGAAAAAGTCACTAAACAATATAATGTTTAAGCGGTAGTGAATCCGACGATATAAAGTCATTATACGAGATAAAGCGGTGGAGCTAGGATTTCTCTGATAACCAAGCCGACGAATCGGGGCCAAGACACATGGAAATCCTAACTATGTTATAAGGAGCAGATCCCAGAATATTCGGTAAAGCGATACAACAAAGGTAATAATTAATCATCGGCAAATATCAAATATGCAAGATCGTTAACGCGGTAAGCTAGAAACTGCACTATCGTCCTTTTTCAACTAGAGTCAGCGGTAACACATACGCCGAACAACGACAGAAGAATCGATAAATAGCCAAAACCCGCTAGGGCAGAAATCCCACACGGTGTTCTCTCTCTAAATAATTTTCCATTCAGATATACAGTAGTGCGCAATTGAAGTGGAACACTTTAATTTTTGTGTATCTTTGCGAAACTATGACCGATTTCAAAA
>JARPRG010000985.1:0-11458 GCA_031001745.1 Hartigia nigra | reverse complement strand
GTTTGAACTTTATAACTTCTTACCAATAACATTTAATTTGTTTCCAATAGGTCTATTTTATTCAGGCCAAAACGAATGGCAAAATCCAAAAAAATCACGAAGGAAAACTTCACAACTATTTTAGAAACATTCCAGTGCTAAATTAAAGAAGTTAGGGGAAATTTTTTTTCATGAAGATTCAGACATAGAGGACACATTTATCGCATTGGAAGCAGGTGGTAAGAATCGAAAGACATTTTAGTAATAATAGATCCGATATGGCGAGACATGGGGGCATGGTCTAGGTAGATGGTGGGGGTTAGTCCCAGATGTTTCGAGGCAAAAATTGTTCGTTTCTAATTTCGGAGGGCCATAAAGTTTTGCGGTTGAAAATTTTTTTGTTTCGAAAAAAAAATTTGTCGTAATTTTAAACAAATAATGTTTTCCCCGCTTAATATATAGTAATTTATCGCCAGTGTTTTACGAGATGTGGAGATTATGCGGAAGGGCATGGGTAAGGACAAGGTAAATAACATTTCCAAATAATATCTGCTGGTGCGTATAATATTAAACTAATTATTAAAGAAAGTAGTTCATTCAAGCTGAAATTATTTACAAATAAAATCTTTATATGAAATATATGAATAGTTTTAAAATGATTAGAAGTACGTTTAACATAGATACTGAATAAAATAAATGCAACATTCAACATTTTTACAAAAAACATTTTACAAAAAAAAAAGTCATTTACAATTCATCATCATCACTGTCATCATTGATCATCATTCATCGTCGGTGTCAGATTGAAGACGTTTCAATCACAGGTGTACTCAGGCCCAGATGTACTGTCCTCTGCGCTCGTTGTAGCGCCCCTTGCGCTCGGAGCGATACCCGTCATCGGACTCGTCAGAGGCCCACCGTCTTGCTCGCTATTGACTTCCAAATACCCTTCTAGGGGATCCACGTAGTCGAAGACCGGAAATCCGAACCTTGCGAGGCCTCGCTCGATCAGGAAATGACCCAAAGGCATACCGCGGTCTGTCAGGCCGACGTTTACCCAGCAGGATCCTTCTCATGACCGTCATATAAAAACGTGAATGGCCACTGAGTAAATTTGCGAAGCACTCGCACGTTTTTTGTTACCATCGAGCGTCGTTAGGAAGGTGAATCCTGTCTAGGCCTACCAGAATCGCAACGGCAGGTATCACTGTCAGGCTACTTGAAATATTGTACAATGTACTAGCATGAACCCTTACGCAGAAGCCTTCATGAACTAACTTTGCAGAAGCTGTCTGTTTGGTTAGGGTTAGCAAAGTCCCACGGCGCCACGAGTCTTCATACAAAATTAAGCATGCACGTCCAGAAATATTTTCTTGGAATTCTAAGGGGGTCATTGCGTAGTTCATAAAACGTAACGTGATTCCTTATCGAGTACTACTTGGCGGGTTCATGCCAGGAAAGTCACAGTACTTACATACTTTGAGCAGACCTAATAATATTCTAAGCCTATACGTTTGTTATTAGGCTTTTACCGTGGTTATGTTCGACGATCCATTGTTGATATGCTCTATAAAGAAAAATAACGTTGGTTTTGAGATTAGAGATTGGCATAATGAACACACATGTACTGTGACGTTATATCCCGGGCCCAAATTTTGCGACGGATATATTGTAAGCAAAACGCAACATTGGGGGGGGGGGGGGTAAGGGAAGATATCAGAGGGCAGTGCGTCGGTGATCGGTAGGACACAGAAACGGAAGGTGTTGGGCGCCAGGTACCCTTTCAGGAGCACCACTAGCACGAGGGCTCGTAACCAAAGAGTACGCGAATGCAAGAGGAATTCACGGGTAACGGTTCCCTAAACTAAGGCCACCAGGCAGAACTAAACCTAATGCCACCAGGCAGAACTACAACTAAGGCCACCAGGCAGAACTACAACTAAATGCCACCAGGCAGAACTATAACTAAATGCCGAACTAAATCTAAACGTTACCCGGAAAGCGCGAAATTATCTCTACTGAAGTACGCGACCACCATACGCGGGAACGGTACGCCGCTTCAGAGGCTAGCTCGTCGGAAGCGTCGTGGCGTCCAAGGGCAAACGGAAAAGGGTTAGTCAAGGGTAAGAGACAGAGAAGCAGAAACAGTCAGAAAATAAGCCAAAATTAAGTTAACGCACCGAAGCTGTATTATACAAGATTTCAGGAAACAATAAATTCAGAACAGGAAGCCCGAAGCAGGAAGGGTATTGGCTGCGACGCGTATAGGTTGTTCAAGCCAGAATAACAGAATGCCTTAAACTAATTTTACAAAAGTCATATTAAGCCGAAAAGGGGGGACAGTGTCCGAGAAAATTATTAAAAGCGACGGAAAATAGTTTCGACGGAACTTATTTCGGATTTAGGAAGTTAATCGTAGAATTTAAAATACCATAATATTAGCGAGCTTAAAACAAAGTTGTTAATAAATAAATTAGATAAGTTTAACAATATTCGCAAGAACGGAACGCAAAGGAAAACGGCAATATTCGCGAAACGGAAAGCAAGGAACGACAGTATTCGCGAGACGGAAAACGGCAGCGGAACGAATCCGCCGTTACGTCCGAACCAGAATGAAGGCCAAGTTACCTACTCTGGTGCCTTTACCGAACTGAAACCGTATTGAGTTGATTTGCCCTGTTTTGAGTCAATGCTTGCGCACTTTACTTTACTAATTGTCGCGAGGGAATGAACGAAGGTGAAAGGGATTTCAAGAGTGATTGGTTGGTCTCGAATAAATATGGTTCCAACACCTGGAGTCTGAGGAGAAGTGAATTAATAACCGCCACCAAGTAGAAATAATGCTGCTTACCTTAATATACGATGAGTGGAGTGGCCGAAAGTGTTGGTGACCCGTGTGGCAGTTGCACAAATTATTGAGGAAGACTTGGAGAACCAAGGGAAATTGAATAGCGCGAGATGATGAATACAGAAAAATAAAACGTGGAACAGAATTTTAAGTTTGGACTGAACAGTTAGAGTTTATTCGAACAAAAAGAGCTGAAGACTTCGGTGACAATTTTAGAACCTTACTGAGTAATGAGACGGTGAGGAATGAGCGCAAGTGGCGGGCGGAATTGACGGACGTAAGTTAGTAAGGAGGCGGGTTTTTTTCAGGAGTAAGACGGAAGGGTAATACTATTGGTGCATGTTGGAATTATGTTGGAGGAAATGGAAAAGTTTTGGTTTTTTAGGTATAGGTATTGGTTATGTTAATTTCTGGTGGGGAGCTTTGCATAGGGTTAAAGGTTATGCTAGGTCAGAATTGGTGGGCGGAATGGCTACGGGAGTTGAATTAGGAGACTGGTGAGGGTTTCGGAGAAAAGTAATAAAATCAGGAATGTTCACGGTGGTCGCACATGTGCGCCGTACTTATCTCTAAAGGAACAGTCTATTGCTATTGTATTTTTATAAACATGACCTCTCCAGAGGGTCACCCTGCTTCTTTAGGCCTGGGCACTATATACAGGATACCCGCTCTTGAGGGTTGTATGTGTTATAAATCAATCCCTGGTATGAAAGGTTTAATAATGTTTAAAGGAAATAGCTGATACCAGAATAATATCCAGACTCAGGGTTTGATTTCACACGCGGACGTAACATCGCCAACGCGAGCTTAAACCGCCAAACGAAATAACAAGAATCGCGGGTTCCCGAATAATGAGCGTAACCGGAAAAAGTCCGCGTAGTAGGTTTTTGGCGAACGAGTTATCGCACCCGCGATCACGCACAAAGTGATTTGCAATAATCAATCGAGCAAATTGCGGATTACACAGGCATCGCAAAAATACAAATCAGAATAAACAACATGACAAATTCAGAAATAAATTAACATAAATAAACGAGATAATCAAATAGAGAGCTATACGGGGTATTAGATTATCGCTGCCTAGACTAGATTATTTAACGTAGCGTAAAGCACAGGCTCGAGACAAGAGAGAGTCGAGCGTCCAAAAGTATAAACAGTGGCCCGCCACCGGTAGGGGTGGCGAAGTCACAGCGCGCTGGAAGAGCGTTCGCCCGTCCAATATGCAAAATTCCTAGAAAACGGAATAGCAAAGCATGTGAAAAGTGGAAGCAGCCATAATCGAATACAATACACCATCGAAAAGTTAATCCAGAAAGAAAGATGAGATTATTATGTCATAGATGGATTTAGTAAAGTTTACATAAGCAGAATTTCGTGAATCGCAAAAATAGATTGGTTTAATTACAGCCATAAAAAGACAATAGAAAAGTCATTAGACAAGCCATAGCGTCGCTCAATAAAGAAAAGGACTCGATAATTCCATAAAATATACAGTTAAATCATAGACTTATTAATAAATTCAAAAGAAATCTCAATTAAAGGTGTCCGGTATACCCAGAAGAATAATTATTATAAGATAAATAATCGCACACATTAAATGTTGCTGTCGCGGAAGAATCTGGCTGCCGAGCGACCAAGCCGGTCAACCCAGGGACACCGCTCTGACAACAGACGGATTCCAACGCGTACGCTAATCGAGAATTCCAGACGAATTCCAATTAACTAGTTACATATATCAGAGATCGTAATCGGAAATCATAAAGCGAAAAGATACGGAAATTTATGAACAAAAATACGGCACTATCGTCCTTTGATTTAAACTAGGCGGAACGACATTCGCCCAATATTCGACAGAAGAAAATCGTCACCGGCTATACTAGCCGTGCACGGGTTCGTTAGAAACGCAATATGCCCAGAAAAGAAAATTAGAAAAGCGAAAGGTCTCACCAAAGAATAGAAGGCGATAGAATTGGATAGTCAGAAAACGGAAACGGTTAATGATCTCGATATAATTCCCCAGAGAGCGGGCCTCCTTCCTTCCTTCGATAATTCTATCTCTTTCTCTCTATATTCCTCGTTAGCCTTAGCAGGGTTCGATAATTGGCGCGACAACGGAACGGGACGATCCTCGGCGGAAAGGGCCGGAGCCCCACGAGGACTGACGAGCGGCGACGGAAACTCCCGAGCGGCATCGTGCGGCGGTCCGTCTGGCATGGCCCACGTCGGCGCTGGGCCTGGCGGGTGGAGGGCTCGCAGGCGGCTCCTCGGCAAAGCTCAGGCTGGTCTCGAGGGTCGGCAGGCCTTAGGCACGGCAGGCTCAGCATCCCGCCTCTCCCTGCGGGCTTCTTCGGCAGCGGACGCGTCCAGGTGGCAGTCCTGGTCGACCGACAGCGGGCGTGGAGTCCCCGCACGGGTGCTCTAGGGCTCCGGTGGTCACCATGGCAGTTGATGGGCCCCGACGACAGTCAGGTCGGCGGAACCGGCAGGCAGGTCTTATCGTGGGCAGGATCTCCCTTGGTTTTACTCCAAAGCTTCGACATCTCCACAAAATCCTCAAAATCCTCAATATATTCGAAAGCTCCAGAATCTCCAAAAGGTGGCAAAGTCTCCATAAACTCCAGGATCGTCAGGATGCCAGTCCCTGGGCCTCACGCTCTTCATTAGAGACTCGAGAGTGGAGAGACTCGCAAATCGCAACATAAGCAAGAAGAAAATGTAAGGCAGCAAAATAACCGGAAGCAAAAGCAAACACCGAAGGACGACAGTAGACATTCACCAGCAGAAATCCTTAAATATAGAAATCAAAAATCGAAATTTCGTTAGCGGATTGTCGTGGGGAAGCGCACTCGCGAGAGAGAGCCCTAGATTTACGAATTTTGTGGCGAGATTCGAAGAATCACGTCACAATATACAGTAGTGCGCAATTGAAGTGGAACACTTTAATTTTTGTGTATCTTTGCGACACTATGACCGATTTCAAAAAACCAGACACATTTTTTAGGAAATTTCCTTCCCGTTCGAATGGTAAAGTTTTTATCCTGATCTAATACAAAATGGCCGATGGGGAGGAGTTGGAGTGAAATAGTGCATTTTGGCACTTTTTGAAAAGTGCGAGAACTAGTAGTTCCGGAAGGAAATTCATATTTCTAATTATGGCACGAGAAAGAGCAACCTTCGGCAGTCAAAAAACACCCCCATTGACCCCTGTAGCATCACTCTGGGGGGAGCTGCACCCCCTTGAAGTGAAAACACTTAATTGGTCATAACTTCCGAACGCGTCGGCCAATCTGGTCCAGTTTTTGCGAGTAACCATCCTTAATGGTAATACAGATTCTCCCAGAATTGTTTTTCTCAGAGACGATTACGTCACGAAGAACTCGAGACATCGCGAGCGCACCTTAACATTCTCTGCCATTTTTCATTAGGAATGCGATGAAATATAAATTTCAAATTTATCCTATGTTGTAGCCGAGATTTCACCGATTAAAATGCGCTATTAAACATTGCAAAATAAATTCTGTAAGGGGTTAAATTTTTCATTTGAAAAAACGTCTGATTTTTGCGAGGTACTCGGGGGCCAACAGCTTGGCGCGCGTGGTGGGGCGGTTAAAACGAATATACTAGATACTAAAACAATTAATTGTGAATTAGCTCAGGTGAATAGTAGAATTCGCAAAACGAGATAATCCGATGCGCAGTTTTCGGTTATCTTTCTGATACGTAGTGCATAGACAAATGCACTTAAGTTCAAAATCAAAGGCAATGTCAGTTAAACATACGCCTGTCAAACAAATACCATGTGGAGAATCCAACCAATCGGATCGAGCGGAAGGGGAACCAGAAGGAGCAATCCACATGATGGAGACATCGCAACCTGGAACTTCCAAGGACATCTCACCTGGAACATCAACCGTCGGGGGATCAGCGATGGAGTTCCTGTTATCAAAAATGTTGGAGCTTCAGCAACAATCCATAGACTTGCAGCGGCATTCTATGGATGTGCAACAAAAAGCAGCGGATCGGGTGAGCGGTGTTATTCTTGAGCAGCAAAGAAAATTCATAAAACGATAGAAATAAGGATTGCGTAGATAAAACTACTAATTCCGAAGTAGCGTCACCGTCGGATTCAAGTGCTGCAAAACTAACGAACAGTGTATCACCTGCGAACAATTCCACAGTGGAAGTAGATTTACCTGAAATCTTAGAAACAATAGCGTCGCGATCCAATAGATCATTGTTGTCAGATCTTTCTTTTGACGGGAACATTTTCAGGACAAATCCAAAGTTCTTTTTGATAAAATTCGAAAGACTTGCAAGCCTGGAAAGAAGAACAGAGTCAATGAAGGTCTTAGCGTTTATTAAAGCCATGAAAGGCAAAGCGGCACAATGGGCGGAATTCATAGACGAAATATCGTTTGAAAATATTAAATCAGAATTCTTGAATAGATTCTGGAATGTCGAAAGACAACGTGAGATTATCAACAGATTAAATGTCGGTGCCTATATCCGTAAAGTCCATGGTGATATGGAAAGTTACTTTAGGAATTGAATAAGACACAATTCGATGTTAGACGCTCCGTTTTCTGAAAACTGGTTGATCAAACATATTATTGTACATTTTGACTAAGCTACTTTACGTATTCTTAAAATTTTAGGGATACTTACATTGGATATCATATCTGAAAGGCTGAAAGAATTGGATATGGAACATTCGGGCGAATTTCCCACACAGGCTAGTGGTAGAACAGATAAACGTGTTAATAGCTATGAATCTCATAAGAATCCTAAAGATCATCGTGGATCAGGGGAAGCACATGGGAATAAAACCGCTAACGTTACTGTTGAAAAACCACAAAATAAGAAAAGCAATCAAAAGGAAAATACTAATAGAAAAGATGTGATCAATCTAGAAATCTCTGATAGGAGCGAAATTATCAATAATATTACAATGGGTTCGGAGGAAGATGATTGGTTGTCGGATGAAGAAGTTGAAGACACTAATTAATCTATAGCGAAGGATCCTAGATTTCCTATCAAGCTCAATCACACGTGAGCAAGAGCATTAATAGATACTGGGGCAGAACGTTCTCTGATAGCACTAAGGATAATCAAGGCTGCGGAATCGTTAGGACAAAAATATCCGAGATTACCTATAAAGTCAGTAATTATGAGAGGGGCTTTTGGAGATAGAGCAAAACCAGTAAAGGAAATTATTAATGTTAATTTCGAGATAAAAGAAAGATCATTAAGACATTAATTTTTAGTAGTTCCTGAATTCGTTGAGGATGTGGTGCTGGGAATGGATTTCCTACGTAAATTCAAAGTCATTATTGATATCGAGAAAATGCAATTGCGATTAAACGATAGTTGTATATTGCAATGTAATGTCATTCCCAATGAGAAGGAATATTTGAATAGTTTGGACAGGATGGGAATACATAATTTTTCATTCCAATCAGACGAGATGGATAAGGAAAAATTGGATAGTTTATTGGAGAATTTTAATGACATCTTTCAAGATTCTATTAGGATGGTAAGAAATTATCAACATGTAATTGAAATGCGTGATAAAAAACCATTCAAAAAGCCAATATATCCGATACCAGAAGCACTTAGACCTCGTGTGGCCGAAGAGATAAATAGATGGGAAGAAATGGGGGTCATTGAAAAGGCACCTACGGAATTCATTAACCCTTTAGTTGTAGTTAAGAAACCCAATGGAAAATTGAGGATTTGCTTAGACGTTAGAGCTATTAATGACCAAATGGTAGGGGATGAAGCCAGGCCACCGACCATCGATTCGGTTTTTGAAAGAGTTCAATATTCCAAAGTCTTCTCAAATATTGACATAAACAACCCTTTTCTGCAAATACCATTAGAGGAAAATTCTCGAAAATACATAGGTTTTCTTTTTGATAGGCAGACTTACCGGTTTCGAAGATTGCCTTTCGGGATCAAAACTGCAGGTGCATCCTTCACTCGTGCAATGTCGAAGTTGTTAGGATCTGAAATAGAAAACAAAGTTATCATTTACTTAGATGATATTCTTATTGCTACGAAAACATGGGACGAGCATTTAGAATTATTGAATAAAGTGTTTATGTGTTTAAAGAAATCTGGTGTTCACGTAAATCGTGACAAGTCGCACTTTGGGGTGTCTGAAATAAGATTTTTAGGCCACCAATTTTCCAATGATAGAGCGCAGATCACTGATGAAACGAAACGGAACATATTAGAATTTCCTACACCTAAAAACAAAAGAATGATTCAATCTTTTCTCGGCTTAGTCAATTGGGATCGTAGATTTGTTCCAAAGCTCGCAGAGAAAACTAAAAAGTTAGAATCTCTGCTTACCAAACAATCAGTATTCCATTGGAATAAAGAATTGCAGGAATCCTTTGATGATGTAAAAGATCTATTTAGGAACGCGAAATCTTTATTTTATATTGATCCTGAGCTAGATTTCATCATTGAAACTGACGCTTCTTCCATGGGAACTGGTACTCAATTATCGCAGGTCAGTCATACAGGGGAAGTGGTTACTATAGCGTATACCGGCAAGAGTTTAAACAAGGCTGAACAAACGTATACCACCAGAGAACTTGAATGCTATGCTATTGTCCGTGCGTTAAAAAAATGGAGAACGTTATTGTTGGGACAAAAAATCATAGTAAAAACAGATCATCAGGCGTTATCATTCATTTCCTCGTGCTCCAGGGTTAGCAATCGCATTGCCAGGTGGTTATTACTAATCCAGGAATTTGATATTGATTGGCAACATGTGGCGGGAAAAGACAATAAAATTGCGCATTTGCTATCTAGAATGCCGGAATTTAGATCAAAGGATAGTCACGAAATTATTACCGTTTGTAATACTTGTACAATCAAATCACCGGAACAATGGACGGGAGATTTGGAATGGCTGCAAGATGAACAAAATAATGATGACAATTTACCATTAATGATTAATCGTTTTCCCATGACGTATTTCTATAAAACTGACTTGATTTGTACTAAATTAATGTTTACATAATGATGACGTCATACTTGATATTTTCTATTTATTAATGAAATAATTAGGATTTCAAATAGTTCTTAGATCTTACATTATTACAAATAGTCTTTCCCGCAATTCCGATTTATACCATCCGATTAACTAAACCATTTCCATCAAATCGTTTATGACGTCATCGTCTCTGGATACTTTTCAATTATCATTACTTATATTATATTCTCTATTGCTTCTGCTTGTTCTTTACACTTTTTCTAAGTGTTTCCGCCAATAACTAACTCATTATCTTTATCCTTATACCAACCCTCTCACTACTGATACCTATAACACAATTGTTTTCATTGCGTTATTATCTGTCTCAAAATAATTAATTCCTTCATCCCAACGATTACCGCTTGACTAATCATCACATACTCGTTTCCATCACTTTTGGTTTCATTCCGATACATTTATGAAAATATAATTACAAAAGAGAATTCAACAAGCTCTGACTCTCTATAGTATTGATGTAAATGATTTCCGCGTACCAAACCCTGTCCTCACGTATATAGATATTGATATTTATCATGCCGATACTTTTGGTTATCATTATGTCAATGTCTATTTATTTTTAGCACAACCTATTCTTCAATAACTTCAAACATATATACGCTATCCAATTACGAACCATAGTTCCTCACTCGGATGAACTATCGTATCGTCAACCCCTTTAATCATTAAAAGCCATCTAACACAATGGGATATCGGACTGACAAGGTTAGTAAATGACTCCTCCGGTTGCAATTTTCCCCTTTTTATTGTGATATCGGAAGAAGAAAGATCCTTGCAATAAAACACAATAGGTCATAAGGTAAGTAATAAAATAAACTATGAAAAATATAAAACTGGTAATAAAACTTTATAGAAACATTTTCATAAATGTTTAAAACATAAACTAACTAAAAACAAAATAAAATCTTAAAAATAAAATTTTCATTTGCGTTTTCCATAAAGAATTCACGCTTAGATTGAATCGGTATCAGCCACAGATCGTTCCTTTTTAATTTTCCTGGTCAACTCCCTACGACGATTCATTTGTACACGTTTGAACGCATTCCGTGGCCTCACAGTACCTCCTGTTCAATTAACTTCCTGTGTCGATACAACAGTCTTTGCTTAGTTGAATCAGGAAGGTCCTTTTTATGTCCAGTTGGAATATCAGCTATTTTGCCCTGTCCATATTGCACCATACCGAAGAATTGTGTCTGACGTCTTTGCCTACGACTTTGTCTCAACACAGCTGCAATTTCGTCGTCCGTAATTTTTTGCAACACAATTTTTGCATCCATGTTCAACTTTGGATCTTTATCGATGTTTTTATGGACATGTATCATTCGAATGTTTCTAGGTAATTTAGTTAGTTTAGTTTTAGTTTGTCTATTGATTCTAAACTAAGTACTTTGATTTACACTGAGCACCTTGTACCCCAACCCCTCCTCCCCCTCCACAACTCATATCGCCGCTACCACATCCATACACCTTCTTATCAGCCCTGTAACCCTAATACGCTAGTTTCTTTCGTCTCACAAAACTCTCGTAGTACTCTCGAGCAATTCTGTCGTTCTTATGGAAATCCTCGC
>JARPRG010000984.1:0-11508 GCA_031001745.1 Hartigia nigra | reverse complement strand
TCAAAATGTTAATAAATATGTGGTAAAAATTTCGCGGTTGTATCTTTATTTAGTTCGCCAAAAAAAATTCCCAAAAATAGCGTAAAAAAAGAGCCGTCACACGGGATAACCCCCTTAACTGAGGAAGACTGCCATCAAAATGGGGGTTGAACTTCACGAAGCTCCAGACGTTAATAGTCTGTCCAGTATCCGTCGCGTTCGATAACCTAAGTTAATCGATTCGGGATAGAATCGATTAAATGCTTCGAATAATCCGGCTTTTGCCGAAGCTCTTCCCAGATTCTTTGAGCATGCTCCATTATCGCAGTTCTCGACCTTTCCCTCTCGGGTAGCCATCTCCGGGTCATTTTGGCCCAAATATTTTCAATAATATTTAGGTCGAGAGATTTAGCGGGCCATTGCAACAGCTCGCTTTCCGGATGATCCGAAAATCAATTTCGAGTTTCACTTGAAGTTTGAACTGCGGAATTGTCTTGGATAAGACGAATCACTGGCATGTCTTCTGCCAAATACACCGCGCGAACTCATGGAGGCGTAACTTCCTCCATTACGCAAATATATCCATTAGTGGAGATATCTCCATTAATTCGCCCAAAACTTGTCCGCTCGTCCAACCCCACATGCCACACGAAATCCGCCCGCTGCGATCTGCACGGACGACGTACCTCGGGTCAAGCCGGTCATCCACTGGTCGCCATACGTGAAGACGCCGGTAAGTTGACGGTTGGAAGACTTTCTCGTCCGTCCAAATCGTAACCTCCCAGGTTTCACGTGCAGTTTGCAATTGCTGCTCCGCAAAAGTAACGCGAGAATTTTGATGTTTAGTAATAAACATTTAAATTTTTCGTATAGGCCGAAAAGAATAATAATTTGCCTTGTGTAATTGACGACGAGCGATCCTGGTAGAATCCGCGAAATCCTCCCTTGCGACAACTTGCGCGACGGACGCGATGGATCGCGATCAATTGCATTGATCACGCGACGGTCCTGTTCGTCGTTTGTAATCTGCGGCCGCCGATTCTGCACACGGTGGTCGTGGAGTGCATGATCCCCCGCCAACTTGACACGCGTTGATCAACCGGCGTACAATTTTAAAGCTGCATCCGGTGATCTTCGCGATCTCGTCAAAGGGTTTCCTGCCCTGTCACAAACCCATGATGCGCCCGTGAGTCTCGATTTCATTTGTGAGAGAGTCTTATGGGGGACTCGTGCTGAAAGTGAGGGAGACGCTCTTATGCGCGCTACGGGGATAGCTTGGGCCGCCACTAACAGCGAGTGAGAGAGTCTTATAGGGGATTCGTGCCGGGAGTAAATGATACCCTCTTATACGGGACGGCTCCGAGTCGTGACATTAAGGAGGGGGGTGCAAGGGTTTCAGCGTAAAAAAAAAAAAAACAATTTTTTTTACGAATTTTTTGTATAAATATGGATGGAGCAAATTTATTCAAACCTTTTGTACGTTATTAAGTATCATTTCAATAACATTCTGTAATTTTTTTAATGCAAAAATATCGACAAACAAGTCGGTGACAAAGCTTTTCCAAGAGCGTCTTTGGAAAAAGATGATTTGCGGTGTTGACTGTATCTCAGTTGGAAATTATCTGAAATTAAAGATCATTAAAATTTAGACAAAATATCATCAAATCCTCCCTTCAACGTTCTCTGATTATTATTTTTTTTCATTTTTAAACGTTTGGTGGTCATTTAAAGTGAAAACTGCTATTTTTCACGTAAAATTCCGCCATTTTGTAAGTGGAAAACCCCCTTAATATAAACACAAATTCTAAAACTTATCGTTGGGGGGAGGTGGTATTTTACATGTAGAAAGTGTGTACCAAGTTTGAAATGAATCGGTAACGTAGTTTTTAAATGGCAGTGAACACGGACTTTTAAAAAGTGGTTTTGAGAAAAACGCGTTTAAAATTTTAAAAGCTAAAAAAGTGAGAAAAAAAATTGTT
Source organism: Hartigia nigra (assembly GCA_031001745.1). Classification (NCBI taxonomy): domain Eukaryota; kingdom Metazoa; phylum Arthropoda; class Insecta; order Hymenoptera; family Cephidae; genus Hartigia; species Hartigia nigra. Next base: position 9,550 of record JARPRG010000984.1, on the reverse strand, counting down.
TTTTTTTTTCAACTTACAATGAATCATCGATTCCAGCTCCATAAAGTAGACTCCCTGCAGCAGCTTCGATGTCTTCAGCCTCTTTTTTTTTTTTTTTTCAAATCTTTGCCTTATCCTGGCTTCTTTGCTCCGATGCTGAGCTCGTATCTCGGCCCTGTTGATGCGACTGTTGTCCTCCAATCTTGCATATTCGTGAGCGCTCGGCCCAACGCTGATGTTCATATCCGACAGAAAGGTGAAAAAAGCATCAGTACCTTCGTTGAAAGTGCATGCAGCCACGTAGGATGTAAATTCAATGATTTGTTTGCTGCCAGATAATTTTTTCGGTGCAATCCTCCAAATAAGCTGATTCAGACTTTCGTTGGCATTTTGGGTAAAACCTCCGAGACACCTTTCTAGAAGTTCTATCATTTGGATCTCAGCCTATCTTAAGCGCAAATCTTCTATCTCTAATCTTAGATAAATATCCCCTGTTACTTTACAGAATATAGTTTTTATTGCACAAAAATTATAGTTCCGTACATCCCTTTTAAAAATGATTTCCAATATGATAGAATGTTGAACGGATTAGGATGGTGAAAGACTCGAACGGTTGCAATCTTCCCCTTTTTATTATTAATTTGGAAGTTTTAACAAAATGGATAATAAAACTATTAAGGTACGTTGGGGAGTATAAAAATGTATTATAAACTATATAAAATTATTAAATAATCAAAACAGTAATAAAATGTCATATCAATAAGAAAATTTCCAGTCTCTTGAACGCACGTGGTTAAGCTTATTAATCGGACTCTGATTCGATATTCATCAAACTCTCTTTCATCCTTTTATTGATTTCCCTACGCTTATTCATCTGGACTCTCTTGAATGCGTTTCTTGGTGTTACAGTGATTCCTTCCTCTACCAATTTCTTGTGCCGATAAAGAAACCTCCTCTTTACTGTATTTGGTAGATTTTCGTTGTCCCAGGTTCATGTACTCCATGACATCTTCAAGTATCAGACTCCGAATTTGCACTTGTTTTCTCTTTTTCTTCGTCTGCGGCGGAAAGGAGAAATGTTTCAGCAGTCGTTTTCACGTAGGAGCAAATCGATTTCATAATATCCAAATAAGACGGTTTGGATGAAAAAATACTTGCAATGTCCATTAGACCGCAAAACTTATTGCAGCCTGCTAAACCTAAACCTAATGTACGCATTACGAAAACAAATCCAGTGTTGATTTCGTACCGATGACCAGTTTTCTCACTCGACGGTATATAGCGTGGATCACAATTGGCACATTTTACCTGGATTTGAAAGCCAAGACCTTACATTTTTAGGCCCTTACTCTTAATTGCTGAACTTCATTTTCTGGCCCGACATTAATATCTACAGAATTTTAATTTTGTTCACTTGCCAACGCTGCATTTTCATCATGACCAATATCGAAATTAATGTTGACCTCTTCATCGTTAATATTTGTGCCCTCATTCACATTCTCGATCTCTGAATGTATAAGGCCTTTACCAGATGTATCATACCTATAAGATTCAGCCATTTGCAAAAGCTATGTAAACTTGGCATCTGACTTTGAGCTGATTAAATTCACGTAGATATCAATTCAGAATGGTTTTTAATTATTTGCAGTGCATTTACTTTCATTTGTAGCTGTTTGTAACAACCTCAGTGTAATTTGTATTGGATTAGTGGAAATATAATTTCGTATTCCACATATGTAAAATTGATGGTGTTTTTCGTTAATTGCTTTACCTAATTAATACATTGATAAATATATGGAAGGGTGTTAAATAAATAATGCGGGAAATTATATTATTGACTAAATAGATTATTAGCATCTACAAATTGTTTTTTTTTTTTTTTTTTTTCTAATGTTATGTGCGGAAAAATTTTCCCATCAATTCAATGGATTAACCTTTTGGTTGCCGGAAGTTTCTATTTAGGCGTGAGAGTAGTGGCTTAACTTTCCACCCCTCATTTTTACATTGCAGGCTTTAAAAAAATCGAAACAAAGCGAATTCCTTGACGAGCGAGTTTCTATTACTAGCAACTTTTTTTAGAGAAAGGAGACAGACCGCGCCCTTCTTTCATTTGGGAGATATTTCAATGCAAAATTTCGTTTGGGCGCAAAAACAAACAGGGGAGTCACGGAGGGTTTAACATTTGGTGATAAGTTACCTTCAATATTGTAATGAAAAATCTCGTGTATAAATAAAATGGCACCCTGAAAATCAAATAGATAAGATAATATTTAATTTAGTCCCAATTATAATATGAATTATACCGTCAGAATTGTCTCCTAAGGAAACCCAAGTCAAGTCTTCTTCGATGGGGTCCAGGATCAGGAGACACATACAAAAACTGAAAAACTGAGAAAATGGCAAATAGGAAGATTTACGAAATCAAAATGGACCTGAGGTTTCTTTAGAAAACGGAACCCCTAGACGGAAATATAATCAATTAAGAGAACAAGGTGAAAGAATAAGTCAGAACAAAAGGGTTCTTTAGCAAAATAATTTAGAGACGAATAAAAATCAGGCGGAAGCGCGATTCTTGAATTAATTAAATTTATCAAAGAATAAGAACAATATTTTCGAATGGAACAACTGTTCCGTTAAACACTCTAAATAACAATTAACCGATAACATGTGAACGTCAGATTTTCATGACTTGCATCGAAATGCCACGTCACAAGTTGCCGGTAGGAGAGGAATACCTCCAAGGTCGGAGAAGAGCGCCTACGTCCAGAGACGCCAAGAGCATCTGCAAGATCCTGAAGATATTCGGCGGTTGCAGTGGTGGCACGAAGCCGCGCAACGTGGGACAAGAGGTGGATGAGATTCCCACCTCATGAACAGACACTGCAATCGTCAAGAAGATACCTAGATACCAAGGATCTACTTTTACAGGATATAGCGGAAGCTAGGGACGAGATCCTACTACTAGAAAAGAGCACTGTAAACCAGATGTGCAGTAGAGAAGAACTTGCAACGGGTCAGTCCGCTGTGAATTGTGACGTGTTACAGTTTCCGGTTGATAGCATAAAACGTTTTTTAAAAAGTCCGGAGATCTGTAACCGTAATGCCTTATAAATTAGTGTGCCGATAAATAGCAACCTTCGATTGCGCAAAGTGATCCAACCAAGATCACGTCGATGTACTGCGATGTAATTAGACCTTCGTAGTCCCAATACGTATCTAACGCTCGCGTTGAATGCGCGTTGCAACTTCAGCTCGAGTTTCATAATTAATTCTGTCAGTATAGCAGCACGATAGTCAAAGCATGGTACGACTATCGAAATAACTAACTGCCAACGTATGTGTGAATTAAAAAGGTCTTGTTTTATTGCAAACACTGCTTACTTGGGCTGACCGGCAAAGACCAGGACCAGTAAAATGGATATGGAGAGGGCAATGAAGGCTGAATAGCACTACGGGTGTACAGATTTGGAGTAGTTGGTCGAGATACACGGGACAGTACATAGGCAGTACATGAACAGACAAGTGCTTTAATTTCGGTTATCGGTGTGTTATATAATTGCCAAAACTTTGAAACTTCCGAGAATTTATTTTAAATATTTTGAAATTTATTGTATATCTGGCAGTTTAACTTTATCAGTTAATTGTTATCTAAAGTGTTAAACTGAACCGTTGTAACATTTCAAAATATTGTTCTTATTCTTTGGTAAATTTAATTAGTTCAGGATCCGTGGTTTCACCTAATTTTTATTACTTTTATTCGTCGATTTTTTAAAGGTAATATTATTTCGATTTGTTCTTCCACCTTATTCTTCTAATTCGTTTTATTTATTTAATAAATCATTTATTTAATAGATCCTCGAAATAATCTTCATAGAGCCTCCCAATTTACGACTCCATCGAAGAAGAGCTGGTCTGTGTGTTCTTAGAAAAAAGTTTTAGCGGTATAATTCATAATTTACCTAACGTTCAATTATATATTTTCTTTTCTATTTTATTACCAGGGTGCCATTTATTTGTACACGAGATTCATCGTTAAACTGTCTCCTAAATTGTTCTTTAAGGCTTAGTCGATTTTGTCTTATAGAAAATTTCAATAGATTTATTTTCCCTGTAGCTTTCAGGCGTTGTCCGAAGACTGTTGCTTCGGGAGTCTTGTTATTCAATTTTGTTGAGATAACTTCTCTTCTATAATAAATAGGATGTTGCCGCTTGAAGTTTTCACGCCTAACTTCTTATTAACGTTAACATTCGTTAGAATTTCTTCTTTTCCGTTTGCGTATTTTAATCAATTTTACATCAAATTTCTTTCCTTTAACGCCTGCTGACGTAGAGTTTCAACGAAATTAATTGATCAGCTGGTCAATTAAAAAACCGGAAGGATAGTGTGCCAAATCAGGTTTACTGTGTATCCCCGACCTCTATTGAGGTTGTTAGGGTGTTTAAAAATCTCTAGACCTTCGCGGTATTTTTTGGCGAAGTATCCTTGAGAATTGGCCAGCATTTCTGCCTTATCATATTGTACGGAATGTCCAGTGTTCAGCTAGGGCAGATTGAGCGAAGTTACCATATTTGGCACACCGTTGATGTTCTTTGATCCGTGTACTGATCTTCATCCCGGTCTCGCCTATGTAAACTTTTCCACAAGAGGAGAGAATTTTATAAATCCTTGGGACACTCAACGGTGGTCTTTGGTCTTTCACAGAGGGAAGCAATTGTCCAATCTTCTTTGGTGGTTTAAAGATTGTACGTATGTCGTGCTTCCGCAGCATCTTGCTGATACGGTCCGTCGTACCTTGAAGATACGGTAGTACAGTAAGTTTCTGATGTTCCTGTTCCTCAGCTGGTTCATTCTCAGATGGAGAGGAGATTTTGTTTCGTAGTCTGTGCAAAACGCGTTGAATTTGTTTACTTTGGTAACCATTCCTGCCTAGGGTCTCATTCAGATGTTTTATTTCTGCGTGTAGTTGTTATGGTTGGGAAATAGTCAGACGCCTCCATCCTGAGGCACGACACACACCAAATGCTGAAAATTATTGGTGAACCCAATACTGATATAGAATGCAGCAAAACTTAAAGCTTCTGATATCAATAACATTCCCTTAAAGCAAAATACATAGTTTTCCAATTTGAATGATGTTTTAACACCTATATGAATCTGGAAATACCATCATCCGAATCGTTATATATAGGACGTCTACCTTGCAGTTCTGACTGCCGTTTCAATTGTGGGCCTATCAAATGTAAAAGGAATTCAAATGTATTGCGCCGCATCCTACGTAACAAGATAATTGATTATTAATTGACTGAAAGAATCAATATGTGTAGAAACAAGTAAAAATAATTTTTCGATTTGAATATAGAAGTATTCGTTGATGTAACGTTTACCGAAAGTGGGACTTAAATTATATATGGTTATACAGAGAGACGACATTTTCTACATAATTTTGTATGTACGGTCTGCTTCCACGCCTTGCAGTATTTGATGGCAGTAACAGCATTAGTTCCTCCTTGTCATCGTCATTTTCGCTAGAACTGTCAGATGACTCCAATATTATGTCAATATATGAGTACAATACATGTTTTCTTACGTCCGCCATTTTTATACTAGATACGTACATCTAGCCGTTCCGTTTTATGCCAGTTCACAGTACTATTTTGAAAACGGAATATTCTACTGTACCTTACTGAATGATGTCACACCACAGTACTGTCAGTAGATTTTGGAACGCACCCTAAGAATGTTGTTCAACGACAGTCACACATTGCCAATGTAAAACATGTGACATAGGCCTTTGTGTATACCCGTGCTTTCAAACTTTCCATACGAAATTACATTATTAAATTATAATTTCTAATTGCATTATTGGATAATTTTTTAAGCATTTCTTTTCTACGAGCGACTGCACTCGCCCTGGGTAATGGTGCGATTTCATGGTGACGCTTGTTAATTAATGTTCTTTTGAACGAGTTTTTTGGTTTTACCGTAATCTCTTCCTGCACCAATTTACGGTGCAGGTATTCGAATCATTCTTTGATAGTTCTTTACCCTTGAATTTTGGTCTATCGGCTACCATACCTGTTGAGGAAATGCAATGAAGCGAGGAAGTAATCCTGCGATTGCTTCAGAGACGGCACGTACTATCCTTGATACCGTTTGTTGCGAAACGCCATGCAGATCCCCTATAACGATAAGCTAACTTAGAAATAATAGCAATAGCGAAACATTCCATTACTAGTCCACCAAACACATAAGAGTGGCCCCGTACTCAATCTTTGTTAACTGGCCCAGAATTTGACTAGTCAATTCGGTCTGTAAGAAGCTATCGTTGACCCATTCATGTGTTTGTTGGAATTGTTTATTCCACGCAATAATTTGGGATATAATTACTATTTCATACTAATTACCTATTTCAGTTTGGTAACACCCTTTCGCGTAGTATCTCAGAGTGATGAGAAGTTGGACCGTTGGGGAGCTGTCACTTACACGGCCCGTTAGAAACTCTAACCTCTCTTGCACCAAACCAACGACGAAATGGACTGGACGCAGTCCTTGGATAAGCGGTACCGATTCCGAAATTCACGATCACTGTAGACTTCAAATGGATCAATTCGATCACGAAAAACTCTCGGATTATCTTGTCGCATTACATTTACTTCTCGTACGTCGGCACCCGTGTCAATCAAGTCGACAGACTCCATCTTGACTAATTTTGACAGCCAGCGTAATAGCGGTATAAAAGTGGCCTTAACCACTTTTAAGGAACTAGGGCTTTCTGTTAGCTTAAAAGTGGCCTAAAAGTGCCTTAAAAGAGAGGTATGAGTAGGGTCGCTGTTAACTATCGTCTTTTAACGCCTAAAAGACGTCTTTTAGCGCTGTAAGAGAGGTATGAGTAAGGGCCACAAAACTTGTCCTCACAGTTTCCTTTAACTGTTTTCGTAGATGTTACATTATTGATGAGGAGAGTTTTAACGGAACTTTCAAACTGAATGCATGTTGGATTGATATTTCTCCTTCCATGACTTCTTATCATGCCGAAAAAATTTTCAATGGGATCTTGATTTACATGACGAGGAGAGAACTGGTTAAACCCAAGCTGCTGTTTCATTGTTTGCCATAAACGTCGGAAACCTTTTAAGGTTACTATCCATTTTCGAAGAGATGGAACAACCTTCGGTGCGTTTGTCACTGGATCAATGAATCTGATGTTGTTTTTCATTGAAATTACAGCTTCCTCTCAGAAAAATGTATGAATGGAATTACAAGTGACTTCTCTGTCCCAGATAGCACCAGTATGTACAGAGAATATACTGAGAATATATTCGTCGTAGTTTGTATATATACTGAGTATCGTCGAAAAATGTCCAGGCACATTTATGATATATATTCCTGAGCAAAATGGTATAGGACTTGCACACAGGAATGCTTTTATTTTAAGACATTTTTCATAAATCGATCGCAGCTACGAGATAGTTTCATATCGCGACTTATGAAGAGTTGTTAGCACAGTTTCATCATGCATTTGCATAAGCTAAACTCAATTTCATGCGAGTTGAATGTATCGTTTCGCAGCAACTCGAAATCCCAAGTTTGTCAATCCATAGTGTATATAGATACTGATTTGGCACTACCAATTGTATACATGGAAATGTATGGAACAAAAAATACTTTTTGCTCAAAATATGTTTATATTTATTGGTATTAAATAACAAAATAAGTCTACAATATAATGAATCTTTAACTTTGTATTTCGTAATATAAATTAAATAAAAATGATGAATTTAACTTTTTTTCTAATCAACTTCGCCTGACCTCTTCTTCTTGTTTCCGAAGTTTTAGAATTGCAATCTTCTCTTCTGCTTCGGCGATTTTCATTTTTTTTTTGCATGAAGCTCTCGCTGCTGCTCAATTGCTTCTCGCAGTCGCATCAGCCTCAATTGTTTTTCACAACGAATGTTCTGAAAAGCAATTCGTTAGTCTAATTACAATGTGAATAACGTTGTTGGTAAAACAACAACTGCCCTTATTGCTGGACTACCTACCTGTCATGTATTATGCAATATCGCTGAAGTATACACGTAGTTCTGTACAAATTGGGTGAAATAATTAAGAACGATCATGCAACTTTATTCAGATACAATATTCACTTTACCGACAATGTAATTGATATCAGCAAACTTTCATTAATATTGCTGATCTTATTATTGCATATTGAGCTATTTCATAAGCTTTCTTTTTACCTCTAGGCTTTGATGACTCGATATTCCTCTTTTCTTTGTTGATGCTGCAGAGTACAAAGTGTTTTACCTGAGACTATGGTCCTCTAGACAAAATACATCATTAGTCTCTGTAATAAGTCCTTCATCCTGATCCTCAGAATGCAGGGGTAAACTTTTGCTCGTCGAACAGCCGGGGCTCTATGTTATCTGTAAATTAAAAAAACAATGTTTTTTTTCTAGCACCATACAAGAATGGTAACAATTGTTTATTTATATAGTAATTACATTTTCTATCGAATGCAGCTGTGCTATCAAATGGGCAATCGATTTCCACATCTATGTTTCGAGTTGTATCAATAAAATCCATGACTGGATCGGCTCGTTGTACAGACGCAGGTCCCTCACCGGTCATAAGATGTTGATGTTTCATTACTGTTGTCAACTTTCGTTTCCTAAGATGATTTTTGATAAAACAATTATACGAATAATTTAAAAGATCAAAAACGTATGTGTAGCCAAGTTAAGGCCCCTGCAATTAAAAATGAGATTTTAGCGGAATAAACTAACTTGATTGGTTAACTCTATTTGAACCCTACACGGTGGAAACATATGCATTGAGACAGCTTGCAAGGTGCGTTCCGAAATTTACTGCCAGTATTGTGATCATGTTTTTGGCTTAATTTCTATCGTGCAGAGTTTAAACAGAGTCAAGCAGCCTCATATTTCAATTCCATTCAACTCTCCTACAGGTGACTGGTTAACTCTGTTTAAACTCTGCACGGTGGAAACTAAGTCATTGATTACATTTAGACGACGGTCTTAAACCGGTAGGTTAATACTGACCAAATACCACCAAACGACCACCAATCGATTGGTAAAAAGAAATATGTCAAAAGTCGAAGTGGGAGGGGGGCTAGCTTAATGCTAGAAATTTGTTATGAATTTTAAAAGTAAAACAAAAACCACCAAACGTTCTGAATAGACTACCAAATACCACCAAACGACCACCAATCGATTGGCACAAAGAAAAATGTCCAAAGTCAAAGTGGGGGGGCTAACTTAATGCTAAAAATTTGTTATCAATTTTAAAAGTAAACCAAAAACCACCAAACGTTCTGAATAGACTATCAAATACCACCAAACGACCACTAATCGATTGGTACAAAGAAAAATGTCCAAAGTCAAAGTGGGGGGGCTAAACTTTGCGGAGGTTTCCCGCGGCTTCTGCTAGCCGTTTTTAGTTCTTTCTTCTAGTTTGAGAGTGTCAGTTCGCTCTAAATTTTCAAATATAGAGTAAATGAATACAAGCGTTTCAAGTATGGAACACAAAAATAAGGAAAAGCAGAGGCCGTAT
>JARPRG010000982.1:0-11618 GCA_031001745.1 Hartigia nigra | reverse complement strand
ACATCAACATCAACAGAATTAACTAATTACTAATCTTATCTATACGTGGACTAGCCGGCTCGCTTTCGTCCGCAACAACAAGTATTTCCAAAAAACATTCTATTCTTGAAGCTGAAAAAATTGTCGAGTGGTGCGTTCACGTTAGAATTGGTTATGTCGCTAGTATTAAACAAACTTTAGCTCTCTTAAAGGTTAAAGCGGAAGCTTGTTTAACGAGGGCGCTACAATCATATGCATATGATCCTGACGAAGAAATAAGCGTTTTGTGTGGGCCGTCAAAACATAATCCGTCTTCCGAGCCTTATTTCCGCCATACCGCGTAAAACGTTATAGATTTTTCCGAACCTTTTATAATGAACGAGAAAGAGCAAGCTATTAATATCCTGCCTTTAATGAAAGAAGTTCGAGGTTCTAAAAATTCGTGGCACTGTGATAAGACTTGTAAAAATAATGATCCGTTCATAACAAAAAAATGTAAGCATTTTCTTACAGTGATCTCTATCAGTAAATTAAGTAATATACGACGATATGTACAGCGTAGTTGTGCGTGTTCAGTTAAGATTTCTGATTTGAAACTTGGTCATTCACACAGTTGCTATATCGATCAAACTATTTGCGATTCTACATTTCTTGCCGTACAGCTTTTATCTCCACATTTTCCGATGATACGATATATTGAAAGATTGTTTTATGAATTAATAAAACTAGATAAAAAGTTGTCGTCTCTGGATAGCGCTTTAAATACGTGTAATTTGAATGTATTATATCTTCTTCACCTCGGCAAAATACACTTAATTTGAATGTAAATGCAGAGGGGATAAGCTTGAACGAAGATAAGATTTCTTCGCGCTATTCACACGCATTTAAAGCATTTACAAAACGGGTACCGGATGCACCACGGCACAAAACTTTGTTACAAGAGAGACGTTTCGGAACTTAACAAGCTTCGAAAAGCAATAATTGGCAATGTTTGGAATCATTTAATGAAATTTCTTCATACTGACAGTCTGCACACTAGTCAAGAAACTCAGTCAAGTCTCACGTGAAGTACAGAACACACATGTCAGTTTAGGCTGGATTACATTTGTCATTATTGTTTGAAGAAATTTCGAGATGGAAATATGCCATCCATCGTGCGTTTTAAATAAACTATGGATCGATGATTTATCAAACCTTACTGATTCTTTGAATGATTATGAATGTATTTTGATTCAAAGAGCAAAAGCTTTTCAAGTGATACAAACAATGGGAACAGTTTCTCGAAAAAATGTACCGAACAAAGAAAAGATAAAAAAAAGTTCAGGGCAGAAAGTTCCATTTGCCTTTGCCACTAGAAGAAACAATGAAAAAAATATGTTCGTCGACCGAAGCAATTAATAAAAATCATGAGCTGAATATACTAGTTAGAGGGATTCCAAAAAAGCTAAAGTAGTATGGGAAAATTTGGTGGATGTTAAAAAGGTGTTTGAAACTTTATCGTGGCTTAAAGATAGTAATCCATTGTATTATTTTGAAATCCAATTACCCGAATGTTCCGATAATTTATTAGATTCTTGCGAAAATGACGCGGAATTTACTGTAGAAGATGTTGACGAAAATAAAAAAGCCATATTGACACAAGTTGCAGATTCTGAAACATATTATGAACATTTTACGATCTATCCGATGCGTGAAAAGAAAATAAATGCTACTGCCACAGATCTGTATCCAATGCTCAAAGTACAAGATATTCCACTAGACAATAGATACAAAGATTTAGATTTAAAATGTTTTGCAGATCTGTACCCGTACGGAAAACATGGAGAAAAAGAGGATAGACAAGTGAAACTCACGGATTTTTAATACATTAAATTAAAATTAATGTCTTGTCATTCACGATTTAGGCTCAATCAACAATACCTTTTTTATTTATTGAATGATAGCAATATGCGGCAATTGAGTAGCGGAATATTTCAAAAAATGAATGTTCTCAATCCGCGAGAATAATATACTGCGGCAAGTTATCTAAAAACATTATCTAAAGAGGAACTAGAAAGTAATTTAACAACAATATTCTCACGATTACGTAATACTCAGCAATATTGACAAAAACCGAGAAATGAATTACGTTGCATGGTGCAGCATTATGGTCCAGCAACGTGGTTCTTAACGATGAGTCCAGCCGAGTGGTTAGGTCCAACTTAGGGGAATATATACAGGAGGTAAATCCTTCCTTTTCCGTCAACAATGACTCCTAGTGCATTAATCGCTGCCGATCCTATATCGACTTCCAGGTTTATAAAAAACAAATTTCGCGCTATGCTAGATTTCATCTGTTCCCTTGATAATCCAATCGGTAAAATTACTCATTATTTTTGGAGACGCGAATACCAAGGAAGAGGTATTCAACATTTCCATTTCCTCCTGTGGGTAAAAGATGCTCCGATTCTCAGGAAATCATCCATCGAAGAAGTTTCCGATTTCATATTAAAATATGTAACGTGTAGAATGCCTGATCGGAATATTTCGCCTCTGTTATATCGACTTTTTACACCCATCAGCGACATAGGCACAATGATTATTGTCTTCGACGTAAAACAAGTAAGGTAGGAAAAATCAGTCGAGTCTGCAGATTTTGTTTTTTGCGACCAATCACGAATAAAATGGTGATTAGGGATGTAGCTACGTCTGTTGCTGGTAAACGAAAAATAAAAACTAGAAGTAGACTTTACGATCTTCCCCGTAGAGATATCGAAGCAAATATCAATGATTACAATCTAGCAATTCTTACTGTTTGGGAAGGAAACATGGACATTCAATTTGTTGGTGCGAAGTGAATTGGTACGTTACAAGTATACGACTAAGTGTGAATCAAGTACTGCGAGTGAAATATTTGATACGATTAATTCTACAAAATCAGCATGCAGTCGCCTATGGAATATTGCGTTACTTGCTGTTAGCAATAGAGAATGCAGTGCTCTCGAGGCTGCAGATACACTATTGGGTATCCCATTACACGGTACAGATCCTAATACAACAATTAGATGGTTAGGTATCAACCAAATTAGAAGTAGAAAAGTCACTAAAAGAAGTCCAAGCATTAGATGAAGGTTCAACAGATATCTTTTGTCTTTCGTTAATTGATGACTTTATCGAAATCGACCACTAGAATTGGAATAGATGAATCTTTATAATTTTGCAAAGTCGTATGATATTACTAAAGTTAAACCCGCAAATCCATATGTCGAATCATATAAAATTGGCAATAATCTGTACATAAAAAGACGACCACAACGTGGTTATTTAATCAATAATTATAGATATAACGTAAATAATCAGCCGGACGATATTTTTATGCATTACTACTTCTGTTCCAACCATGGAGAGATTCAAATGAATTAAAAAATAAGATATCTATGCAGAAAGCCTTTCATGCATCAAAATCCACACTAATAGAAGCAACTTATTACCATGAACGATTGGAGGAAATTCAAACTGCTTTTGATCATGCAACAAAATTAGTGAAGATAAAAATGGAATCCGTTAGCCAAAAAGTTAATCAAGATTCTCGAAATAATTCTTTAGAGCGTCGACCAGTCGAAGCTGCGGAAGCGATGCAAGATTTCAAGCTCGCTGGTGAAAACCTTGAGACAGTTGACGTAGAGCATATGATTTTAGAATTAAATAGCGATCAAAAGAGAATATTCCATACAATCATAGAAGCTGTTCAATCTATTCAATCGGATAGTGAAACTTTACGCCTTTACGTTAGTGGAGAAGGTGGTACTGGGAAAAGCTTCCTTATTAAAATTTCAAAACAAAACCTGGGTAAAAATACGGCGGTTACTGCGCCCACTGGTATAGCTGCATTTAATATTAATGGTTTGACCGTTCATAGACTTTTTCAACTTCCAGTAGAGCACGGCCGACGTTTGTATCTTTATTTAAAGCCAATACAGAGAAATATTTAGGTTCTCTAGGAACGATCAATCTATGGATAACTTTATTCAAATACGATGAGTTAACAATTAGTATGCGTCAATAAAATGATCAGGCATACCGTGATTTATTCTCGAGAATACGCATCGGTATTATTACGGACAATGATGCAAAAACTCTTGAATCTAGACAAATCAATTTTAAATGTTCAACTGCTGCTCTCAGGCTAAAAGAACTTTACACTTACATTAATAAATTACCCTGTGATGCAGTTTGTTTGTTGCCTACTCGTCAAATGTGCAATGTTTTTAACACGGCAATATTGCAAGGAATATCGTCGGATGAAATAATATCGATGGCAAGAGATACCATTGATTGTCCGGTTTATTTAAAGAAAAAGGTTTCTACGTTATTGACCAAAAATGATGATGATAGTTCCCGCACAGCCGGTCTGTCTTAATTACTTAGGTCTTGTTAATTGCTCGATCGGTCAGGTGACTTCCGTTCAGCGATCTGTCGATGGGACAGACATTGAAGGGTGTGAGGGGTGAGACACCGCCCGTAACCTCTCTCTCTCTCTCTCTCTCTCTCTCTCTCTCTCACTTCCGTACTTCCACTTTCTTGACTCTAGTCTCTATGTTCTCTTAACTTCCACTTTCACTTCCGTGTCTTTCTCCTGGTCCTAACCGAACTGCCTGGGTCCCCGGCCGCTCGGGCATCTCCGTCCGCCCTCGGGCATCTCCGTCCGCCCTCGGGCAGCCTCGGAGATCCCGAGTCGGCACAGGCCCCTTCGGGTGGCTAGGGCCGTGACAAGGCGAGGCGCCTCGTTACAAGGGATAAAAATCAAGTTGCCTGCAGGAAGTGAATATTCCATAGAACGGGTTACCATTAAGTTCCAGGTGATGAATGGTGCCTTCGTATTTCGTAAGAAATTCCCCGTGTCTCTTAGCTATGGAATTACTATTCACAAGAGTCAAGGACTCACCCTAAATAAGGCCATCATCGATGCTGGCAATCGGGTTTTCAGTTGTGGTCAAATTTACGTCGGCCTCTCGCACATTACCTCCATAGATGGAGTACATTTGATCAACTATGATCCTCACTCTATCAAAGCAAGTGAGGCAGCAATCGTGTAATATAACCGATTAAAAAAAACTGTATAAATCTGAAGTCCCAGAAATTCTTATTCCAAAGAAACGCTACCGAAAAAGAAGAGATTTCACGTGGATAACACATACAAATGTCATCAGTGTTCAAGAAATGGTAGAGGAAAAGACTAGTGAAGCCCGTCATAATGTTAAAGGGTGGAAAATATCGATAACGTTTTCTGCTATGCTAATGCGACCATGCAATGTATCGTTCATTGTGCACTGATCAACAAAACGTTAAGAAATCAAAAAACTTCTGATGCTTTTAACCGTTTCATAAATCACTGTACACGTTATGAATTGATAGATTCATTCATTCAATTAGAGAATTTGCTGGTGCGGAGTTTTGTACAAATATTCAATGAGATGCAGCCCTTGCAACCCTTCGTGAAAAATCGCATAATATTAGAAATATCATTGATCATTAATTAATTACAATTAGATGTAAAACATGTGCACAAACTAGTACTAATACTCAATGTAATTTTATAATATTATCATTACCTATATGTTCATCTGCAAAGAGTATTAGTTTACAGAACTTAATTGATTCTACCTTATCACATTGGCATCACGTTGATGATGACCATTGTAAACAGTGTCACAAAACTAACAAAATCCGAAAATATGAAGTTTCATTGGTAAAGAATGTTGTTGTTGTTAAATTATTACTTCTCCGTCTTCATGATGACGACATTATAAAGATTGAAACTTGTAAAATCAAAGAAAATCCTGCAAGTAAATTGTCATTGGGTGGAAATAAATATAAAGTAACAAGTACTGTGTTTCATCATGTAAAACATCTAAATAGTGGTTATTATACAAGTATGTTGAGAGACCCTAATTCTGGTTGGAACTTTGCGGATGACTCTCAAATCGTTAAACAATCTTAGCCAAGATGTGCAAAAGATGCATATATATTTTTCTTGCAAAAAATACCATAACTCGATACTGTTGTTAATCGAGTTAAAAATATTATAACTGTGAAGCTAAGCAGCCTGGCGCTAATCGTCCCCGCAACTGCCAATGTGAGCAGCCTGGTACCCTTATAATGCCAAGTACATAAACCGTTACATATCTGCTTATTATATAATCTAGCATTAGCTCATCATGTGAATTGTATTCTCAAAATTTTCTATAACGTCTTCACTACTCTTTTTTGTTATTATTGCTGCTTATATTTAACTATGATTTAATGGGCATTTAATGATAATTAAATGTTAGGTGAATCCTTATCGAGTACTACTTGGCGGGTCCGTGCCAGGAATTTCACAGTACTTACTTTGAGTAGACTAATAGTATTCTAAGACTGTATGTTTGTTATTAAGCTTTTACCGTGGTTATGTTCGACGATTCATTGTTAATATATACCCTATAGAGAAAGTTGACATTGGGTTTGAGTTTGGAGATTGGCATAATTAACACAAATTTACATGAAGCAATGCACGGTCCCGCCAAGTAGTACTGGATAAGGAATCACCTAACGTTTTATTAATTATTAAATGATCATTAAATCATAATTAAATATAAGCACCAGTAATAACAAAAAAGAGTAGTGAAGACGTTATAGAAAATTTTGAGAATACAATTCACATGATGAGCTAATGCTAGATTATATAATAAGCCGATATGTAACGGTTTATGTACTTGGCACTATAATTTGATTCCAATGTTTTTTGTAAGGGGAGTTCACAGCAATCCTGCACTCGGCAAAGTTTTTTACACGAAAGTGTTTTTCGTGGGATCTTTATTTACCTGCATGGAATAAAGTGAGATACAACTATGTATCACAGTACTGGCAGTGGATTTCGGAACACAGCCATAAGCTTGCAGTCTACGATCGTGTCCCTGTTTACCTACTAAAGAAACATCAGAAAGCATAGTTTTGATTGTTTGTAAAAATGATTTATGATGACAACTGATGACTTACGACTATAATATTATAAAACATACCTAAAGCTTGACCTATTCTGTACCCTAGAAAAGCTGATTCTGGACAAGAAGCAAGGAAATGTCAGCCAACTTCATATAGTACATCAATTTGGCTATTCTTAAAAAATTATCAAACGTATTTACAAGACTATCAACCACTATCAGACACTATCAAACGATTGGAAGTAAAACAAGTTTGCAATTTTGTTTGTTGTTAATTTGACGAACACACTGGTCCAAGAATCGATTGTATCGTATCGATTAAGATCATTGAAGCATGTAATGGTTTTTTTCGTTTGTCTAGCCAACGGTAGACTATAGAACGTTTTTATGAATAAATTTGTAACTATCAAACGATTCTGCATCAATTGAGCTCCGGAAAAGCTAAATCCGATTAGAAATAAAAACGGCCAACTTCACGCAAGATTTTGATTTTAATTCTTTCAAAAAACTATTGACTATCAAACGTTTTTATTAGAATATCAGACATTATAAAACGACTATCAAACGATTGTAATAAGAAAAAGTTTAAAAAATAAAAGTTGGCCGGCGAACTTCACACAGGTTTTTTTCTCAGGAAAAAACTCAGATATCGGAGGTACCTACGTTTCTGCCGGCGCTTCACCCTGATTGGCCAACTTTAAACAACTCTAGATTAAAAAGTAAGCATCTCTCAACAAAGAGAGGGTCCCCCCCCTCTCCCCCTGAACACCGCTGCATTCCGTTAGTAAGGCAATTTAGAAACACCCTGTATATTAGACTGTATAATTTCAAATCAATATTGTTTGTTTTACACTTCCACCTGAAAAATGTATAGATTAGGAATTCAAAAAAAGTCTTCACGAATTTAGAGCGCTAGATTTTAATATTTAGAGGAGTTTCAATAAGTTAGAAGATTTCTCATTTAGTTAGCAAACAAAATTTATATTTTTGTATTATTTAAACATCTTAGTCACATTTTTTGTTACACAATTCAGCAGAATATGATTTTGTAGAGAATTGAATTTTCTACAAAAATGTTAATTCATCCAAGCTTGTAAATTCAACTATTTGGAAATTATGGACGTTCAAAGGAAATTTTATATTTATGAAAACTCACCTTTAAACCCTTCGCAGTATGGCGAAATGAGATTTTGTACAACTTTTATTTCAGAAAAAAAAGTTTGTTTAGTTTATCTGACAATGTAAATATTAAAATTTTTGCTGTCGCTGAATCCGAATTTCAAATCAGATTTTCGAAATTCAAAATGGCGAATTCAATATGGTTCTAACTGTTCTTCATACCCAACTATTTTTCGAATTTTCATTCGTCATATTGGATTCGCCATTCTGTAATTCCTGATTTGAATTCAACGACCTCAAAAACCATAAATTACCCAAGCACAATCAAATCGCTATAGTATAAACATGTTTATTCAAGATGTCCATATATGTGTCATAAAACAAATGTGTCACACAAAGTCAAGGGGTTAATTGTCTGCCATATTTAAATTATTGCTTTACAAAAGAACTCAAATAAAAATTTTATAGAAAACTAGCCAATTACCTGTGCTACGCGAGAGTGCACCGCAGAACATTTTTGAATATATTCTTTTATTACCGTTTTCATTCCTTCAAAAAGTGAAAATCAAAATTTCATCTTGCATGTATCTAATGAATTTCAACAGAGTATTTTTTCCAAATTTCATACTTCTAGCTCGGTTTCCGCAGAATCCTAAAATTTCAACATTCTTTTACGCCCCGTTAGGGGTTAAATTTTGAAAAATCCTTTCTTAGTGAGTGTGAATCTTAAGGAGAAGCATTTCTCAAAATTTCTACTTTCTAAGTTCAGCGGTTTGGGCTGGACATTGATTATCTTTAAATCAGTGAGTCAGTTCGGATTTTATACATTGAGATTAAATTCTCTAAAAAAAAACTTATTAAAACCGAAACTGTAAATTTAATAGTTTACAAATAATAAGAACATAAATTACGTTTCATGTAAAAATTCACTTGCACCTATCTAAACTTCGAGTTATCGATTAAAATTAAATCACAAATGACAACCTTTTCAGAGAATTCAATTCCTTGCAAAATTGTATCATTTATTATTCTGAAAATAGCTTTTCAAACAAAATTTGTATATCCTGTTTATTAATGTGTAAAAATGTCCTTATTCTTAAACATGAAAAAATTTAATAAATTGCAATATATATTTGTGGTCCCTTAATCAACATTACTAATAATTCAAAAACATAATTTAGAATAAAAATTTACATTTAATACACAGGGCACATCGAAAATTATAGTTTTGACGTTTTAATTCATAATTCATAAATTTGTAGAATAGATAGTGCAATAATAATATGGAAACTAAATGTTCCGAAAAATGTAGGGATTGCATTTGTTTATTAAATAACCAGGGTTATTGAATACTTAATATAAATATTTATAATGAAAATGAGCAAATTACAGAAATTACCTATAGATTATGGCAAGTTGTTCTACAGACCATCATTATTTAAAATATTATTGTTTTTCTTATTCAAATTTTAAATAATTCTTTTGGATTTTTTTTATAGATACTGAGTTAACTGAGCACATGTGTTCAGATGTCAATATACAATGTTGTCAGATGACAAAGTTAACCTCATATTAAATATATATTACATAACAAAATGTTTCTTTCATATTCAAAATGTTTGAAAGTATTTTTTTGTTTTCATGATTAGATTATGATACAAAAAAAGGTTTTTAACTGATTATATACTCTTATTTAGTTAATATACAGCAATAGAATTTCCTCAAGACACCTCTTGTCTTATAACTGCACAAAAAAACTTACCTGATTTAATAGAAAAATCCATTCTGCCAATTTCTCCATACAATATTACAGTTAACCACGTTAAAGACACAAGCCAAAATGTTATCAAAATAGCAGCTAGCCACATTGAAATCATAGATATTTGTGATCGAGTAGAACTATATAATTTACAATGTCTTGTTTTCACTGCACTATTGGGTCGATATTTCCTGTAACATTTATAATGTCATAAGAAACAAGTATAGAATACAAACAAGTATAAAGTAGAAGTAAAGCAATAGCTATTATGATAAAAACTATAGGAGTATAATGAAGAAAATGTGTAGTATTTTATAATAGCTTCATTAAAGATATATGTAAGAATTTCAATTTTGTACTTTTTAAACATCCAAATCTCTGAATTGCCAATCCAAACATTTACTTTGACAAAGTTCGATATCTTTAGGCATAATTTTAATAATATTACTAGTAATTTCAATTCCAATTAGTAAATGTTTCAATTTTATATACAACCAATGTATGATATAATTACTATAATTAACTGTTATCTTGATAAACCCAATAACTTGAAAACAATGCATTTTTGAAAAAAAATGTTTCAAGCAAAAGTTGTATTCCTTGGAGGAAACCTTATGAGAATGAGTTTGTATTTGATCAAGGTTTTTAAGGTCAACTTGGTTTTTTATAATGGGACCCCTACTTTTTATGAAGAATCTTTATTCTATCCAAAAAAATACAAACTTTATATCTTAAGCATTTTTTGTTTCAGCTCTTTGTATTATGAAAAATTTAACATCATTGTTTTAACTTTGGCAAAGTTTTAATAACTCGAGAACCAAGAATTTTAAGGAAAAATTTATTTAACGAACATTTTAGATTTTAAGAGTCAATGTGAAACAATTATGTAGTTTCCTCGGTGGAAGTTATCAAATAAATTTTTTTTTTTGAAAATTAATGTTTTTTACATTTTAATTCTACACGACAAAGCGAAACTTTTGAGCAAGAATTTATTACTCATTAGTTTTTCAATTAAGTGAGTTTTTATGTTGCTTTGCAACCTTAATAACTCAAACACAAAGCTAAATTCAAAGTAAAATCTTTTAAACAAATGTCTGATTTTTATTTACTTTTATTGTTTTTCATTAATCAATTATATTTGTTCTTAAAACTCTACAACGTACGTAAAATAAATTTTGCCTTAAAATGCTCGATTCTTGAGTTATTGCAATTTTGTCAAAATTAACATTTGCATGTTAAATTTTTTCATAAAATAAAGAGCCTAAACAAAAAATGCCTAAAATATAAAATTTGTACTTTTATACATAGAATAAAAATTCCTAATAAAAAGTAGAGGCTTCCATTACAAAAAACCAAGTTGACCTTCGAATGATCCTGAAAACCTTAATCGATTGAATAACTTTCATTATTATAAGATTTGCTCGGTGCAACCATACAACTTTTACTTGAAACATTTTTTTCAAAAATGCAATCCGTACAAGTTATTTGGATTTGTCAAGATAAAAAACTCTATATTTCTAAGGAGATTAACAATTTTATTCAAATTACATTACTCACCGTTTCACTCTTTTTTTCCTTGGCGTTATAATTAAATTAGAACCTTCGGAATTACTTTCCGACAATAAGTCCAAAAGATTAATGGTTTCTTTATTGTTTTGGATTTTCATGGTGCATTAAGGTATGTGACGTAACCTTTAAAAACTAAAAAAAAAAGCAATAATACACCGTCGGGAAGTTAGCGCGGGAAAATCAAAATTTATATGTTTATAATGCCTAAAAAATTGCTCCTTAAATGCTCC
>JARPRG010000981.1:0-11654 GCA_031001745.1 Hartigia nigra | reverse complement strand
TAGGCGAGCGGTGGGCAAGGATAAAAGAAGCCCGCAAGCCGCACGGAAGATCTATCTTGTATTCGGTCTCGCGACAGAAAGTTTAAAATAAAAATAAAAGCAAAAGTAAACGAAACTGTCAACCTAATCCCGTGGTGATCTTGAACACTTCCTTTTGGGTCAATTGAGACTAGGGCCCGTTGGGCCCAAGTTACCCCATTGCCCAAATCCGGATTTCGGTTAAAAACCAAACACATCCGGAAAAGAAGCATCAATCGGAACATGGAAGTACAAAGTGCGGCCTCCATTCCGAAAAATTAACTTTGGGCTAATAAGGCCCAAATAGGCTGTTGCGCCTAAAACAGAAATACATTTCTTGATAGTGTTATAAACGGTATGTGTCGAAGTTTGCGCATAAGATGTGGAAACAAAGAGGATACAAGTTATGAAATATAAACATAACTCCTTACGTAGCACGTATCCCCAAATTCCACAGCTTATTATAAAGTCGACTGACGGCCCCAGGCACGTCAGACGAAGTTATATCGGTTCGAGAGAAGCATCACTGCCTGTGATTTAGTCGGCGAACTAACCTCGTTTCTCGTAACCTTCGATCTCGCCAAATTCAATTTACTTACACCTGTTCTATTTTGTGCGACATCTATGTCTATTATTTCTTTTAATAAAATCTCACTTGTGGAGAGTTTAAGTTCTAACTTTTAACCCGTCAACGAATCCCAAATTACCCGACTCCCAGAATCTCGATTCCGGTAGTTAAACGTGATCCAAATTCAAAATCACAACAATAGAACAAATTGTCCTGAATAAAAATCCGGAACAAAAAATACGTGTTTCCATTTAAAAAAATTAAATTGGGCCCATCAGGCCCAATCACTGAGTTCACTAATCGATTTTTTTGAATCTAACAACTTTGTATTAAAATTTTTTTTCTAAAACTCAATGCTTTCGAGATAATAAGGTGTCCCGACCTTTTGATACACCCTGTATGATCTAGCACTGGTTCATCATTTTGATCGTATTTTCAAAATTTTATATAATGCTTTCATTGAAGATATTACAGAAAATTGTGAAAGGTATTACAGAAAATTGTGAAAATACAATTAAAATGAACTAGTTCTAGATCATATAATAAGCAGATGTGTAGTGAGTTATGTTCATTGCGCGACATTAATGGCATCCCTGGTACAAGCTAGCAGCACTGGACCACCACTAGCAGTGAGAGAGAGTCTTATAGGGGACTCGCGCGGAAAGTGAGGGAGATGCTTCTATATGGGACTCCTCCGAGTCGTGACATTAATGGTGTCCCAGCCAGCGGAAAAGGCTTCCCCCTCTTCGCGTCGACCTGGCTTGCCCCGCCACTGCTGGCTGCCCCATTCTCGCTCCGTTGCTCTTCTCTTTAGCTTCTACCAGGGACGCCATTAATGCCGCGCAGGGTACTTGACATTACAGTATGATTTCAATATTTTTTATTAGGGGAATTCACAGCAATTCTGTGCTTGGTGAGTTTTGTAGACGTAAGTGTTTTTGTGGGGGAGAAATTTTACCAGAAGTTTCATCCATTTGCAGAACAAGACCCTCGAAGGTCGGTGTGTACCAAAAATAAGCCGCTTAAATTAATACTTGTTTAATTGAAATTCTGTGCACCATAACTTTTTAGATTATAATTCACGCTTTGCCAGGAAATATGTATTTTATTCCCTTTAATTGCTTTTTTCATTTATGGAACCCTATAATTTTTATTCTATATTTCAGCATCAACTCCTATGCCGAGTAAGCCAGTTTTTTAAAAATAATATATGGAGCAAATTTCTTTGGCAATTATCCAAATCTAGATTATTTTTTAATTTTGTTTTGTGACTTTTCTTCCAAATATCACTACCGCCTCCGCGAGCACTTTCTTTTTTTTTAGAGTTTATTTTTGAATTTGAATATTCTGTAAATGGTTCCAATAAATCCTGGCATCCATCATTTATCTTAAGAGAAGCTCGTAGATGCCGCGTAATAACGTATCATCCCTACAGATCACAGAAGGTGGAATGGTCCATTGCGCGAGCACTCAAAATGTGTAGCTACAGTGGCCTCTCACTATTCGCTCCGTGCATGATCCAAATTCTCAGCGAAGTTTGACAGGCAGCGAATGAGGCGATGTTGTATACGGAAAATGACATTGCCTCTTATGGGTGAATATACTTTGGATAGGTGTTTATAATTACTATGAAACTTGAATGAACTTATGAAATAAAGAGGCATGCATATTTTGCTGTTGGTAGTTATCTGTTGCATGCAACAGTCAACAACACGTGAAATGTGAGTCGATGCTCAGACGTCGCGTCATATAAAAATAGTTTTAAAAATTGTCAAGATGCTGATATAAAAAACATTTGCCCTTCGATTATGCACGATAAGTGCAATTTGTTGGTCAAATTTTGAAACTATAAAATGGACTCATAACTTCGATCAACGTATTAACGCATTTCCCTCAGTATCATGTAATTCCTGTACTCGGCGTACGTGATACATTGATAGCGCCTTGCCTTTAACTATTCCCTGGGCACTGAAGTTGATGGAGTGTCTGATTGCTTGAAATCCTGCCTGAATAATTAAATTCTGAAGAGTAGCAGACAACTGCTAGCAGTGAAAGAGACACGTCGTTTTATTCGAAATATTGAATGTGCGCATCGTCCTATAATAGCCCAACTATTTTTGAAGTATCTTTATTTATTTTTCTCTTCATGTTTCACGACAATTGTGAGTGTAAATTTTATAATAATTATAAACAGTTATGTAACGCATATTCGGCTATATGAGATAATGCTATTTCCGTATACAAACATGCCAAAACTCACCACAGTTGGTGCTGGCTACTACTTGGACAGAGCGAATAGAAGCTGTATAGTGGCGTTTCTCTTGAACTCACTTACTCTAAGCTATCCATACCGAGAGGGAAAGGCAACCCACATTCTTCGCCTTCATTTCATAAGTTTTTCTTTGTTTAACACTCCTCCTGTTACAGTAGGGTGGAGGCACATGGTATTATCACGTTTCCGCTACTTATCGTATTCCAGGGTTCCAGGTGCTGGATTATAGTGAAAGCATACTATATTTTATAGCCCTTTGACTTATACAAAAATAAGCACTGTATTAAAAAGGGCAAGATAAAAAAAAAGATCGATTTTTATGACAATCAATACTTGAGGGTTTTGTGGCTCGCTAAATACGAATTACGTGTAGTAATTTCAAAATTTTTATTCAACGACTCGAAAATCTGATAGACTTTTCATTCTTAAAAATCTACCAATTCATTTAATTTTTCGATATTTTATTGGATTTGCTATTGTGAAATTGTTAAGCCAAATTCGTATTTACCGATACAAAAAAAAACTCAACTATGAAGTTTGTAATTTTTACCCTCAATTCATATTCAGCAACCCAAAAACTCCAAAGTACCAAGTTTCATGGAATCATTGTTAACTGAAGAAAAATAAAATGATGTGCCATATAGCGTCAATGTCGTTCAAAGGGTTAACTACTTGATGAATCCTGGTCGATATGCGTTTGTTACAGAGTACATAACTTTCGACACCAACATAGAGATAAAAATTCCGTCTCGTACTCGTTATTCCTGACATGTCTATCGATTTAACATAAGCGTGTAAAGTAAAAATTTCGTTTTTTGTCATCTAATTACCGATAATCACCTTTGTGAGTCACGAAATCTTTCCAAATATTCTCGTGAATCATTTATCTTCGTGCTTCGCCTCAAGGATAAGTTTAAGAACATTTCTCTCATCATCCTTACAGTCTTTGGCTATCGAGAAAGCATCAATTCTTTTATGAGAAAAAGTTTCTGCGATACCACCTTACGGTATATGTTTCGTAATTAATTTTAGAGATAAAACTTAACTATATTCATAGTCTAATTTATCTCTGTGACCATGGTAAGAATTCATATCAAAGAAGAAACACTTCATATTCTTCACACGTATTGATAGAATTTTATATTATCTTTGTTAACTAATCTTTCTATCTTGATTCAAATAAATCTATTACTGTGAAACAGTACACTGGGGTCATTTTTGTTCGAGCGATTATTTAACCGCTTTTTAATTTTTACCGTTAGGGGAAAAGGCTTTCAGAAAATTTTAGGGTTCCTTGCTCTCAGTAACAAAATTTCTGTGGACATGGCAAGTACGTACATAAAGTTACAATCATGGCATTAGTGACCCCCTGTTGATAGTTTGTTTTTGAAAATTGAAATACACATGAAATTTACCAATAGTTTAATTCTTTTTCCAAACATAATATCTGACACCAGAAGTTTCTCCGACATTGCGGATCTACTGGGGCAACAACCATCCGTAGATAAAATAGGTTTATATGCTCGGAACGTGTCCGAGCATCAAATAAAAATTTGTCTACGAAATATTTTTTACCAATAACACACGTTTTTGACGATTATATCTCTTCTTCAGTGAATTTCCAGAAACTCGTTTGTGCGCACCACATATGTTACTTGAAAAATATCCTATCTTCACATGAGCAAAGAAATATACTTTTTGCAAAATCGAAAATTTTCATTACATATGTCTTGTAGAGCATTTTATCTATTTAAAAAAACAATTAAATAATTTCGAAAGTGTTAATTATAAAAGAAGTACTATAAAAAATACAAAGCCTTCATTTCATGAATTCTGAGTTTCCAATTAACAGAAGACACTTGTTCTTTTAATATCACCCACTAATTTAATAACAATATGGATAAATTGGGAATTGAAAAATTGAAATTGAAAATGGAACACCTAGACTCATCCCCTGCGTCTTTAAGAGAAGCAGCGTCAGCATTTCACACGTAATGACTCATACCCATATATGGGCATTCTTAGGAATGAGTTATCAGCTAGCCTTATACAAGTAATGAAAACAGCGAAAGAAAATAAGTCTGAGAGAATACATTTTAGACAGAATGTTAAACCCTTTTTTACGGCTACCATTTTGACTATTTGTATTAGTAAAATCAAGGTAAGAGATTAAAAATGAGAATGGAGGGAGCATAAAAATGGGGAAATGAAAAAACCCGGTACTAAAAAAAAAATTAACTTGGACCAATGAAATATTAATTAGGCCAAGGAAATTATTTATTTGAATAGTAGCTATGAAAGATTTGTCTCATACGACTTAATAATTCTTTGGGGCATTTGTATGAAGCAAATAATTTCGAATATGTTTTAAGAATCTAAATTGTACTTAAAAAAAATATGTTATAAGATCCACGGAAAAAATTTAGTAAGTAGACCAGGCGACTGAAACCCGGGTTTTTCGTTTTCAAGGTGAATGCTCTCACCTCCAAACTATTCATAAGAGCCGCTCCTGGATTGTAATTCTCCTTCAGAATCCTATAGGGGACTCATGATGAGGGCGGGAGGATGTGTGTATGTGTGACATTGGCTCAAATTTCACACTGTTGCAAGATTTAGCTTGTTTTAGATTTAGATTTTGTTTTGTTTTGTTTGTTGTAGATTTTGTTTGCAGGAACTGCCTGTTCTTCAGAAGGGAGTGATAGCATTTCCGATAGAACGCGGTAATTTTAGTTTTTTGGCAATATTGGGAAAGAAAATTACCACCGCGTGAGATTTGGCGCTACAGTCATACAAACAAATGTGACCGTTCGGAGGACATAATTTGACGGTTTTGCGTTTACACATACATTACCTATTTTTAAAAGAAATCTTGTTCATTTTTAGTTAGAAAAATATAAATAATTCGTTTGGACACGATCTATGATTTCACGAAAACAACACTGTCTTCTCAAAATATAATTGAAGGACAGCAAGTCATACATTTTTCTTTGACACACATACTCAGGCACACAACACTTTCCTCTAACAGTCACTCTCCTGTGAAATGGAGGAAATTCAATCTCGGAAATTCGCAAATACGTTGTCACAATGGTGTTGAGCTACCATCTAGCGGTGGCAATTGTCCTCTTATCCGCCAATTTATTTAATACTGACGTTCACCGCCACATCTCGCAGAGGTTTAATTCATACCCAATAGCGTAGAGTGAGGCCATCGTTGTATGGCACAAATATCGTTGCACATTTTTCTACGCTTAAAGTAGATCCGCAATCCATTTTCTTTGAAAAAAAAATATAAAAAAAGCATTTATAATCATGTTCTTGAACATTAAACCCAATCCAGTAAAATAGCAAAAAATATCTGTATGTTATGCGGTTATACTTGTAGCAGGCGCAGTAAGGCGTTAAGTAGCGAATAGGATAGGGGGGTATACGTTTTTCTGTAGACATATCGTAAACATGATTTAATCGAATACTGCTCGAGAAAGACTTACACAAAAAGGTTTCAGTGCAGTTACAGGCCTTGTCCGAAAACTTTTCGACGGCAGTGTATGCAAAATATAATACAGATGAATTCGTAAAAGCCATTCATTTCTCGCTTGTCATGGAACAAAAATCGATAATTATAACTTAAGAATTACATTTTTGGAAAATTACCACAAACCATTTTTTAAACTCAAAAAGAAACTTATTACTGTCCTTAACGTCGTTCATAAGTTTCATTGAAATCTGACAAGCCGTTTAAAAATTAATAAATGTTACAGTAATAAAGATACTTTATAACCACCCTGTATTTCCCGTATCATGGTCAACGATAATTGGCTGTGTTCAGCAGAAATACCGCACAGGGAACAAATACATTTAACTGGTCAAATTGCGCAACTGTTACAAGATTAACGATCAAATGACGTAAAAAAAATGCAAGCGACATAGCATTTTCAATAAATACTACGTAAGATCTGAACGAAGAAAGTGACAGGTTCCTTGCGACACTGAAATAAAAAAAGATGGGCTGTGAAAACTTGGAGAATGAATTCAAATCTCTGGCTCAAAAGAACGAATTCTTCAAAAACTGACTACAAATAAAAATCCTGGGATGATGAATATTTAACCTCATTCTCTTTAAAGTTGAAGATAATAGCACTAACATCGCAAAACTCTTGAAAGGTCCGTAAACAAGTCAAGATATCAAGATTCCAATTCAAATAGTGTCAAAATGATTGTTAACCTTGCAGAATGTGCGCTGAACTTTGCTTTGAGAAAGAATGTCAAAGTCTTGGTATTTACGATTTTCGTTGGCATTGGACTCGCATAGCAAATAAGAGTTACGGAGTCCTCTTAACCTTCCGAGTCTACACTAATTTTTTTAATACAATGATTCCACACTGGGTGTATTGCACCTTACCCGTTTTTGATTGCCTCTCATTTCCATTGTAATAAAACTTTATGTAATATAAACCTATTTTAGCATAGTTTAATGTCTCTAGAACAAGTTAATGTTTGGTTTTTTTAAATTCGTGTGTTCAATTTCTTGGAAAAAATTGAAAACTAAACGAAAATGTTCGAGAAATCACAAAAAAAATCACGTTCTTTGTCTTAAATATGAGGAAACGGCATTTCAGAGCGATATTCTACAGAGGTGTTACTATTCGAAACAAATATGCTGGTAACGTACGTTTCAAAAAGTATAATTATTTTAAACTTTGAACAGAGGCTATAGTTGCAGTTCTTGAAAATAGTGTGGAACAGTATCGGAGCACCATAGCCCTGATGATGCAGACTGAAACGTTTGCGAAACGTTGGCATGAAGCTGATTTCAGACCTGGCATCCATCCGGAAGCCATAAGTACTAATAATAACAGCCGCGGAAGCTTAGAAACTCAGTGTGGAACAACGTATTCTAGAAAAATTATGAAATTAATAAATGTTTATCCTTGTTCATAGAAAAATATAAATTTTTATTGAAAAATATATGAATTAAAAAGTCATCATTCATCTAAACCACCGCGTATAGTGCACAAGTACTACCTGTGCTTGTCGCACATAGGCCGCTATTAATTTCACGCCGAGTCCACACCAGGGGTGTGCCGCACCCAGGCCTTACTTCAGCGGCTTGTCCAAACAAATTGAGGACTCAGAGGACAGTGCCGTTGATAGAGTCGTCAAGGCGAATAATTGAACTTATATTCCGGGGATTTAGCTCTACCCATAAGACGGGGCTAACAGATATACACGTTTCAATTTCGGATAGGGGTATGTTATACCCAGTGTGGACTCGGTGGGTTAAGAAGGGTCAAGCGTTTCATCAAATGCAGAGAAAAGCCGTTTTTTGACCATGCAGTTTAAATACGTTTATCTTCTTCATCGTTTTCGAATTTTTTTTTCCTTTTTTAAATTTGCACCATTTAACACAATTTATTATGGCAGATCGCTCCAATGTTTGCAAGCATAGTTCATGTGGAGATGCTGTAAACTAATTATAGCAAACTGTAAGCAATATCTTTAGGATGCCCACCATTTTAATAACAAAAATCATCGTAGTAATATCCAATGTAAAAGAAGTATCTCCCAGAAATTGTATGCACTTTTACCACCTAGAAACTGAGTTATCTTGAAAAAAATATAGCTATTTTAACATACAACATATATATCTGTATAATACAATTTTGGTTACTTTCAGTCTGTATACCTCGCAAACTAGATAGTAAATAATTTTGAAATTTTGCACACACCACCATTAAACGTCTGCCAAGAACATATACAACATTCAGAACCATAAATTGGAAGTGCTCTCATCGAACCACCTTAAGAACTGAAGACGAGATGTACGCGACATTTAACTCAGATACGTTACAAGTTAAAAAATTGCCTACAGCTCAAGTCCTCGTCTGTCGCATGAGTGTCATGTAATAGTCCAGATTGCAAAAATATGTGTGCACTCTGTTGGCATGAGAATTTACCTCTACATTCTTTTAAGTCACATTTTTTATTTTGAGGCTGTAATGTGTTCATTAATCCTCTGAAAATCACAGTTAGCTTTTCTGGCAGACCTTAATTCGCTTAAGGACAAGCTCCTTCATCGGGTTAAAAATATTTTTTTAAATTCATAGGATGCTGTATGTCAAAAGTTACAATTCATAATAAAATTCCCATTTTCTGATAGAAAATGACTAACCAATTAGTAATTTATTAGATTTCCCATAAATTATGCAGCAAACTTTCATGCAAAAGAGTAAGTCAAGTTTCATGGAATGGAACACACAACTATTCACGTGTTCTAAAAAGGAAGAAGGGCATGGTGATAAAATAAAGATAACTAGAAATACATAAAAGTAGCTCGAGCGAGCGCAAATGTCTCACATCTTAATACCATCCAATTTTCCAAAAAAGTTTCCGCCGTCAGAATAACATCTTGATAATTAAAAAAACCATCACTTGACAGTTAATTTCCTTTGTACTTCTAAAATTCAGAAATTTGTACAACTTACCACAATTTATAGAACCGTACGCGTCGGTTACATCACAAGATACGATATACAGACGTTTTTGTGTTGAATTTTGTATATACTGAACAGTCGTTTTCCACTGAGTATAGAAGCGTGGCAGTGTCATCCGATTGTAATGGGTGATATACAATTGTTCCAGAAATCTTAAAACTTTGTGTAGATTATCTTTTTCTATCTGACTATATCTAGAAAAATAAAATAAGCAAGGTATATTTGCAAATATTGCGCATTCATTCATATATATACCTACATATTTGTGCAGTGTATTATATTTCAACTCACCGTATGCGTAAAATAGGCCTAACTCCTGTTAACTTTGGTAGTAATATCCAGTCACCAATTGAACAATCATCAGTATCATCAGTTATAATCTTCAACGATTGTTTCATTTCATGAATAAAATTAGCTTTTTCAGCTTTCCATATACTATGTGGTATATAACTCTTTTTACTGCCCTCAGAAATAATATTTGTTATGTAAAACTGAGTACGTAATATTTCCTTAATAAATTCAGTGAAAAACCAATAGACCACTTTTGCAAAAACCAATTGTTTCATTATGAAATTATTATAAGGTCTCAACCATATAATATCAGCAATCTGAAAAATACATGCAATATCCAAATTGAAGTGCTCAGTTTTTAAAATATCTTATATTCCACCCACCTTTATCTTATTTATAATTGACTTTAAAGTAATACATTCATATCGTCCAGTATTCAACAATTTGTTTATGGCTTTCTGTATTTTATTTTTATTTTTATGATTACCAAATAAATCTAATGGGACAACTTTATCAAAAATAAGCTCGAAATATTTTTTTATTTTATCAATTGGCATAGAAATTTCTGTTTTTCTATTATTCTTTTTTGTGATCTGATTTATATTCATTAGAACACTATAATAGTTAAATCTTTTATGACATTTTTGAAAATATTCCAGTATAGAAGATATAAGAGAAATACAGTTCTCATTGCCATCAACATTTACATCAATGTAAAAATCCATAATATACTGAAATATTTCCTTTCCATTTATTGATGCTTCTAAGATATGAGCTTTTGAAAATTTTGGTTCTTTAGGCATCTTCAATATACGATCACTAATAGAAATATTTATCTTCTGCAGTATATTATCAATACACTCTGAAGAAATTTTCATTTCAGCTGATTGTAATGATCCATCAACAGACCCTAAAGGTATTGTCATTTCAGTTGATTCTACTGATCCAGTTATTTCCTCTTCAGTACAATTAACAAAATTGTCAAAATCTTCTGAAAGTTTAGAAAAGCGTAAGTTTATGACAGGATAATAATATTTGTTGACTTCAAATATTGACAAATCTATTATTATGTCATGTGGATACCTATAAAATCATTGTAATTTGTTGTATTATAGAAATCATCTGTGCCTCTGTTTATTTCTTCATCCACATTCGCAGTTTCATTGAAGTGCATACTTTCTGCTAAAATTTGTTTACACTTCTGCAACATCTCTTCATCATTTATGTAGAACGCTTCATTTTTTGTCTGAACAGGTACAATTCTCCAGTGCTTGCAAAAGCTATATGGAATTAAATTATACATTCAGATTTTATATATCTATAATAATTTCATAATTTTGTATGAACACAAACCTTACTACAGTAGAACCAAAGACGTCACTTATCTTTTGCCACTGTTCGTTCATTGTTGGCGATATTTTACTAAATAATAACCTATGTGTTTAACCCTAAAACGCCGCGTACATTTATCACCATTATGACAAATGAATACATATAGACTGCCCTCTTATGAAGGAGCTGAAGACAAGATCTAAAAGATAGAAATAGTCGGTCCGGCATGACATCTCTTTCGCACATGCAGAGTGGGAAGATGACAACAAGAGGGCAATGAAGGGAAGTCTCGCGACTCAAGGCAAATTCATCGGTTGCGATCAATTCTTTCCTATGCTGGTCGATGCCAGATATGGTTTTTAATAACAAAAAGATTGGTTGATTTAATAACTCTGAGTGGTTGATATCAGATGGTGGTAGAAGATTCGTCATTTTCCACCAACTAATGTCCTGTGTTCAAACGCTGTGCCTATATGAGAATGCGGCCTTATTCATGACCACTATAAAATTCCGCACCAATTGAATACCACTGTGTCAAGACATGAAGGGTGCATTCGTGTTGGACGCTTACGCGCTGTGAGCGCGCTTACATGTCGCTACCTGCGTTCGACTTGGCGCTGTGAGCGTCAAAAAATCACGCTCATGGCTGAGTTCGTGAGATAGACTTCGCGCTCACAGA
>JARPRG010000980.1:0-11747 GCA_031001745.1 Hartigia nigra | reverse complement strand
AAAAACTTTAAACGCGTTTTTCTCAAAACTACGTTTTTACGGTCGGCGGCGGTGATTTCTCCGAAACCACTGAACCGCTCTTCATGAAATTTTAACCACATATTGTACACATAAACAGCTCTCGCCTGAACTACGATCGAATTAGAAGAGTGAAAAAAAAAAAAAATTTCTATGTACTTTAAGAGTGTATTAGTTAACCTCAACAAACTTTTTATAAATATTCATAACAATTCCTTCCTAAAAAAAATTAATGAAAATAGCCTTTTTTTCGACCGCCTAAACCAGAATGATCCCTTAATGAGTGGTGAAGTCCCAAAGTTGAAGAGAAACTTTCAGTTCCGAATTCCACCCCCTCTTCACCCCGAGAGGAAGTTCATCAGTTCTGGGACACCCTGTATTGCGTTATTGTGTAGGAACTGTTGCGGTAGGTTAAGATCCCGTCCCAACACCCTCCTACCCTTCCCTTCCTTTCCCAATCCCTTGCACCCCTGGCTCGACCACGAAGAGGACCCGAAGACAGCCCGCCCAGAGGATCGTCGCCTAGGCAGAGGAATATGGTGACGACATGGGCAGGAGGACGTACCAACCAGCCCCGTGACGGGAGAAAGAGGCCCAGCACCCGGAGGCCCATCGTCACAGCCCCCGGTGTGGTCCCGCTGCACGGGTAACCACCGAGCCCGTGCAGGCCCGCGGATGCACCGGGGAGATGTCAGAGTGATAGGCCTGGGCGCCACCATATTGCCCAGCGAGGACCAGGCCCGTACCCAGGGGGCGAGCGCCCGGAGGACCCAGCAGTGCCGTAGCAAGACGGCTCAGACACCACAGCCCTGCCATGCCCTATCCGCGGACCAATGCCGAAGGGCATAGCCCTCTCAGACCAACGGCCAGCCAACCACGAGGCCCTGGAGAGTCCCGAAAAGAAATGCAGAGGTCCCAACGGTCGAAAAAAACACTTCGAGCCAGGACGCGTTAGCGAAACGAGAAAATAGATAATAAAATATTGTATTGTGAGAGTGAGAAAGAGAAGGAGTGAGAGAGTGTAAGCGTGGATTACAGTGCGTAATTGCGTTAGTATTTAAGCTGTATATCTGAGTCTTCAGAATCGTCCCAGTCCTTCCCCAACCACCTTACACCCTTTTCACCCTTTCCGTTCGAAATTCCCTTTGTTCCGTTGCGAGCCGGCCACGAGGCCCGGCATTCGAATCTTTCTCGCGTTACCCTATCGGCCCTTGCGTGCGCGAGGTGTTGTGGTGTGTGCGCATCACCCGCATAGAGTTTCCATAGTTCCCGTAAGACCCCCATAGCTCCTCCCTGCAGTCCACCAACCGAGGTCATTATTAAGAAGCCATCGCGTTCGGGAACCTCCCCCCTGTGACCCCTCGCCTCTTCCCTAGCTAGCCGTGTCCCAGTGAAGAAGAAATTAAACACCGAGGACCTCCAAAGGTCAGGTGTCGGTGCTACGCCGTTACCGTAGCTGGCGCCCAAATCCGGAGACAAGTCCCCGTAATCAGTCCCCGCAATCAGTCCCCGCAATCAGTCCCCGCAATCAGTCCCCGCAATCAGTCCCCGCAATCAGTCACCGCAATCAGTCCCCGCAATCAGTCCCCGCAAGCAGTCCCCTCCGTACCCCTTTCCACCCGTCGTTTAAAGTCCCACCTGATCGAGTTCCCAGCTGATCGAGTTCCCAGCTGATCGAGTCCCATCCGATTGCGTCCCCTTAGTTTCGCATTATTTAGTTTAGTTCCTTTTCTTTCATTTTCTTTTATTTAGTCTAGTTTCGTTTACTAAGTAAGTTAATTGTAGTCTTTTGTTTTGTTTTATTTTTACTTATTAAATTGTCATATCTTTTAGTTAACCCTCTTGCGTTCCCCATTTCTTTAACCCTCCCTGTATTACGTTTAGAGTCCAAAAATTACATTGTACCCGTCTGGAAGGCGCACAAGCCCAAAGACGTGGTCACAGTTTATATTTCCAAAAAAACTCACTTGGAAAATACATATAAAAACAACCATAACAAACTGTAAGAAAACGCTCAATAATCTGAAATGCCTATCTAATACAACATGGGGTGCTACCAGAGAGACGTTGGTAATAGTCTACAAAGCCCTGGTATTATCAAAGCTAGACTATGGCTGCATAGTCTACACATCTGCACGACCAACACAACTGAAATACTTACATACCATACATAATTCAGGTATTAGAATGGCAATAGGAGCACTACCGTCAAGCCCTGTTGAGAGCCTATACTCTATAACAGGAATACCACCAATATCTATAAGACAAGGCCACCTAAAATTGAAATTCATAATAAAAATGTGGTCCAAACCGGATCATGTAAACTACGACATACTCATTAATAACAGGGAACTACAAACTAAATATAACAAGAAAACACAATCCACTAGACCATATACAATCAGAATATGGGACATCTTACAAGAAATGAATATACAACTTGATCGCAAATATCTACTAAGACCAACCGAATATCCCACCTGGACACTAGCAAAACCATCTGCCATACTAGAGTTAACAAAATACAATAAACATAGTACATCGAAAGAAACATACCATAAACTATTCCAAGATATACTAGGCAATCAACATGGATCAGAAATCGTATACACTGATGGCTCTAAAACAAAAGACGGCGTGAGGAGCGCTTTCGTCATAAGGAATAAACATTATTCCTGGACGTTACCCCAACAGTGCAGCATACATTCAGCTGAGCTATATGCCATATTCCAAGCACTCCAATTCATGGAATACCATAAACAAAGCACATAACTCCTATGCACTGACTCGCTAAGTGCAATACAAAGTATCATTCAATATCATGCAGAGGATACAATCACACAAACAATAAAAGAAAGCCTACAAAAACTATACAAACAAGAAAAAAATATTACTTTAATATGGATACGGTCACATATAGGCATACAAGGAAATGAAGAGGCAGACACCGCGCCAATAGAGGCAACCAAAAATTGCAAAATAGATGAACTTCCAATAACACCAGAAGACTATGTGACAAGTGTAACAGAAAAAATGAAAACTAAATGGCAAGAACGATGGAATAACTATGAAGGAAAGCTTAAAGAAATCAAACCAACAATTGAAGACTGGAAAATACCAAAAGAATTTAATAGAAGAGAAGAAGTGGTACTAACAAGGCTGAGAATAGGCCATACCATACTTACAAGAAGCTACCTTTATACCAGAAGCCTACCCCCGATATGCGGGGAATGTAACTCAAGACTGACAGTCAAGCACATTCTATGTGAATGCTTAAAATATAGCGAAATAAGAACAATAGTAGAATTAGAAAGGGATATACAAGAAATACTTGAAAATAAGAGAGAACCAATGGAAAAAGTACTTAAATTTTGCAAAGATATCCATATATTTGACAAGATATAGAAAAATTGAAGAGGAAAGGGCCAATGATCTATAAGGTCGACGCCCCTAAAACTAAGACAACAACAACAACAACAACAACAACAACTAACAATGACATTGGACAGGGAACGATTCGGGAGAGAGGATGAAGAGCAAGAAAGCAGGTGGGCGGAAAGGTTGAGGACAAAAAGAAAGAGGAGGGAGCGGGAAGAGGAAGACCGAGAGTAGGAAAAGATGCAAATGAACAGGAAAAGAAAGAATTAAATGGAACGGATGAACAGGGACAGATTGAAGAGACAGAAAAGACAGAGACAGCGGGAAAGAGAAAGACGGCACAAAGCGAGACAGTATGTATTACGTGCATTTATGTAATATTTCTTGTATATTTTACTTATGGAAACAGTTTTCATAATGGTAACCATTCGCTTTTGTTTTCAGAAGGGCAAAGGTTCAATATGTACTGCAATACCCGCTAATGGTAGCACCACTCCTCGCCTCACCCCGGATCGTATACGTACCTTTTCCTGGGTGGCATTTTGGCAACCCGGGGTGGAGCCAAACTTTGAATTAATAAGTGCTTTTTCATTTTTATTATAAATATGTTTTGTTCTCATTATTTAAAATAAAAGAATAAGGTAAAAATATTTTGCAGTTATAAATAATTTATTATAACGATGCCCGCAATACTAAATTAGAAATTCGCTACGTATAATTTTATTCACCTACCGTATAATTTTATTGTCCGATAATTCTCAGTGTGAGTGTAACATTACCCGAAAATGCTAAAGTACGGAAAACTGAAATTCAATCAATATAAAGTTGAAAACGAAATATTGAACAAACAAGAATTACATAGTGCAATCTAAGGGAATGCGATGCAGAATCCATGTTCATTACTTTCTTTATTCAAAAATCTAACTCGTTTTTATCATGTGTCTCTTGTGCGTTTCAATGGATGAGTTAGATCAGATACTGAGAAACATTGGATAATCACTAAGAAACATTCTAATAATCCATTCAAAAAATCAGGGAATGCCATTATGCTTGCGATATTAGTCTTTGCGACAGCTATGTCAACATAGCAAAGGTCCATATGCCCATTATTAAAAAAATAATAGTATAATGAGTACAGATTGTAGGAAGTTTTGATACCAAGCTGATAAAGTTATATTTAATTTGTTATTCACAATTTAAATGTCTAAACGACTGTAACCAGTGACTGACTTATGATACGAATCTTGTATTAGGCGCTAAATGTTCTTACGTTGAAAAGCATAAAATATAATCTTATTAACCGAGGTTTGTGCTTTAAACAATTAAATTGTTAATAACAAATAAAATACAACTTTTTGAGCTTGATCAACATTTTCTGCAAACTGTACGCTGTGCGGCATTAATGGCGTCCCTAGTAGAAGCTAGAGGAAACAGTGACGAATCGAGAATGGGGCAGCCAGCAGTGGCGGGGCAAGCCAGGTCGACGCGTAGAGGGGGAAGCTTTTCCCGCTGGCTGGGACACCATTAATGTCACGACTCGGAGGAGTCTCGCATAAGAGCGTCTCCCTGACTTTTAGCGCGAGTTCCCCATAAGACTCTCTCACTCGCTGCTAGTGGTGGCCCAGCCAGTGAGAGAGTCTTCTGGGGGACTCGTGCTGAAAGTGAGGGAGACGCTCTTATACGGGACTCCTCCGAGTCGTGCCTGCCCCGTTCTCGCTTCGTCACTAATCCCTCTAGCTTCTACAAGGGTCGCCATTAATGCCGCTCAGTGTACCGTATGTACTGTTATTTTTTAAATAGCTACCTCGTGGACTGCTAAACAAGCATAGCGAGTCGAGCCAAACGTCTAGGCTGGCTTAGCTCTTCGCCAGCAAACATGGCTACATACATATACTATATATAGCTCTGTTACGACGATGTTATGCTACGGGCCCCGCGAACCGCTTACGTTAGGGAGGCTTACGGCGCTTACCTAGATCAGCCTGCTTTGCATCGTCTATGGTAAAGCGGCTCATCTCAGTTTAAGTGTGATGAATATCCTGTGTGACATGATTTTTCGATTCACGGTCACAAAAGGGCTCTGATTACCGATTAGAGGAAGTTCGCAATTGGCTAACTGTCACCGAGTCGGCACCCGGTGTAGAGGTTACGCTCTCGGCTAGTTCCGCCCTATGATGCGAACCCCTGGGAAAGGTTCAGGGTAAGTTAGAGGAGAGTCGGCGTGTTCGAATCTGCCGTGAGGAGAAAGACCCGAGGGACTGGGTAGCTCGGCAGAGGGGAACGCCCGACGAGACGTCCTCGCGGATCGACAGAAGCCCTGGTGCAATACCGGCACCCCAAAGAAGAAGGGCACAGGGCTGGAGAACGAGCGGAGATTAGGGTAATGGTTTGGGGTAAGGGAGGAACCCCTAGGCCCCGGGTTAAGTTTGGTAGTGCCCTGTTTTCGCCCTGTGTCCAGGGGAAGCGACCGCGGAGGACCTCCGAGATTGTTGCGCTACCGATTTAGGAAAAGATGCTCTCGCTATAGTTAAAGGGACGACTCGGGTAAGTGCGCTGTAGTTATCGGATAAAGGATCTCGACCAATCAGATTGGTTTGTTTCCGAAATTGACTGTTGTCAAGTCAGTTTGACTCGGAATACCGGCGAGGTCTCTTGGGCCGGTTCGCGCTACCGTGTTTAGAGTTTTTCTACCCGTGTTTGCCTAGGCAGCACGTTAGGCTCTCGCTTGTGTATATAGTTCGCATTATCGTGTCGTGCTCCCACGTTGGGTTCTCGCGAAATGAAATATACCGAAAGTGGTTTTTCGCGTGTTTTCGGGGTGCATCCCGGTGCAGTGGTGACCCGTTGCCCGAGGGATGACCCTAGGAGGGTTCTCCGTTCCCGTAGATTAGCTGCACCTGCTCCAGTGAGTCGCACCGATTTTATTACTTGGCGCTGGGATTTCGAATAGTCCGATAGCCATAGGCGTCGGGTTTCGCGTTTCGCTCCCGATCATATTTTATGCACTCCTGTTTCTGGATTTTGTCTGTTCGCGTTCCCGTCAAAGTAGTTCTCGCTGGATTACACTATTTGTCGGTCCCTTACTCCGATCCTCTCTACCACAACCTGCAGCCTGAGCGGTCGTGCATTTCCGCAGCCGTTTGCTCTCGTTCATGCATCCATTTGCGTTTTCCAATTTTTCGCGCTCCCAAAAATTGACGTTTTCGGTTGCGTTTGTCGATTTCACGCGTCCCTAAAAATCGACGGGTCTCGTTTCGTGTCTCTGTGCCGCTTTGGTGGAGACGTGGGCGATCCACCTCGTCTCCCAGGACATACCGGTTCGTCGTCACAGGTGGAAAAAAAGCTGGCTGGCGCCCAGCCATGGCTTGCAGATCCATGGGCGGTGGTGGACGGCCGAAGGTGACGTTTTATCGATTTCGATCTCGTGTGGTCAGAAAATACGTCACAGAATGCTGATAATTTATTGTTAGCGAAATTCACAATATTCTCATTGATATTCAAACTTTCTATAGTTTCTTTTGGAGTTTCTCGTTTATTATAATCATGCCACGATTGAGAAAAAAACGAGGTGGAGGAATAAGTCAACAGACAACGTCGTCAAAATCAATCCAATGCAAATGCAAACGACAATCACGATGTACCTCTTATCGGAGGTAATACCTTCAATAAGACCTACCTACCTCTACCTCAATAATCAAATAACCGCAACCTTCAAATTGATTTTGAAAATAATGTACAAAATCTTCAGCTAAACGCTTGCAATAATTGTTCTAGGGTGTTATTAACGGATGCAATCTATGATGAATGCCAGCAATTCAAGAAAAATTCTCGAAAATTTACTGTAGCTAAAAACATGGATCCAGGTACTGTTTCTATTCAACTGCAAGATTTAACTTTTGTTAGTAGAGGTAGCCCACTTCTGGGCGTCACAACAAACCCCCACCACGCCACCCGAGTGCACCGCAAACTGTCCCCCGCACCGCATTATGGCGCTAGTCCCCTCGCCTATACGGGTCAGCCGGCCGCCTTCTACCCCAGGCCCCCTCGCCTAGGTGGGCCTCCGGGTACCCCACCCGCGCTACCCCCCGGCCCAGAAGTGGACCCGAAATTCCCCCACCACCAATCTCTACCGTGTGCGCTGTTGGTAATACTGACCCGCGGTCTGTAATTATCCTAAGGAGGTAAGTGCAGGTAAGTAAAACAGAACGCTTTATTTTGTTAAGAAAAGAATGGTATATTACACCGATGCAATACAATGTAAATATGCGTTGCGACGTGGTTTTCGCCCACGGGAATAACGATACCCGCCGCAAAAGCCTAAATTGTTATTCACGCGATTTGGTGTCCTCCGGGAGCTTCTACAAGGATGTTGGGCGCCAGGTTCCAGACGGGAACCACGTATCAACATCTTCAAAAGCTAACTACGTTCTCACTCACCGACTAGTCAGCTCGCGGAGGCGTCGGCAGTACCGAAAAAGGGAGGACTTTGACCAGACACACACAACGTACAAAAAAAGAATTCCATCACGGCGCGTAATAATACTCGTCCGATTTATTAATCAAATAAAAAGAATAATCAGGAGGGTCCGGCAGCAGAACGCGTGACGGCCCTTTACAATATCGGACGTTAAGGACGCGCAAAATACAAGAATTAATACAAAGGCAAGTTAGAATGTATCGATGTCAAAAGCGGTCAATCCGCGGACAATAAGTCTCTTACAAGGGCCTTCTGCCCAAAACAAATAGCGAATTGAAATTTATCTCGTGGCGATTCCACGCGACAGAAGAATCGGATACCGAACGCCAAGGACCTGTGCGAGAATTGAAATCGTACCTACGTATTCTTTCGGACCGATACTTAGAGTTTGAACGATACAAAAGTGGATTACCAAAGAAACAACCCGTGTACGAGATACTCAAAAGAACACTAAATTCGTACAACAACAAATGGCAATTGTGAACCCTGCCGGACGACGGATTCTCGTGCTAGCCTCGCGCGCGTAGTGGAAATCTCCTACACGCGAGATTTCCACGACTCGTGCCCTTTGCACGCGTAACCAAACGAAACAAAATCAAAGAACCGAATGCACGGGAATATGTCGCTCACAAATTAGTATCGTACTCGCTTACCGAATGAGTACCCTGGAACGCGTAATCCTCAAAATCGTCGGGGCAATACTCAAATTTGGCACTACTGCACTCTTAAATAATCGCGGACCTCCGTCAACTTTAACCGTCCAGACAAGATTGACTTGTCTTACGACGTACGCTTTGTCTACGCGTGACGATCGCACCCCCTCCTTTAGGCTAATTGGCCCCGATTCGACGAATATGTAACGATCACTTTATATTTTGCGCGCTGAATTAATGCCCATGTAAGAGCGCTATCATCGAGATACCACCGCTAGTCTAGTGCCCTGACCTGTCCGGTAAGCGGCAGATATTGGCCCCTTTTGCCAATTGTCGCTTGGCCGAAACACATCGGATGGGCAGGAGTACTGAAGATAGGCTGGCGAAAATAAGGTATCCAAAGCGATTCAGTTGTAGAGGCTAATTAATTAATTATAAATTATTGTAAATTTGATTTTTTTTTCTGTTTTCCTAGTTTTAACCAATAGAGGCAAAAGGGCCATTTTTTCGTATTTGCGACTCAAAGAACTCATTTATCAAATATAAATTGGACACGTGGAGCATGAGACGAACATAAAACTGACACACCGACGCCGATAGCTTAGCATCTATAAATGGGAAAATAGACAAGAATAACTCCGAGGATATTCGCCACCTGTAATACCAGGGCTAATCGTTACCATAATTCTGCGGAGGTATTGTAAACGTTATGGTATGGATGAATGAGTGTGAGGATTAATGTGTGTAAATAATTTTCTATTGTATATTTTTATTGCGATTATAAATTGAAAAGGAGAATGTTTCACAATTTTGGTAATATATTAAATAATAATTGATAGTATTTTTACGGGTTTTTTTCTTGACGTGAATATATTGATATGTTAAGTGTTTAGTAAAGTTTTAACTATTACAAATAGACGAATCCTTCGTTCTGCCTAATATCACGCACCAGATTTTGACAGATGCCTCGTGTGACATCCTCAAAGACATTTCCGTGGACAGCTGTAAAGAGACTGTTCCGCGGTTCATATCGCAGCTTATGATGTTGAGCGAGGGTTCACCAGGTGTCCCAGGATTCCTATCTCGCGTTTTATCAATTAAATTGCGGCGGTGGTGTATTTGCCATAAGGGTGGTAGTACGGGTGCTCATCCTTGACGTGGCGCTGAGTTCCTTCGTAGTTCCCAGGCCTATCCACAGATCGCGTGGCGGAGCTCGTCGTGCCGACGGGTCCCCTTGCCGTGCGCGCGTCTCCTGGGCCAGTGGAGGGGTTCTCATCCG
The DNA here is from genome assembly GCA_031001745.1 of Hartigia nigra. Lineage (NCBI taxonomy): Eukaryota > Metazoa > Arthropoda > Insecta > Hymenoptera > Cephidae > Hartigia > Hartigia nigra. Next base: position 1,942 of record JARPRG010000980.1, on the reverse strand, counting down.
CCCCGTGCTGTCTCTTCCTTTCGCGTGCTGGGCTTCTCTTCCCTGTCTCCTCTCCGCTCATGCGTCTTCACGGGATTCGGCGAGCGAGCACTCGGCTCGACAGCCGGCAGTGTACACAAAATAAAAGAAAACAAAAATATTCGTATCAGTGTCCTATTCGGGTCTCTACAATAAATCCTTGGGTTCGGTGGATCCTGCCTGGACTCATTTGGCCTGTGGCCCTTTTTCGCGTTATACGCGTAATTCCCGCCGAGGACCAGACGGGTTCAATTTACCACGTCACAGCGTATCACAATTTACACGGACAATCTCCACGAAAACTCATAGAATAACAACGGAGGCACCGCGGAAGGGGTGAGCAGATATTCCCCCCGCTGTGGTCGTACGGTCTGGTGGAGCTGGTCAGGCATTGCGACCACTCCTTCCTTATTGAGACTGGGCCGTCTATATGATCTCTGCCGATATTGTAATGCTCCGTACAGGTTTGATAGTCCCAAACAACCAATCCTTCTGTCAGATTAGGAGATAACCGCGCCCACACCGTATGCACCTCTCTCTCGAAACAGCCGAACATTATACGCTTCGGTATTCAGTTCAGTTCGATATCTTTTAAGTTCCGCAAAAACAGCCGCATCGTCATCCAGCGGAGGACAGACGCGTTCTACCGACCCCTCTGGATGTTATGCGATTCTTATTATTAATATCGGTAGTGTGCGGGAAGCAGGGTACCTAACCCTTACGTAGGGCTGTTCCAGGTAGGAGAGAGAGGGCTCAATTGGGCCATGGGGCAATTGAACCAGTCGACTTAAAAAATCGAAAAAATTAAAAAAATGAATTTTCCTCTAAAAATTAGATTCTAATATATTAAACCCAAATATTTTCAAATTTTTGAATCATTGTAACTAATAAATTTGGAAAAAATCAGATTTTTGTATTTTTAGGTATGCAAACTTTTTTTCCGGCTAGCAAGAAATTGTTTAATAATATTTTAATTTTTTAATAAAATCATAAAATTTTAATTGCGATAGTTCCATATACTTATACTTTATAATTCCTAACTTTATTTACAGTAAAATAATAATTTATCGATTTATTCTTTACTAATAATTACAATAAAATCATATGGGGTTAATTGAACCAACGATCCCAGGGAGGGTTGAGCCATAGAGATCGCCAGACATGCGCGCGCATCATAGGCTTCACGTAAAAAATTACTTGAGAGAATGAAAATGTAACGTTTGGTGTTATTTTAATTTATAGTGAATAATTATTTATTAAAGACTGTCAGTACTATTTAATAAATGTGGTAAGTACCTAATAAAAAATTGAGGTATTATTTTTATTAAAAAATAGCAGTTAATAGATAACTATAATGTTTAGATAAAATTATTTTTGCCAAGTTGAGGTTATAACCTAACAATTTGATTATTTTAATTCATAAAAACTATTTTTTGCCAAATTTTTTATATCAGCTTATATAAATATCTTATACATATCTATATTTTATACATATTCTAATTCAATCATTTTTTTATAGATATTAAAATGCCCCGTAAACGAGTTAACAAAACTAATCGAGGTAAAGTTCCAACTGAAACTTATGAAGCTGCATGTAAGCAGATTTCTGAAATGAAGCAAGCAATAAGAAGTGTAGCTAAATTGTTTCATCTTTCTCATGAAACATTAAGACGTTATTTTATTCAATACAAGAAAGGTGATCGTTTAAATGCAGGATACCATCCTCACAACAAAGTCTTCACTTTGGAACAAGAAAATTTACTAGTTGACTACTGCTTGACTTCAGCAAAATTATACTACGGCTTAAGGTAGTAGTCTGGTAAGTTGGGTTGGAAAAATCGATTTTGTTTTTTTACTTATTTCGAAAGTAAAATATATTGAGAGTATACTGTAAAAATTTTAGACCGAAATTCGAAATATTATT
>JARPRG010000978.1:0-11778 GCA_031001745.1 Hartigia nigra | reverse complement strand
CTACGGTCAGCTTCAGCCTGTGCGTTTGTCGTGAATAACCCTGTCTATCTGTCTACATTATACAAATATTTCGCCGTCGCCGCCGTTCGTAGTACGCATCATCTCTCACTGTATTTACTTCCAATTGTTACGAAGAAACATCTTTTCTTTTATAACCGTACCAAGATACAAGACACAAATTATTTTTTTTAAATACATTTTAATTGAAGAAATTAGACTTAATACAAATAAAATGTTATAAGCATGTTCTAATAAAAAATACTTGTTACTTTAAGGCCAAACAAAGCTCGGGCCATAACATATTGAACATTACCACGAGGGTCTATCTTTTGCTCTCATTTTCTATCAATTTCTATTTTGTTGGAAAGACATATTTCATCGATACTAATGATAGTCAGCATCGATCAAGAAATATTTCACGTTTGTAGCCTTTTCTTTCATGCAGCTAATAACTCTTGTTAAGATTCCTTCCTCGAAGTCAATTTTTCATATACATCTCTTTAAAGTTGATGGTGCAGACAGGGGGATTTTTCTGTTCGTTCTGAAGTGATTGTAACCTTTCAGAGTTATAAAAAGCTGAAGCAATATCTTCAGGAAATCACTTCACATGCTTCAGCAGTGAATACAACATCCTTTGGACAGTGGACTTTCGGAAAACATGTACTACGGCATTCAGTTATCTCTTTTATCACATTGCTTCTGATTTAGTGTCTTCTTGGCTGCCATTCCTGAAAAGTACACATATATTGATATTTCATGTCGTTGAAGTAGAAATTATGTAATAAAAAATATTGCTATTATCTAATAATATTTTAATATAACATAAAAATGAATAAATATTTGTTTTTCAAGATTAATAATTGATTTTTTGGGATTGTAAATAAAATGAAATATCTGTTAAAAACAGCCTCTAATATTTCAAAAAATGTCTATATCTCTTGAAAAATTGGGATTATCGAAAACAAAAAATATTTGCAGAGGAATAAGAGAAATCTTAAAACTCACGATTAGGTATTTCATGATTTAAGAAATAAACAGCGACTCATAGAGCTTATTTAGTATTGCGTGTTTCACTCATTGAATGACTTTGCACTTCAGTTGGTCTTTGCACTATTTATATTAATTTTTTTTCTTCAATTGCATTCAAAGGAAATATGTCGGTATGGCATCCCTAATTAATTTTTCAACACTAAACCGGCGAGTAATTTATTCATTAATTCTTCCATTTCTTTATGAAACATGATTTCTTAAATTGTACACTCCCATTAAGAAGTTTCTGGACAAGGATTTCAGTTGGGAAGAATGAAAGTAAAACGTTGTAACGCTATTTATTGATCGAGAAGACTATCACAGTACAATTTCGTAAACTTATCAATTGATAGCACTTTCGTCGGTCATTCCTCCTTTTAATTAATATTATAGGCAGGTAGTTTGAGAATACTTAATTGTCGTCCCTTTCGTTCCTTAGCCATGCTAACCATAACACGGGTCCGAGACACAAGGCCATTGAAAAGCCGATTTAAGGTAGTTTTCTTTTATAACATTATAAGTTATTTTCTGCGTATTTTTATTAATCTCCAAAATATTGTAAAATTAGAGAAACTAAGGGCCGTGGATGATACTCCCAAAACGAATTGCAAATAGAAAAGCGTTGGCTTAGAAAGTGGGAGCCATTATCACCAAGGATTTTATATTTGACGAATGGATAAATCCAGAAAATAAAACCAGCATCCACTTTCTACACATCGGTAAACAGAGCGTATCGTACTTTTCTTTATAATATAATGTGTTATTATTTCAATGTGTCTCGGAAAGTTTTAAAAGTTAAACAAAATTTTATAAGATGAATATAGGAATGGATGTAGTGAGTCTGTGTGTGTGTCGCTTCGTATATTTATCTATTCTGTATGATAGATCGTTACCGAAAATGATTATTTAATATTTTTTATTATTTTGCTGGTAAACTCATATTTAATTGTATTTTATACTATTGATTATTGTAAATTGTAACGGATAGAAGAAATTTATTTTTTAGATATTAATAAAAACATAAATTTAAAATCTGTTACAGTGTAAATTTCTAATGATCCAGCATTTGAGCCCATTGGAGTCTCCTCTTCCTGTTTCCACGTCGTTAAACAGGTTTCTTAGCGGAAACTCTGTCCTAAAGGCCAGCTTTGTGCAAGTGATCTTTGACAGTATTTGGTAATATCTGTTTTTCATGAATTTTATTGAACGATTCCGATTCATTTTGGACTTTATTACTAAATAATTCCTGAAACATGAAATAGAGCATATCATACTATGACAGAAAAAGGACTGGGTCCCTGTCAGCGTCCGACGCATACGCGTGCGTTCTATATATGTGTGTGTATCGATTCCTTTATATGCTGCGTCCCCGTGAGTTAGCCTGTAGAAACGAACTGTGAAGAGCAGAATGAATATAAGAATAGAATCCTTCTTTGTTTGCTATCCTTAACTCCCCCTGCATCTGAAAGAATTAAAAGGTTATAGGCTCAGAAATGCGGGTTAAGGTTAACTGAATAAGTGCGTGGAGATTATAACAAACGAGAAAAAGGCGAGTGTTCTGAACGCATCGTGAGGTCTCTAGTAGTCCGGACGCTGGTACGCAACAGTTGGTGGGAGTCATCTTGACACGAGGTCATAGTGACGGAAAATTTTTGTTTTCAAGTTAGACAAGTCGAAAAGAGATGTCTGACGAATTTTTATGCAAAATTCGATGGAAATGATTTCTCGACATGGAAGTTTCAAGTAATGAGATTATTAGTCTCGAACGGCTACTCGAAATTGTCGACGAGACAAAAGTAAAACTGAAAGTCGAAGGAGAAGCCGAAGCATGGGAAATCGAAAATACAAAACCAATGTTTGTGATATCGACGGCGGTGGAAGCGAAGCAATTGCGATCTCTCACAACATGTATGTACGACTGCGAAAAAGGTGTGAAGGAAACTCATGATAATTCACGAATAAAAATCGACATCAAATAAGTTGATTTTGCTGTAAAGTTTTCATGAGTATCGCATAGCCGCTAAACATTCCGTGGTCGAGCACATAAGTAAAGTGTAAAATTTGGCGCTTTAATTGTCCGACATCAGAAGACAAATCGAAGACGCGGAAGTGATCGCTAAAATTCTCGGCAGTCTCTCGGTAACATATAATGCATTAAAGACAGCGTGCAAGAAGATAAACAAATTATGGATAATCTCATGGAACGATTGATAAAAGAAAAGACGAATAAAAAGAATGACAAGCTGAAGAAAAAAAGAGAAGAAGAAAGAAGTGGTGTTTTTGTTGTGGCGAGGAAGGCCACTACGAAAGCAAAAGACTGTCCGAAGAGGAAAGGTGATACGGATAAAAATAAGCAACAATCGACTTCAAAATCTTCAACGAAAAATTGCGCGTTCGTTTCCGAAAAAGCAAGCATCGAGCTATTCGAGTCATCTACCGAGCAAGTGGGGAAACTCCATAGTGTTGATCAGCGTGATATCTGGTTTACTGACAGTGGATAGTCTCGGCACGTTACTTTCAGAGGGGACTAATTTGTAAGGATTCAGCTGGTAAGCAGCGAAACAGTTCAGCTCGGAAATAATGGTAGGACGGTAAAGGAATCGATACGGTGGTGATTGAAAAAATCGTTTATGGCATTTGGGAAAGTGCGAATATTAAAATCGTTTTCTACGTCCCGGAACTTCGACAAAATTTGTCCTCGGTAGAAGTTGTAGCTACGATGGGATACGCAGTGGTATTCAAAGGAGATGGCGTTACACTGATGAAGGACAATGTAGTGTTCGCTCAAGGAATAAAACAAAGCAACGATATTTATCGTGTTTTTTTAGAGTATAGCGTCTAAAGAACACCGCGGAAGTAAATATCTTAATGACAAATTTCAAACAAAAATTTCCGTTCAGTGTGCCAAGTAACAGGTCGAGATATGCGCCAGACGAGTTCTTTCATTTGGATGCATGCAGGCCATGGCCGAAACCATCAATAAATGGTGCCCATTTCTTCGTTCCTTTCATTGACGGAGTTAGTGGGTATAAGTTCGTGTATTTCATGCAGCTGAACAGTGACGTCATCGAAAAATTCAAAGAGTTCGCGAAACAAAATCCAAAGATCGATAATTATTCTGCATACTGATAATGCGAAAAAGTACTGCAATTTCAGCATGAGTGAATGCATGATATCACGTGGTATCCAGATAGAGAACATGGCACCATATTGTCTAGAACAAAATGACAGCCGAAAAATAAAATCTTGACGATTAAGGAAAGTGACTATGCGATGCTGAAGTTTAAGAATGTACCAACAGCGTTTTTGGCAGAGGCTGTAAACACTGGAATATACGTTCTGAATCGAGCATCACGGAGTAAGAATCCAAAGATCATATCTTTCAAAATATGGCACAAAGTTAAACCTGACATATCTCATTTGCGTGTTTTTGGATCAACGGCGTGCAAACACGTGCCCAAAGAACTACTAAAAACTTTTGACGATAAAGCAAAATGTTTTCTTCTAGTTGAGTATCTATCAGATTCAACCAATTATTGATTATTCGATAGCCATAAGAAGACTGTCACCGTAATGCCACATGTAGTGTCCAACGAGCAGGACCAGGACATACTTTCACAAAACCACGAGAGTGGCGAAGATGAGGTCAAGTCTTAAAGCATTGGGATGCCCGAACAATATCCAATAAAGCAAGAGATGAAGGAGAAATTCTTTGAAGCAAACGAGGATGCTGCACCGCTAGGGAATGAGGTAGGTGGCGACATTCGTGCGTCCCTAAGAGATCGAAGGACTATTCAACCCCCATTATGGTACATCGTAGACTTCACGGAGCATATGCCAATATTGTAAAGGGAGGCTGTGAGTGGTCGAGAGTCGAAGCAATGGTCACAGACGATCACCGATCATCGCACGAAAAATGGGATGTAGTGATTGGTAACTAAAAAAGGACAAAAGAGGTCATCAGCACGAAATGAGTCTTCGAGATTCAGCGAGACGAATCCGGAGCTATCAATGATTCAAGGCGCACTTAGTGGCACAGAGATTTCAGCAGAAGGCGGGATTCGATTACACCGAAACTTTTGCACCTTTCATTCCCCTAATTAGAGAATTGGGAATCTAGAACACCGAACATGATCCAAACGTCAGTGATAGGTTAAAACGCACAGATTCCTGATTTTTTGTATTACAGCCTATGGTCCGTCTTTAGTGTTATATTTTGTTTTTCCGTGTCTCCTACTGCTTGCTGCTTCCTTTCTGTTGCTTTAACGCCTTGGTGAACTGCTTGGTGAAAATCGCTAGGAGGAAAACCACCCAACAGGTGGAGAGAGGAAAGAGGAGCCAAATTTTGGTGATTTTGGAGACCGTATGCCGCCGACGCACAAGGAATTGATGCTGCAGCCGCTGGACCACGGGGGTCTAAGAGTACCCGCGATGAGACTCCACCATTTCTCCTATTGGCCGTGAGGCCGCAAAAGTATCCGCGATGGGCCTGAACTGTAAAACTGCCGATAAAAGAGGGAGAGCCTCCCCTTACCGCGGGCTTCCACGCTCCTTGGCCACCAAGTGACCTGCGAGCCGAAAATTTCCGAACGTGCCGTCAACTGCATTGGTCATCTTCGTGTATAGGCTATGATCTCATCCCACTGTATATCCTCAGCGATCTTTGTTTACATTAATTTTACCATTGATCACCCTTCTACTAGCGCTAAATTTCAGAAAAATCCGAAATAATCTTGGGGTGAGCGAGGGCTCGTCGTGGGCTAAGTCGCGATCCCGAGCTCACTTATGTTTGGAGCGTTTAAGTAGGTGGTAATAGATCAGAGCAAGTTAGTTGAACTAGAAAAAGAAAAAAAACAATACTAGAAGGAAGGACACCCTTAGCCCTTTTTGTTTTGTTAAAATTTGGTAAGCGTTTTCGTTACCCAATTTAAATTTGGCGATTTTATGTAGTAATAAATACCGCCTAGGCCCTCTACCTCAGCGGCGAAATCTCCGACTTAGGATTGTTTCCATATGAATATCTTTCCGTATCCAGTTTGCTTTTGCCGCATGAGACCCTAAAGTAGATTTAGTTCCTGGAATCTGAAATCTCTACATATATCTTTAACTATATGGACTGTATTATATAGTCGCCGCCTTCATGCCTCCCTGGTAAAAATTGCTTAATTAATTACTATTTTAAGGCACCTGGCCACGCATTTCATAACGGAATTCAAGATTTCCTTGTTTCAAATATTATACGGTTGACGCTATCCGGGTGGCCACCCTTGTTTTCTTGATATATTGTACCGCTCCTTCTGAGCCCCAGCTGTTAGACATCCTGTATTCACAAATCTAAAGTAATTCCCAAATTATTTAAGCTAATCCAATTTTATTAAAATTTTAGAAGCGACTATATAATATTGCTCGAATATTTCTATTATTATATGCTCTCCGAGGGTGCTGTTTCTATCTTCCTCTGTTTGTGATCATTCTTTCGTAATTTCCAACTACTCTCGATAAATGACTCTTTCCTATTCCCATAAAAGTCAGTGTAATCGAACCCGGGAACCTTAATATCATCACGGGAAATTGTTAATCGTGAGTTTCGAATTCGTCCTATTTAGCAAGAAATGCCTGTAATTGTTTAGTGCGTTTATTTAATCTGTAACATTTTTATTTCCGCAGTTTGCACTTGAAAGTTTAGCGCTTTTATAGAAATTTCATATATTATAAATTTTTCTCTACTAGTCTGGCTCCGAAACTGCTAGGCTGCTCTGGGCCGTGAGCGCGCATGAACCCTCCACCCCCGCGACATCATGCGCCTTCAAGCTCCACCGAGCGCGTCGCCCGTGCGACTTAACATCAGGGTGATAGTATAATTTCGTGAAACCTTTATTGTTTGATTATATTATTATATTATTTTTTTATCGAAGTTCGGAATCAATTTCAGCAAAGTTACTAATTATTTGTAGAGCGGAACTATATGATTTGCGATAGATTTTACTAGCGCTTTGTGGATCGTTCCGCATTGTTAGTGCCTTGTTAGCTATTTCATTCTGCTTTGATTTTAAGAAAAATTGTAAAATTTTTCCGCATTTTAGTTTAGTCATATCCAAACGCATTATTTTAACAATGAATTTTTCTATTATCAGACTCTTAATTCAGTTCGTTAGGATTACATAGATTCTTCTCGTACGACTTTCTGGCATAAAATTACTGTGTATGAAATTTGCTAATGTTCCTGCGGATATTATTTTTGGTATTGCTTCTTTACTTTTGTTTGCGTTTTTCTTGCCGAATTTATATTGTTCATATTTCTGTAGATTAATTTCACTTGAATTTATATAGATTTTTTTTGGGATATTTTGTAAAAATTAGTTTGTTTATTATGAATTTGATTTGGATTCTGGCGTACTGCTTTTGACTAAATTATGTTACTGCTTGCCGCATGTTCTGGTTATCAATAATATTTCTAATTATCTATTTCTCTATTTTCTATTGTTCATTTAAAATACAGCTACGGTTCATTTACCTAATTTACTTACTTTCTTGGTTTAATTAATACGTCTAATAATCCTTATCTGTTTTGCTTGACGCCACGACGCTTCTAATTAGCTAGTCACCTTATAGGGCATTTGGTATGATTCTATCCTAGCAACCCTTTCTCGATCCCTTCGCGTTTGTGAACTATTTACTGTTTAGCCCTCGTCCTTCGGTGAATTTTAGTCTTAAGATTTGGTGCATTCTTGAGAACGGGAGACGCCTCTTAGGTTGTTAAGATGGTCCTCGGTTCTGTTATTTCAGTGTTTAGTTTTAGTGCAAAAAAGGCTTCAGAATATTATTTCGTGTTATTTTCATGTGTTTAGAATATTATTTCTTGCACAAGTGCATAACACTGTGGATAATTCCGTGAGGAATATCTGGCGCCCAACTCCTTAGTGTTACAGGATTGGAATAAGCGAGAGAGAGAGAGGAGAATTTGGAGAAAAATTTTGTGTTAAATTTAGTACTCACAACAGAAGCTGTTTTGCTGACGTAAAATTTCGTAATTACGTCACAATATATACACACCACTTTATGGGCCCATCCCTTTCGTGGAGGGAAGCTGCGTCGCACGTCGTTTTTCGGTCTCAGCGTCTTGGGCCTTATTCTTATTTACAAAGAACCCATGGATACTCCTATTCCTGATTTATTTGGGAAGCATATAGACAATGTCATTAAAAAAATTTAAATTGAAAAACATTTTTTAATTTGGTATCAACTTTAGTGCTCACAACAGGAGCCGTTTTGCTGACGTAAAAATTTCGTAATTACGTCGCAATATGTATCATGAAACGAATCTTACATTCATACATGTTATATATGCTAGTCATTTATCGCCGTCTATTATATTGACTTTGGTATAGTGAAAGATGTATTTTATATATCATTTGTATTCGTTTGACGTGACTATTGTCATTATATTCCTTAAGTCGTGATATTTAAGTTAATCGCAAATTTATGTAAAGTTGATTTTCAAGTTTCACTTTGACACTGGTGCTTTTTCATTATAAAAGATATTTTATTATATTTATTATTTACAGTATAAATGATACTTTATCATATACGGTTGGATTTAAAATGTAATTCTGCACATTTTATGTTACGTTAGGCCGAATTTCTGTAAATAAGGGTTGTGGAGTTAATTATCGAAACAGAAATGTCTAAGTTAAATTTTAATTTAAAACAAACCTCATAAAATAAACGCAATGTCCTCGTGACGTACCTTGGTAAGTCCATGATTCCATAAAACATTTCTAGGCCTGAAAGACCGACGTCTATTAATCGTGCTGCCAAACTATTCGCTGCTTGATTTCATACGCCTTATTGTTTATTATGAATATAAAAATTCAATATTTTAGCATCGAACATTCATTGAAATCGCAAGACTAATTTCGAACCTAGTCCTTTTTCACTCTCTATCTTAATGATAACCTTACCTTTTTCACTCCCTTTTTTTCGTCTCCGACCAGAGTTGAAATCCTTCACACGTGCAAAAGGATTTGAAGTTTCAGAATCACTAAAAACGTTACAGCGGTCAGATACTCATGGACGTTCTCCAACATCAAAACTTTTTACATATATGATTTCAAATATTACAAAATTTCAGCGCTCAACATAGCAAAAGAGCGATACCAGGAAAGTATATTAATATATCCACAGGCCTATAGATTTGAAGAGGAAAATCTTTGAAAGTAGATGGGACAGCATTTGCAAGCGGACATCCTTCACACGGACTATTAATGTCAGGCTGTGTACACAAACATGAGTTAACAATGAGTATCGTAACACAGTTCTGTGGGTGCCTACCTAGTGAGAGGCTATAATACGTAATTTATGCAAGCCATTGACCGAATGGCTCTGCAAGGTCATTCGAGCTCTCTGGGACCCGTGTAAATTTTTCATGTATGGTGTACAACTTCGTAATCCCAACATTTTTCGACGGATCATGCATAAATTATTGTTGTTATTGGTTAAAACTAAAATTGTTATTAAAAAATTAGGTGCTTTAATGTTTTGTATTTTTGTACAATAAAAAACACAGTTTATTTTATTAATCAAAATATTACTCAAATAAAAATTATCATAAAAATAAATAATTATTAAAAATAAATCATCTTATTTTTTAAAGAAAATAATATAATATTTGATACAAATTATATGTCGAAAATACATTTTTGGAATTACTATTTGGAAGTAAATTTAAGAATTCATCGGAAAAATCTGTCCATCTTTCGAGGTCGGACACATTAACGAGCAAATACTAGTTTCCATCATTGGGCAACTTCCCAACTCTACCGCATGTGCCAGCATCTGCACTCCGAAACTATATAGATAACATTTTCAATATCAACGGCAATCTGCTTTATATTTATTGTTATATATATCATTGCAACATCATCTTTTAGTTTATAACATAATATAATTCCATGTTCATTTGTGGGTCATGCATCTAAGTAAAGGTTATGAGTGTTCCGCGAATTATCGTTTAATTCAATAATTAGTTAAGATAGATTTTGGACATTTTTATTCATAGACCTTTGGTCATTGTAATTGTTACTATTAAAATGACGACGCACGCGACGAACTTGTGGACGCTAGACATGGATTCGTAATACCACCGATTTTCCTCTCTATGGCCAATTTTTCAAGTTCCTGGCTGCTTAATCTCAAGTAACTACTATGACGTTAAAAATAAAAATCGATTTTTTGTTTGCATTTTCATAAAGTATAGGGTCTCGAAAATGTGTCTATAAAATATTATAGTAGATTAACAAAGTTAAGGACGTTCGAATTAGGCAGCGCGCGGTAGAATAACAAGTCAAAGGACGTATGCTTCGGTTAAGAAAGAGAAAGTCCGACAGTGCCTGTATATTAGTGTAAATCATTGAATAACAATACTTGTTTGAAAAAGAAAAAGCTGCTTTATGTTTTCGAATTGTCTGACTAACGGTGTTATAAATTCCATATTAACCGCTTAGAAACTGTACGAAGTATTCGAAATGCGTATTTCTTAAAATGATGTTTTTCAAACTAATAACCATCACATCCTTGGAACCAATTGCATCGTCCGATCGACTTGAAATTTTACATAGACCTTTAACCCGTTGCGTTCCTATGTCCAATGTGATTGGACAACGAATTTATTTTGTAGTAAATCACTTTGAAAATAAGACGTTCGTTCTCATGGTAATCTTTAAAATTCTTCTGAACAATTTTTAAGTTTGAGAACAAGAAGCATTCATTGACGAAGTCAGTTTCAAGCTTTCCATAAAGTAAAATCAGGCTCACATCACGCAAATTAATTTGCCCCATTTCAGTGGTGCTGCGCTTTTGCCTATATGACCTTGATCAAGTTCCTAATTTCACCATGATCTTTAGATAAACTAAGACTTAATCACGTGGTAATTGAGTGATGAATATGACCTTATATAACCGTGAACGAATCTTATGTACACCGTTCATTAATGAAAATTGTTTGAAATATATTTTCACCAATTTACTTGCTTTTAAATTGAAATTACGACGAATTTGCTCAATTGAATGGTACAACATTAAATCCTAGAAACATAAAATTTATGCAATTTTTTGCCGTTGAAGGCGCCTTCGATTCTTGTACCTGGGAGTTTATAGACTGTGACAATACCTATTTGGCTATTTAAAATTTGAAGAAAACTGTTAGAAAATACAAAACCAAAAAGAGCTCATATAGTTATAGTTTACAATTCAATAATGTTATAAATATTCATGTTTCATTGTACTGTTCAAACAAATTATTTAATGATTTAGTAAGACTAATTTTTTCTTCCATTATTGCGCGTAATACAAAATATATTCGACCCTGATAAGGGCAATAACAGATGTACTCCCTATATACTTTTTTATAATGTTAATATAATATTTAATAATTTTTATCTATGTAATATGGTATTTGAAGAAATCAACTATTTTTTTCAGCGCAGATTATTATAAAGGGTGTCCCAAAATTCACGCAAGATTTAAATTTTGCGCCATTTGTCTGGTAAAATGTTACCAACGAAAAAAAAAGACAGCGTGACACCTGACAGTTCAGCGTTATTAAAAATGGAGCTCTACACGAAAGAACAACGCGTTTTTCATTGTTGAGCAATATTTTTAAAATAATGAAGGTTGTAATGGATTATCGACTGAGAGTCCCAATAATTCTGCAAATCACCGTTCTGTGTCATGACCATCGCTATTGTAATC
>JARPRG010000977.1:0-11780 GCA_031001745.1 Hartigia nigra | reverse complement strand
TACAAGCATAACGCGTAGTAATGAAATAAGCTCAAGTGAAGATGAGTTTGATTTAACGTTGCTTAACGAGGAAATTCCATTTATACACAGAGAGCTCGACGATACAGATCAGTATGCCTCAACGTACTGTTTTTTTTTTTAAGAAAATCGCTGAAATGGTGGCGTAAACTATTTTTCTGAGGTTTAGAAGTTTGCTCAATAAATTCGTATATGCTATATAAAATGACTAAACAACAGAGAAGAGAACAGCCGTTTAATCGCTTGCGGTATGTGAAAACTTTAGTCCACCAATTGATTAGAGATTGTCGCCAGCCACGTAATCGAGCCTCGGACTTCGACCTCCGATTCCGAAGATATCCGCTTGAATAGAAGGCATAATATTCTAACAGGCATAATATTCTAACAGGAGTTAGGAAGGATTGCAAAGTCTTTTCTCAAAGAAACAAAGCCGGCAAAAGACATCAAACCATATATTATTGTAATACTTGCCCCGAAAAGCCGGGAATGCATCTTGGCAATTGTTTTATGATATATCACACACAGCAAAATTACAGAGACTAATATTTAAGATATTATATTCATAAATGTGTAAAGATATATAAAATGTTAAAATATAAAAGTTTTATACATTGTGTGTGTAATGATTTTAAGTTAGGGGTAAGAAATTTGCCAAAAATGCTGCGACACGTCTCGAGTTGCTGGTTCGCCGCGCGAAAAAGGGTCTCGAGTGCAAAGGGTTAATAAATTAACGATTTTTTTAGTTCATATAGAAGCTATACTCACAAGTTTTACAAAAAATTTTGACTTTTGTGTTGCAGATGATTCTATGGAACGCTATCCTGCACGCCGTGGAGAAGAAATTTTCAAAGGCACTCGAGTTAATTTGTTTATGATTTTTGGTTTAATTAATAAAATTGTATGAAAAAAATTTTTTGTAAACCTTACGATATGCACAATAAACAGTAAAAATTTCAAAACGATCCATTGCATAGTTTCTTTGTTAAAAAATCATGAAAAGGTGCTTGATTTTGGTCTCCTAATGTAGGTGCCCCCCTTAAGACGCGTTCCAGAAGCTGGAAACCGTTATAAACTTCATTTGTTCTAGACTATGTACATGTAATAAAGCTTCTAGGAGCTTCTATTTGATTCACATAACAATTTACATGGTAAGTTGTTGCTAACGGAAGAAACAATTGGTTCTTCCTCTTCCTATTGGTTCTGATATTCATAGAACCGCCCTATCTCCATTTACAGGTATATATGGAGAGATCGCAAACTAAGGGTGCGCTTAAGGTAACGCTTAAGGTATGTTACCGTAGGTCGGTAATGTATCTGCGCTTGGTCGCTGTTACAGTACTCGGCAGAGACTAAGTGGGTAGCGTGGTTACAAGGTTTCTTACCATAGGTAAGTTCTTATGGTAAGTGTACGCATTACATATGACGGTAAGTAGATTTGATTACCTTCCGACAATAATACACATGGTAACTGGAAATAATATGATCCACAGGTGTACGCGTGAATCATAATAGGAAAGAAAGACGCTAATCAACTGGAGCAAGATAGTTGACCAGACTTAGAAGTTGGACAGAGGTGATAATAGACTAGAGAGAGTATCTATTATCGCAGGAAAGCAAAAATACAGGGAATGTTCGTTTCTATTTAACGGCCTAGACTAAACGAAACTCACAAAAGTTCTATGGTCGTGATATTTGAAGCTACTTTAATAATGAAATATATGACTCAGCAAATTAAAGCCCAGGAACAATATTAAAGGTTAGTTCCGATAAATTTTGAATTACAAAAATACAATAAAATTCCGCCTAACTACTTCTCTTTACTCCTCAGGTGGTAAGAGGTATAGGAGCACCTGGAACTTGCATACATGGCTGTCTACCGGGTCCACGGTTGGCAGGGGTTTTGTGAACGACTACCTATGACATGCTAGAAGACGGATCATCTATGACGGAAGAGGGTTCCGGCCCGTTACAAGGTTAGGTTAGATTATGTTAGGTTGTGACCGTTTTCTAGGTAGAAGGCAGAACGAGAGCTATGACCGTGTTTTTCTGAGTTCCTTGCAGTACTTCTACTTCGTTGTAAACGGCGGTTCGTGGTCGCCAGTCTGTTTGTCCTTTACTACAGACAAGCTAGGTATGAAATAATTGAATATTAATCCAATTAATCCTTTTCTTTTTATTTTCAGGTCTCCAGGATCCTTCTTCAGCAGAGAGCAGCCACCAAATGAGTCGATTGGATATCCGCAGCCAGCAGCAACCAATGAGAACGCCTCTAGGATTCAACAACCATTGCGAAGACACCGTTTGAGCACCGTCCAATAGGAGGTTCCGAATTACCAACAGATAACCTATCAGGTAACTTCTATGACACTCGGTAAGTATTTTCATTAAATATGTAATTTAATGACGTTTTATCCACTGCACAGTCATTCGCTTTGAAGACAGATGAAAATGAAATCAGGAATTTTGCACTAAATTTATCACACCGTAATAGGGATGTATGAATAAATAATAGCACACAGGTTTTATATTTCAGGAAACTTCAATTTATTTTATTGTTCACTTTTATAGAACACTTTATAAATATTACCCCTGACAATATAAAGAATACGACAGATTCACCGAAGGAGTCTAGCCCTATCCCTATTCTCAATACGCGGTTTCCAACGCAAAGATAAATAACTGACAGTTTATTGCGAGAACTACGACAATTATTGTAATGTCCACCTTTAAGCTAATTACTAATAAAGCCGTATAAACACAATACTTTATAACCTGCTACGTTATTATCTATTACATGCGCAACTCCACCCGACTGTATTATACAGACTGCGTATTTTAAAAGAATACTCCGCGATACAAAATGGCGTCGATGAAACTTGTACGCGACGTGCATCCCATGCGGTCTGAGATGTGAAGAAATCCCGAGGCTTCCCGGCTCCCGCTTTTATAGCGGCGAGGCGGGGCCCCTCACACGCCCCCACCACCAGTCCAGAAAATGTATCAATTAGTTAATTAAATAATTAATTAATCAGTGCATTAGTAATCTAACGCATAGACCTAGTGTTGGCGCTCTATTGTATTAAGATAGCATCACCCCTTCGGAAGGTGGTGTGGTCCGTCGATATTTTGTTACAATAACACAATAAAACTTAATAAATATAATTACAAACTATTTACATAACGAATCCTTAATATCTACGCTTATATGATTTGAGGTAAGTTGTTTATTTCATCTATTGCGCATTATTTCTAGCTATATTATTTATGTAAAATACATTGTATTGATGTAATCCTTTGTATATTATGTTGTTTATATTCGCGCACTCGTTTGCGCTCTTTCCCAAGTGTCCCACGTATCAATCCATCGATGTTACATTGTTGTCTCAATTCTTCAACGGAATTTTCCATAACCTTGACTATCATACAATGTTACTATACACTATATCGTATACTCTTACAGCGTATTTTGTCAATATTAGTTCTCACATGCTACCGCACTATGTAACTAAATATTATTAATGCCTGGTATATTAGTGTTATAGTATACAACGCAAACTGATACGTCTCTCTTAGTGAGGCGGTTCATTATGTGCGAGGTATTTTACTACCTGTACAAAAGATATTACACCATATAAATGTAATATAGGACCTCACAATATAAAATTGTGTATGACTAGTTATGACGTCATCGGCTTCATCACATTATTTGCTAGCTAATTAAATTGTGTAATTTCCTATTGCCTCTCTCAGTTCCTTACATGCTTTTAACATGTCTACGCTCAATACCCTTTATTAAAAACATTCCTTACGTCAACAATGTTGCCAATACCATCGATGACGTCATTCTCTACATTAATATGCCAATAATGAATTAATCGTAAATTACATTAGCTCTTAGTTCTTAAAATGTGATGGTAATTATAACGCGCAATAAAATAACAAGCTAGCTTATTTACAACATAAAACTTATAAACTGTTTGATGACGTCACTAGCCTCACCACATTATTTGATTACTAGTTTATTTATCAAATTTCTTTTTTCCTCTCCCTTATCCTTACATGTTTTGGGCATGTCTAAGCTCAGTACCCTTTGTAAATAACAAACCATACACCATCAGTGTTGCCAATACCACTGATGACGTCATACTCTACATTTTTATGCTCCAAATGAGATAATCAGAAATTATCCTATCTCAACGGTGTTAGAATGTAGTGATAGCCATTGTGCGCATCAGAATTACAGTTTATAAATTATACTTCCCTAATACCATGAAATGATCAATGACGTCACATGTTGCCTATAAAATTGTCTCGACAATTAAGATTTTGCTATTCTTGATAGTGCTTTCTCTTCTCTACAGATAAATAATCTGTCTAGGCCAATTACTTTACATAAATAAACATTCTTACAACATGTCCTTGTATACTATGCTTACGTCATAATTATTGATTAATTATGACGTCATCCAGTCTATGATCCTCCATTAAAGTTTCCTTACAAATTCCAGCGTCTTTAAACATAGAAATTTGTCTCCTCTTACACATAATGTTGTATCCATATAATTTATTATATATCATCTCTATCAAGAAAATTAGCATTGTCGCGTGATGTATGGGTCATAAACAACATGTTCCGCCACTTAGATCAATCCTTTGATAATTAGCTCTCATCCATTATCGTTCCGATCTACTTTTGTCCTGTCAATGCCTAATTTAATAACGAATAATCCATAAATTTAGACAAAATTCATGATTCCGCCTTTTAATTTTAAAAATTACATTTTTCTTTACAGGAAATCGGATGGACTAGGAATGCAATAAGCATAAATCGCTTGCAAGGTTAGGTTAGGTTGTAATCGTTTTTTATGTAGATGCTGGACAAGAGGGATGACCATATGCCTAGAGATCCAGCGCCGTACATCTACACAAATTAAAACGGCGGTTTGAGGTCGCCAGCTTGTTTTACCTGTACAACAAGCGAGGAGGATACTCCCCAGAGAATCTTCTTGATCCGTAATTCCAGGTAAGTATGATTTAATCGAATATAATAATTCAATTATTATTTTTTTATTTTCAGGTGTTCCAGATGTCCATTCACAAATCAGCATCCACCAGGTAAGTCTTTTAGGTATTTGCAGCCAATAGGAATTATTCCGAGAAGCAGCACCCAATCAACCAACTTCCAGGATCCAGCAACCAATGAGAAGTCAACGTAGTAGCACCGTCAAATGAGAGAACCCGAAATACCAAAGAAAACCTATCAGGTAAATTCTATGGTTCCCGGAAAGTATTAATATAAAATAATTAATTTTATATTAATTTATCCACTCCATAGATTTATCACTTAAGACACCAACGAAGATGGAAGAAGAGGAAGCACAATACTTATAATACCGTTATAGGATTTATTTAATAAATAACAGCACCAGTGATTTTTATTGTAGGAAAGCACACATCTATTGTAATGTCCACAAATTTGCTAATTGCAAATAAACACTTTCACAACAATGAATTTTTTTAAACTCCGCGGAGTTTTATTACGACGGAATTCCGAAGGAGTTATCCCTATTTCTGATACACGATTCCCCACGCCTAATTTATAAACTAACAGAATGAAAAATATTATTAATTTTACCTGCTTCGTTTAAAATTAACACAGCGATTATAAGAATCCGACCGCAGTCAATCAAAGACATACACGGACTGCGCAACAAAGACATACTTCGCGAAACTTCGGGAGACACCACAACGATGTGTACACCTCGAGCGCTTCATGCGAACTGGACTCGAAAGAACTCCCGAGCTCCCGCCGCTGCCACTTTTATAGCCGGCCGGCGGAGCCCCTCACGCGCCCCCACAACCAGCCCATATAATTGCTTAAATAATTATTTGATTAGTTTAATAATTAGCGCAATTATCTTCTATTGACCGGTATTGCGAGTGGCGCTTAATTGAAACCAGGTAGCATCACCCCTTCGGAGGATGGTACCGTCCGCCGAAACGTTTTGATAAATAAACAATTAATCCTAATAAATACAATTATAAACTATTTACATTAAAAAACCTTACAATCTACGCTATGATAATTAAGGGTATGATGTTTAGATCTACTATTGCGCATTATTTTTTACGATATTATTTACATACATTACATCATTTTCACGCCAATTTCTGGGAACTTAGATCTTTATGTTTATGCACTCGTTTGCGCTTTAATCCGAGTGTCCCACATACCATCCCGACATTATTCCATTGTTGTCTGGCTTTTGTAGTGGAAATTTCCATGACCTTACCTATAAGACAACTTCCCCATAACATAACATTAGTGTATAACCCAATAGCGCTATGTTTGAATATCAATTTTTTCATGCTACTGCACTATATAACTGACTTCTAGCTATATTTGGTGTACATGCTATGTGGGCAACAATGCAAAATGACATGTCTCTCCCAGTGAGGCGGTTCAATGTGTGCAATGTTTTTTTCAACTCATCCAGATAATTATGCGCTAGTCAGTTATAATTAACGTGCACATAATTCGAAAACATGTGTGACTGGTGCTGACGTCAACCCTTTCCTATATTATTTGAATGCTAGTTGAAATATTTAATTCCCCATTACCTCATTCGCTTTACTACATGTTTGTAACATGTCCACGTCCTTCATCTAATCCTTTATCTTTTCATTACGTCATTTATGTCGTACCTCACATCAATGACGTCACAGCCCCAGATTTCTTAGTCCTATATGACGTAATTGGGAATTCACCTAGCTTAAAGATCTTAGCTTATAGAAATAATAACAATGCGCAACAAACTTACAATCTAACTCATCAACTATCTTAGAACTATGTGCTGATCGATGACGTCATATGTGGTCTATATATTTCTCTTGATGATTAAGATGTCACTATTCTCGATAATGCAACTCACTTTTTACAGACCCCTGATCTGTCCACGCTAACCTTTTCATGTCAAATATCATTCCTACGTCTATTCTTTACGCACTACACTTACGTCACAATTATCGCATAATTGTGACGTCATCTAGCCCAAAGCACTGAACTAACCCATCCTTACAAATTCCTGTACTTATGCTCTTGGAAATTTGTCTACCTTTCTTATGACGTCGTATCTACACTTTTGTTTATCTATCAACCCTATCGAGAAAATCACCACTGCGTTATGTTATACAGTAACGTCCAATTGAAGTGGAACACTTGAATTTTTGTGTATCTCTGCGAAACTATGACCGATTTCAAAAAACCAAAGACATATTTTTTAGGAAATTTCCTTCCCGTTCGAATGGTAGAGGTTTTATCCCGATCGAATACAAAATGGCTGAACGGCAGGGGTTGGAGTGAAATAGTGCATTTTGTGACTTTTTGAAAAGTGCGAGAACTAGTAGTTCTGGAAGGAAATTCATATTTCTAATTATGCCACAAGAAAGAGCAACCGTCGGCAGTCAAAAAATACCCCCATTAGCACCCCATTAGCATTTTCACTTCAAGGGGGTGTAGCTCCCCCCAGAGTGATGCTACAGGGGTTCAATGGGGGTATTTTTTGACTGCCGAAGGTTCCTCTTTCTCGTGCCATAATTAGAAATATGAATTTCCTTCCGGAACTACTAGCTCTCGCACTTTTCAAAAAGTCCCAAAATACACTATTTCACTCCAACCCCTGCCGTTCAGCCATTTTGTATTTGATCGGGATAAAACCTCTACCATTCGAACGGGAAGGAAATTTCCTAAAAAATATGTCTTTGGTTTTTTGAAATCGGTCATAGTTTCGCAGAGATACACAAAAATTCAAGTGTTCCACTTCAATTGGACGTTACTGTATTTGCAACAGACAACATATTCCGCTTCATAAATCATCACATTTTATAGATAGATTTTATTATCTCTCGCTCTGATATGTGTTTATTCCGTCGTCATATACCTTTCCAAATGTTAGCGCAAATCGTCATATTTAAGCTTTTGCAATCTCCGCGCTCACTAATTACGGAGTTCCTATGAAAATATAAAAAATTCTTAGTGCCGTCATTTAATTTTAAAAGAATTCATTAATTATTACGGGGAATCGGATGGTTCTGGGACCGAATAAGCACTTGACGATTACAAGGTTACGTTACGTTAGGTTGTAACCGTTTTCGTATGGATGATGGATATGGGGTATGATCGTATACCTATTGTTCCAGCACAGAACATCCATACAATTTAAAACGGCGGTTCGTGGTCGCCAGCTTGTTTACCCTTAACTAGAAGCAAGTTGGATACTCCCCGATGAATCTTGTCGATCCTCAATATCAGGTAAATATAGTGTTAATTAAATATAACAATTCAATCTTCTTTTCTGTTCAGATGTTCCAGTCAACTAGTCCACGTATCCGCAGCCACAGGTAAGCCTTCCAGGAAATGACAGCCAATCAGAAGTGTTCCAAGAAGCAGCAACCAATGAAAAGACTTCCAGGATCCAGTAGCCAATGGAGAGTCGACGAAGAAGCACCGTCCAATAGAGATACACGAAACACCAAAGAAAACCTATCAGGTTATTTCATTAGTTCCCGATAAGTAATTTTATATAAAATTAGTAATTTTATATTATTTATCCCACTTCACAGGAAAGACACTCAGGACTTCAGCAAAGATGGAAAAGAAGAAAGCACTTTATTTATTTAACCACTGGAGGATTTAATTAATAAAAAAAAGCACCACAGGATTTTTATTGTATGGAGGAACACATTAATTGTAATGTCCGCAACCGCTCATTAAACATAAATAACCCCTGAAACAATAATGGTTTTAATCTCCGCAGAGAAATACGACGGATAACCGAAGGAGTTAGCCCTATTTCTACAACGCGATTCTTAACGCTTAAAATAAAAAACTGACAGGAGTTAAAATAATTAATGTTACCTGATACGTTTGATTATTAATAACGCGATATGCGAACCCGACTGTAGCCACGCAATGACTTTACAGACTGAGTAAAATAGAAATAATTCGCGATCTTAAAATGGATGCCACGACGTGTACGCACCGGAGATCTTATGCGAACTGGAACTCTCGAGCTCCAGGCGCTCCCGCTTTTATAGCAGTGCGGCGGGGCCCCTCACACGCCCCCACCACCAGTCTATACAATTGATTAATTAGCAACTAGATGAATTAATTAACTAGTGCAATTAACAATATGTACTTAAACCTAGTAATTGTGCTCGATATAAATTAGGAGACTAATCTCCTTCGACAGGCGTTATTGTCCGCCGTTACTTTATTATAATTGTGCGCGCCTTCGCTTAACGTCACACAATTACCAAGATATAATTAACCAAAATCACCGAAGGGTTTTATCGCTGACTGGTACCACGAGATTCTCGTGAGAAAAGGAGGATTCGGAATGCTCGATGAAAGAAAGATAGAGTGGACACTGTGCTGAACTTTCCATAAAATCACCTTTTTATTCAACAAAATGCGAGTCGATTAGACAAATATGCAAATTAATGCGTGGTAGATCGCTCGAGAAGCGTGCCATGGCGTACGAGTTCCGGAAGCAACTGAACGAGAGATGTTGGCTCGAGTGAGAGAGCTAGCCGCGTAAGCGTCTGTCTCTCTCTGCGGAGGAAAGGTACCAATCGTCGCTTTGTATTAACGCTAGGACCGGTGGCACGCGTGACGTAGTCCCTATAGGTATACAGCTATGTATGTATCGTTTTGCCTACCGGGTAAACGCTGTGGCTTGAACATTCCACCCGCCTCGATTGAGAGAAAGAAATTTGTTAGATCTCGATGGCTGGGTGGCGTGAAGCGCCGCCCGCCATGATTGGATTGCATTGCATGTAGTCGTTGAAGAGGTGGTAATAAAAAAAAGGCGTTGCTTGAATCTACGATTTACAAATATTTACACTTTACCGCCCGCCGTGGAAACACGAGCGGGGTTGTTTAAAGTCTAAATCGGTTTGTCTCTTTGCTTAGTCATAACACTGGTCACACCTTTTCGTCGCACTGTGATCACTTTACATCGAGTATAGTTACATGAGTGTCTTAACAAGTATGTAGTCTACGTGTACGATTTGTGTGAGCGTCATTTCACCGCGAGACAATGGAACCATCCGAAGATTCTCGTTCGAGGTCTCGTTACTTTTCGGTTTTTTGAGAGGAACTGTCAATCGTATCGCAGTCGTGAAAGTCGGAGGACTCGGTCGCGTCAGGAAGGTCAGATGATATTTTCTCAGATGGATCAGTTTCAGTTGAGTCGACAGGTAGAACGCAGATCTGAGAGATCGGCCGTTTGAGAGTCGATTGAACAGTGCGAATTGTCACTACTCATACGCGGTTGTCTGATCCCGGATGAATTTCGACGACTCTTCCTAGTAACCATTTCGAGGGTGGTAAATTGTTATTTCGAATGAGAACAACATTTCCAACTACGAGGGTTGCTTGTTCCGTTTTCCATTTGGTGCGGATTTGGAGAGAGTGGAGATATTCCACTGACTACCGCTTCCAGAAACTCTCGACGATTCTTTGTATTAGTTGCCATCTCGATAAGCGATTCTCGTTCAGTTGAAGCAGAGATGGTTCTGGTATCGCTAACAATGGTGCTCCTATGAGAAGGTGTCCGGGCGTAAGAGCCGCGAGCTCGCACGTATCCGTGAAGTTTTGTCCAATAGGCCTGGAATTCAGGCATGCCTCAATTTGAGTCGCGAGGGTGTTGAAGTGTGAGCGCTTGGGTACCAAGAACGCGCTTGAGATGGTATTTGGTGCATTTTAAGCCAGCCTCCCACAATCCACCGAAGTGTGGGGCTCCAGGCGGTATGAAGTGCCATGTAGTTTGATGGGTAGCGATGAGATTTCCGAGGTCCGTATCCGAAACTGCAGTTTTGAATGCTGTTTGCAGTTCTTTTTCAGCACCTTGGAACGTCGTTCCGTTGTCACTATATACGTCTGATGGTAAACCACGACGTGCAGTAAAGCGACGATACGCTGGAAGAAAAGCGTCTGTTGTATAGTCGAGGACGAGTTCAAGGTGTACTGCTCGTGTAGATATGCAGACAAATAAAGCTAAATAAGCTTTATGTGCTTTATGCCCACGTCCTTTACTCGTTCGGACGAGAAACGGTCCGGCATAGTCGAGTCCGGTATGAAGAAATTCGCGATATTGAGTGACTTGCGCTTTTGGAAGGTTACCCATTAGTTGTGATGGGCTTTTCGCTAGTTTGCGTACACATGGTACGCCTTTTCGGATCAAATTTCGTATGAACGGTCGATGTCCGATAATCCAATAATTTTCGCGTACAATACTGATCGTGAGTTGCGGGCCTCCATGGAGACATCGCGCGTGTGCATCCTCAACGATGAGCTGAGTTATACGATGTTGCGGAAGAATCGCCGGATGTTTTTCCTCATATGGTACTTCTGCACGCTCTAAACGTCCTCCAACGCGTAAGGTCCCTTTTTTGTCCAGAAATGGAGCTAGGTTTCGTAATTGCGAGCTCCGTGGAAGTGGTTTTCCCTGTTTGAGAGCTTCAATTTCAGCGGGGAATTTTTCGCGATGAACGTCGTTGATCCAGAACGTTTGTGCGCTAAGGATTTCGTTGCCGCTGAGGCGTAAATCGTTGGTGTTGTTACGTCGTCTGCATCGGACCTACGTGAAGTTAGCCCCCCACTTTTCGAAACAAAAATTTTTTAGACATGTTCCAGATTGTTCTACGATTGTTCTACATTGTTCCAAAATATTAGCTCGTTAACTCGAAAAAAAAAGCCA
>JARPRG010000976.1:0-12044 GCA_031001745.1 Hartigia nigra | reverse complement strand
CCGAGAAACCAGCTATATTAAACACACTCGCCAGAGGCGTCACTGGACAACACATCGCAACACAAGGAATATCCATTACACACTTGTTCGATGAGGACGCGATCAAGAAAATAGCGGACTCTACATGGACCCACATGTGGGGATGGTTCACTGGATTTGGAACAATAAGTGCCGGAATGATAGGAATCTGGATTACGTTCAAGACAATAAAATTCATAATCGACACTGTTATACACGGATATGCTATACACTCACTGTACGGCTGGAGCATATGGTTGATCGGAGCACTATGGGATTCAATTACCACAATGTTATTACACATTAAAAATAAATCACGAAATTCAGAAGATTCAAGCAAAACTACTAAGCAAACCCAAGAAGAAACACCAGTGCAAAAAGAATATATGATACCACGGGAGACGCGAATTTACCCGACGTTCACTCCCGCACTCGCCGGAGACACCGCACAGACTGACGACGCTCCCGCCTACTCACAGCCCCAGCAACCCTAAGATGGTCATACACGTGATTATTTTTTCCGTTCTCACGGAGAAACCCACGGTCACTCGACTCGAAGGAAAAAACCCCAAGCCGGCGGTCAAGTATGTCATAAAATAAAATAAAATATTTTTTCCGTTCTCACGGAAAAACCCACGGTCACTCGACCCAGGAAAAACCCGAGCAGGCGTTCAAGTACGCCATAAAATAAAATAAAATATTTTTTCCGTTCTCATGGAAAAAAAAAACCCCACGGTTACTCGACCCAGAGAAAGTCCGAACAGGCGGTTAAGTGTGTCATAAAATAAAATAAAATATTTTTCCCGTTCTCACGAAACAAAACCCACGGTCACTCGAGCCAGGGAAAACTCGAGTAGGTGTTCAAGTACGCCATAAAATAAAATAAAATATTTTTTTTTTGTTCTCACGAGAAGAACCCATGGTTACTCGACCCAGAGAAAGTCCGAGCACACGGTCGCCATAAAATATAATAAAATATTCTTTCCATTGCCTCGGCTACTCGACTCAAGGAAAAACCCAAGCTGGCAACCAGATGTGATATGACCACTTGGAAGCACTTTAACCCTCAATTTATGGACAGCCGACTTCGAAGCGCTGGGAAACAAAATTTGCCTAGCGTGGGATTATTTTGAAAGGACGCTAACCTCCCACGCGACGCCATCGCGCCAAAGGACGCGGCGTCCCTGGAAGGCAACGCAGGATCATTCTACCGAAGTTCGCCGAGCAGTCCAGACGTCTCGAAGTACCCGCGATATTTTTCTCTCATTTATTATAAAATTTTATCGAAGTCCACCGAGCAGTGCCGAAGTATACGCGATAATTTTTTTCTTTCACTATAATAATTTTTCTCGACGTTCACCGAGCAGTGTAGAAATATACGCGATTTTTTTTTTTTATGAAAAAATAAATAAATAAAAATTTGTGATCGATCGGTGCAAGGAAATATCAGTGATCGTGATAAATAATTGTTCGCGCATAAGGTACTGCGAAAATTGAAAGTGATTCGATATATCTGGTGGTTATAAACAGAAAAAAAAACACTACAAACAGACATTACATAAGTGAATATTTAATCGCGTATTGATATACCTGTAAGACAAATATCTATATATACATATATTCATCTTTCCTTTGAGTAATAATATTAATAAAAAAAAAAAAAAAAAAAAAAAAAAAAAAAATATTTTATAATTTTCTTTTTCTCGGAAAAAAAATATATATATATATATATTATCTTTTATACATACATATATATTATAGGAAAACAGAAACGCTTAAATGGAACCAAATTTAATACCCGCCTTTGTCACGCCCGAATGGATTGCGCATCACAGCCATGCAATCGCGCAGTCATTCAACACGGTGATAATAGATCAGATGTCGCGAAGAGCACCGCCAAGCATTTGTGAAAGTGATTTTTTCATGCAAATGAGCCGACCAGTTTTACATGTGCCGGGACTTGGAAGACCTGAACACACATTTGCTAATCTAAGACGAATTATACTGCAATATTGGAACTATGGAATTCCGGATCCGATCCCGGATCGATCAGTTACACCAGTGGAAATAATGCCCAGGAATAATTCGGACGAAGATGAGTATGTTTCGCCAGACGACCTACCAAATTTACAAGACATCGAGGAAGCAATATTTGACGATGACACTCCCACGCAACATAACCCGATGTACGATTTAATGCAGTCAGGTGAAAATCACAGCCAAATACGCGACGGAATAAATTCTGGAATAATACTCCGACCTCACGAAGGAGCTGTGTTATACACAAGTATGGACCAATTACATCAACCGACGGACGATCTAACGGAATACGAAGCCATGAATGGCAGGACAGCTAGAGGCTTCCCGTTAAACATGGAAGACCTATACGAGGACATTGACACGCCTCCAGTAACACGGACGATACACCCACCATCTCCACCACAGGCTGACCTAGAAGGATACGAACTCCTACATGACACAATAGACTTCCTAGTAACAAGTCTGATTGGAAGAGCTAGACCAACGGAGCATGACGAACCTACCTCAAGCCAGGGATACCTTTTGCAAGAGGTATTAACACCGCCATTGCCTATGGAGGAACGAGAGGACTCGTTCTAAATTCTAAGGGGGGAGGTGTTACGTCCGCAGGAATTTACCACCCTCTACATCTACATCGCAAAAGGGATCACCGAAGGACTTCATAACTCTCTACACTTCACTATCATCAAGGAAAATACTACCTCCTACGCACCAACAGCATAAAGGTTCAGTGGAACATTTCTAGCAAAAATCTCATTAAAATAATTCTTGATTAATTAAAATAAGTCACATATCATTCCAATATCAGAAGTTCAATTAATTTTTCCATTGCCAAAGATCTGACCGATATTACTTTCCAAATATTCTACTCCATTATTTTATCAAATGTTATATTTATTAACCAGCTAATTATTTTATCAATATTATACTTATTAATCAGCTATATTTCAAATATTAAACAATTATATATCAATTGTCTTTATCAATATACTTTAATCAAATTATACTTTAATTCAAATTATTTTAATTAATATTTTAATTAATTATATTCAAATCATTATTATAATCAAGTATTTGTATTCTAATTATTTTAATCAATCAAGCATTACTATCACCAATATACTAGCCAATTATCTTGTGTTCGAATATTCTAATTGTTCTATTCAATCGATTGTTGCAAATCCAATCTAACCCTTTCAAGTATTTTAAGTTATCTTTATAATCAATTATGCTAATTATTTTATTCAATTATCATCTTAATATTCTCATTTTCCAAATATTTTAACCAATCAATTATTATAATCAATTATTTTATATATTATTCACTCAATTATTCAAATACTCAAATTATCTAATAAGCATTATATACACAAATATATCAATTATTTAATAATCAATTATTATTCCAATTCTGTCATTCAATCGATTGTTATAGCCAATTCGAACGTTCCAATTATTCATTTAAATGTATTTCTACCATTGTAACAAACATTAGCCAAAAATGCTCAACCAAAAGAAACTCTTAAGATACCAAAGACATTTTTAAACTAACGTAACGCTAAGACCAGCGACCGTTTTCTATTTGTATTGTACTAAATTTAATCATCAATGGAGAATCATGATTATTCAAAAACAAAATATTATTAATTAACTCGAAAATTACGCAAATCTTGAATTTAATCTATTTCAAAGAAAGCCAAATTATTGATATTTCAAAATCCAATAAATAATTATTGAATAACGATATTGTTTAAAAATATAATTGTTAAAATCTGAAAATAACTCCCTCAACATTATAAAAATTTAAATATGTTATTATTATTGTTTCAACAACTATTCTTATTTAAAAATCATGATTGTCCAAAGGTTAAATAATTAATAATTATTACCAAACCACCGAAATGATAATTTTTTCCGAATATAAATATTATTATTTAAAAACTGAGCATTGTCATTTGATAGAAAGGAAAATCTAAATATTATCAGACTCTATTATTATTATTAAATTCATATCCTTCCAAATATTATTGTCCAAACTCGGAGAAACTCTACCCGAATACGATTATTATCATCCTCTAATGTTGTTGTCATTACGTAATATTGTCTTTAGCCAATCCAAACGTTATAAAATCCATATATCGTGTAATCTCGGAAAATTATCATTTCTAAAGGTACGAATTAAAATTGAATATTATTATATCATGCAATATTGTTGTCACTCAAATCTAAGTATCATATAAAACTAGGCAATTATCATCCTCGGAAAATCTCGAAATCAGAATTATCACTTGAAGCTAAGTTAACGCACAGAATCTGTATTACCATTTAGAGTTGGTCCATTGGTTATCATTCGGAAACTGTATTACCGTCTAAAG
Organism: Hartigia nigra; assembly: GCA_031001745.1. Classification (NCBI taxonomy): domain Eukaryota; kingdom Metazoa; phylum Arthropoda; class Insecta; order Hymenoptera; family Cephidae; genus Hartigia; species Hartigia nigra. The sequence continues at coordinate 7,611 of JARPRG010000976.1, read as the reverse complement.
TTGGAGCCACCATCCCAAAAGCTAGGAATCTGTACCACCATTTGAAGTTAGCTACCATTTGAAAATCGCGTTACCATTTGGAGATGTAGTTCTACCATCTGTCGGGCTCACCATGTGAGAACTCAATTCATCATGCCATCTCAATATGTAAAATCATAACCTACTACCGAATACTATTAGCGACACCTTATCAGTATGTTAAACAACCCTTTTCACTAAATTTGATATCATGAGCGAATACCTGCTGTACTACGCGATCTTCAGTCATTTTACGTGTAAGGCTATGGCCGCTATCCTAAGAACCTTTTATCTGGATACTCTCGGCAGCATAAAAATTACAAACAATATTTATTTATAAAAATTGAAAATATGTGTGCCAACTGCAGTCGCGAAGAAATAATCAAAGGAACACTTAACTTCCGGAATTTCGAATTCATTAAGAAATCTCTAATCAACGAAACTGGAAGCTACCTAGAGTATCTAAATCCCCGACCCATAAATTATATCATTCAAATGATAAATATCCAGAGTTGTGAGCAATAAATTAAGAGTTCCCTAAAATTTCATGATGATAAAATATTCAAAGTTAGAAGGAATAAATTAAAAGCTCTCTAAAATTTTTCTTTGATAATAACTATTCACAATTCTAAACAATAAATTGAGAGCCTCTAGATTTTTCTGGTAATAAACATTCTAAGTTATGAGCAATAAAATCAAGAGCATCCGGAATTTTTCTAGATAATTAACACGTGCTCTCTAGACCCGTCTGGTGACAAAAATTAAACATCCAATTTATGAGTAATAAATTAAGAACGCTCTAGATATCTCTAAACCTCTTCAAGTAAATTTAAAATTATGACCAGTAAAACTAAAATCTTCTGCCATTAGAGTCAACTATTGCTACGACTCACAGAGGAACCGCTCACAATTTATCGCAACCTATCCGGAGCAGCTGCGCTCATAACTCTTTCCTACTTCATCTTCCCGCTTCATCCCTAACCTACCAATTCTCCTATATAAACCTCGCGACCTGACGCACCAGGAGAGTTCGGATTCGACCACAGCACTGTTAACTTCGAAAGCTTCGTGTATCTTCGACTAAATAATTCTCCGTATCCTAAGTGAAGTTTGTAAAAACACTTCGTAAAATAAAAGTGAATTGAATTTTGTACCAGAAACCCTGAGTTCAAATTTACTTTAAAATACAATTCTACATCGAAGACTTAGACGCCTGATGAACAAGCGATTTTTCTGAATCACGAAGGTAATATTACTACAAGTTCCATTATTAATTTAAATCTGAAAACCCCTCGAAGTGAATCCGACAACGTGAGAACCAGACTTTTAAGTACTTCAGTACCTAACCGCGCAGGAAGATCCCAACAATATCGCGAAATTAGAAAGGGAATACAAACAGTCAAGGAACATCAGTTCTTCTACGATTACGCGTTCGACACAACTGCTTCCGAATAACCTTAGCTGGCTCATCGCGCCACACCTTCAATAACCACTCTGCTACAGGGGATCTCTAGCTATCACTGGAACTCACCATGTAAAACACGGAACGGGCCCTCTAACCGAGATAGCATCAGCGAGAACCCAACTCAACAGATAAATTGAAGGATCCAAGCTATGAACGGGAGATAATTGCCCCCTTTGGCACATCGAATACTGCGGGCTGACGTATTAATTCATCAGTCAGAACGGGTTATCGAATTAAACCAAGGAGACATAAAAACCCGACACGCAAGGACGGTCAATCCCTATAGGATGATTCTGTGGTGCTAAGGCTAACATAGGCAGAAGTATCGAACCGTCAGGTAATTGAATTACGCGTAGTTGTAACACTCCGTTCCCCGGACTAAATTCTCGCGGTAATATAACGTGTTCGACGCAACGCGCTCCGATATAATCAATCGTGTTTTAAACGTCACGCCTTCAAACGGCTCGGTGACGTTGAACCCAACGTGAGCGGAAGTATCCAGCCGTCAGGTGAATCTACTTCAATAATCGGAGTCCAGTTGGAATTGTGTAATCAATTTCTACATAGGAATTTCGCGTAGCCGTAACATAACAAAAAAATTTTTGGTGGCAGCGGTGGGATACTCCCTGCATAAAGGAAAAGAATGGTTCTTACACGAAGCCAAGACGGACAAGCTCCAACAGACCCTCCACCCAACGCGGACGAACGCCCATTGCCTACACTCGCCCCCTGCGTAGAAAGACCCTTACCTGTACACGCTGTTCCAAGCACATCCCGATGTGTCGACGAAAGACCATTACCAGCTCAGGCAAGTCCGAGAATACCGTTTCATCGTGATAGGGAGGCAGAAGGGCCTCGCAGAAGACTGGAATCACCAAAACCTGAAACGTACGAAGATCCTAATAGATTACATGCCCAACCGCAATTTCCCATGATCGTTGCATCAGCATCAGTGACATTAAAAGACGCTCTGCAAGTAGTACCGGAGTATGACGGGAAAAATATTCCACTAAGAACTTTTAATCGAGGCTGCAAGGAAGCGCTAGGTCTTGTAGGACCACATAATGAACCCAGTCTTACTAGATTAATTTGCACACGGTTAAAGGGACAAGCCAAATTCGCAATTGAAGACGAAGAGATCAATAATATTCAGCAGCTTATCAAATGCCTGGAAACTCTATACCCACCCACTCAGTCAATAGCTCAGTTACAAGGCCAACTCGGACAAGTGGTCCAGAAGCAGCACGAAGACGTAGTGGAATATAGTAATAAAGTTAAAAATCTGGTTGCCCAAATACAAGATGCTTACGAGAAAAATGAAGGGCCTCAAGCAGACATTTTCCGCAGTGACACACATAAGGAGGCAATTAAATGTTTCATCAGAGGACTTAAAAGGGGAATACACATACCTATCGGGCAAGCGACTACACTTAAAAAGGCAATTTCGTTAGCAATCAACGCGGAAGGAGAACTGAAGGCCCGAGAAGAACTCTTCGGCCAAGAGCGAAAGCTCGAACGTTCAGTTACCACTTGGTCAAGATTTCAGCGCCATGAACCCCTTCCCATCGCTAGAGGATCTAATTATTTGGATAACCAAAGAAATTTTAGAACCAATCAGTATCCAGAAGATCGCCAAAGGAATTTTAGATCCAATCAGTATCCAGAAGACCGCCAAAGAAATTTTAGCACCAGTCAGTATCCGGACGATCGCCAAAGGAATTTTAGAACAAATCAATACCCGGGAACACGGCAAGGCAATTTCAGATCGGAACAATACTCGAATAATCAACCGAGAAATCCAAACCGTTACCCAGATAACCCACCAAGGAACCCTAGAATAAATTATATCAATGAGCAACCAGAGCAATGTAATTTTTGTAGGAAACTGGGACACAATGAACAAAATTGCTGGAGTAAACACGGACCACCCCCAGGTCTTCAATCCAATAGAGGAAACGTTGCGGGACAAGTTAAATCATGCAAATATTGCAAGAAGTTAGGACACACGATAGACGAATGCCGCAAAAGGGCATATAATAATTCATTACGGGAAAACACGCAAGCACCACGCAATAATAATAATCCGCAGCAGGGAAACGACAGGCCCCTCCGTACGAATGGCGCACAACGCGAGGGTCTGAGCGTACCTCAAGTCGCGCCAATCGCCCTAGCGGATGCGGAGACCGCAGAATCCATATAATTAATTATCAGACAGACTCAGTACCAAGTATCTCTATATCAGAATCCGCGGAACCAGATCCAATAATCGTCATGATAGACACCGGAGCCGAAATCAACATATTAAAAGAGAGCGCGCTAGCGACGGACAAAATTGACAAATCGAAAGCATGCCAAGTCAGTGGAATCACCCCCGAAGCCGTGCCTACCCTAGGGATAGTGACTGCTACAATTTTCGGGATACAGACAACCTTCCACATAGTATCTAATGAATTTCCAATCCCTCGAGAGGGCATCTTGGGTTCGGCATTCTTCAAGGAGAACAACGCCAAGATTGACTATGGAAACGAAGAAGTTATTATTGACCCAAACACTATCGTGCCATTTTACAAGTCCGAAAAAATCACCCTAGCACCCCGATCAAGGCAGATCATAAGCGTACCTCTAGCTTCAAGCTCGTTAGAAGTTGGTTATATCCCAAAGATACAAACGACGACAGGAGTCTTCTTAGGACAGGCTTGCGTCACCAACCGAAATAATAGAGCATACCTCGAAGCAATAAATGGTTCAGAGGAGGCAGTTGAATTATATATATCACCGTTAGAGTTAGAAGAAATTGAGGAAATCAAGGAAGAAATCGAAGAGATACTAATTCAAAAAACAGAAAATCCTAAGTCAATAAATGAAAACGAATCGCATTCGAAGTCAGAATCAAAATCAACATGTTCAAAATCAGAAAAGTCTAAATCAATAAGTCAAAGTGAATCACATTCTAAGTCTGGAGGAAGCTCTAAATCAAATTCAGAAAATTCCAAGTCAATGAATCAAAAGGTACCAAGAGAAAATTCAAATTCCAAGTCAAAAAAATTTCCTAAATCAGCTAAGCGCAAAACTCAAAAGAAAATATACGCTATTTCGTCAGAATCAAGGATACAAAAACTCAAATCATTACTACGTCTAGAGCATTTGAACGAAGAAGAAAAACGAAGTATAAATAACATTATAGAACTGAACGCAGATACATTCTATATCCCAGGAGAGCAATTAAAGGCAACGACTAAAGCCACGCATAAAATAATAACGAATGACGAAATCCCTATTAATACAAAGCAATACAGATTTCCACAAGTGCACAAGGAAGAAATACAGAAACAAGTCTCAGAAATGCTAAATCAAAAAATAATAGAACCCTCAGAATCTCCGTACAATTCGCCTTTATGGATAGTACCCAAGAAAGAAGACTCGCAAGGAAATAAAAGATGGAGGCTCGTAATCGATTATAGAGGATTAAACGAGAAAACTAAAAGCGACGCATATCCTTTACCAAACATTACTGAAATACTAGATCAATTAGGAGGAGCAAAATATTTTTCTGTGTTCGACCTTGCTTCCGGATTCCATCAGATTCCCATGGATCCAAATGATAAGCACAAGACGGCATTTTCCACACCACATGGCCATTACGAATATTCAAGAATGCCGTTCGGATTAAAAAATGCACCAGCGACTTTTCAAAGACTCATGGATCAAACTCTTATCGGATTACAAGGCAACGAAATGTTTGTATATTTAGACGATGTCGTATTATACGCGAACTCACTAGAGGAACACCAGATTAAATTTAATAAATTAGCCGACAGATTACGAAAAGCAAATCTACAATTACAGCCCGATAAATGCGAATTTTTAAGAAAGGAAGTAAATTACTTAGGACATGTCATCAGCGAAGCAGGTGTGAAACCAGATCCGAAGAAGCTCGAAGCAGTAAAAAAATTTCCAAGACCAAGAAACGTAAAGAATATCAAACAATTCCTTGGATTAGCCGGATATTACAGACGATTTATAAAAGATTTTTCCAAAAAGGCAAAACCACTCACAAACTTGCTCAAGGCAGGAATTGAATTTAAATGGGCAAATGCACAAGAGGAAGCTTTCGAACAACTACGAGAAGAATTATGTCACGAACCAATCTTACAATATCCAGATTTTACAAAACGCTTCAATGTAACTACAGACGCTTCAGGATACGCAGTAGGAGCAGTGTTAAGTCAAGGAGAAATTGGAAAAGACTTACCGAATGCCTACGTTTCAAGATTACTAAATCCAGCAGAATGCAATTATTCAACTACAGAAAAGGAATTATTAGCAATTGTATATGCAGTGCAACAATTCAGACCATATATTTACGGACAGAAATTTACACTAGTTACCGATCACAGACCTTTATTATGGTTACACCGCGTCAAAGATCCTACGTCAAGATTAGTAAGATGGCGATTAAAATTAGCAGAATATGAATACGAAATAGTATACAAACAGGGAAGAATCAACAGTAACGCCGACGCTTTATCGCGTAATCCAGTAACTGAAGAAGTGCAAGTACTACCACTATCATACTTATTTGCTGAATCGGACCCCAGCGATGACGAAGAACCAATGCACACTCTTACCACCGCCGACGTTCATCAACCAACCAATTATTCAAGCGACTCGTCGGAATCCATTATACACAGGCCATCCGTTCCCGCAACATTAAAAGATCACCATATAAATGAAACCGATGAAATCCAGGAATGCCGCATATTGTCAGATTCTTCCGAACCCGGATCCGAAAGTTTAATAAATAACGAATTAGAACCACAGGAACGCACGGATGACGCTCCATCAAAGACGAAGCAAATAATTGAAGTACGCGATCACATCGCATTACAAAAGGGATCCATTACAGCCTTCATAAATAAAGACGGAAAACCAATAGATGACGGCGCTAAGGCACTACGAAGCCACAATCGATTACCAATTTTACAAGAAGAAATATTAGAACCCGGAGAAGTGCTACTACGCAATGTCGGAGGGATATCATATTATTTAATGATCGTCGAAGGAACGTCGACTGTATTAACCGCGATAGAAACGCTAAAAAATCTTCTGATACGCCACAAGGTACCCGTAATATCAATGGCGAAATCACCTAGAGGTTTCCTCACTACAACTTGGGAAACAATATTAACCTCGATACATGACATATTCCACGAAGATTCTATAAAAGTGATAATACATACTAACGAAATAGAAATCCCGAGCAAAGAAATCCAACACGAAATCATTAAAGAAAATCACGAGAGCCTAGTAGGAGGACATAAAGGAATCACCAAGACCTATGCACGAATAAAAGAACGGTATAAGTGGGATGGAATGAAAACAGACATCCGGAAATTTATCCAACAATGCACAAGTTGCCAAAAGAAGAAACTAGTCAGAATAAAAACTAAACAACCAATGGTACTTACCGACACTTCACTAGATGCTTTTGATAAAGTCTCGATGGACATAGTAGGACCATTGCCTGAAACACGTAAAGGAAACCAATATTTATTAACCATGCAAGACGATCTAACTAAATTTTCAATTGCAGTACCCTTGCAGGAGGCAACGTCAAAAGAAATAGCAGATGCCTTTACTAAAAATTTTATATGCCGATTCGGAGCACCCAAGGCCGTACTCACAGATCAAGGAGCAAATTTCCTAAGTACATTAATTCGCTCGCTAAGCAAAGCCTTTGGAATAACTAAATATCAAACAACCGCTTTCCACCCTCAGTCAAACGGATCACTCGAGAGATCACACCATGTCTTAATAGAATACCTAAAACATTACGTGACAACTCAAAAGGAATGGGACCAATTAATCGAAATGGCTATGTTTTCGTACAATACTAGCATGCATGAAGGAACGCAATTTACGCCACACGAATTAGTATATGGAAAGGCAGCACGGTTACCGTCGAGCAGATGCGACCCACGAGGTACCAGAACATACCACGAATATGTAGAACAAATAATAGAAAAATTTAATGACATTCGAACTACAGCAAGAAATAATCTGATCAGCGCGAAGGAAAGATCAAAAGGTTACTATGATAGGAAATTGAACCCCCGCGGATATACCCC
>JARPRG010000975.1:0-12078 GCA_031001745.1 Hartigia nigra | reverse complement strand
TTTCCTTCCGGAACTACTAGTTCTCGCACTTTTCAAAAAGTCCCAAAATGCACTATTTCACTCCAACCCCTGCCGTTGAGCCATTTTGTATTCGATCGGGATAAAACCTCTACCATTCGAACGGGAAGGAAATTTCTTAAAAAATACGTCTTTAGTTTTTTGAAATCGGTCATAGTTTCGCAGAGATACACAAAAATTCAAGTGTTCCACTTCAATTGCGCACTACTCTGTATATACTTTTGTATATACTTTTGTTTCACGTCAGAAGTACTACAAAAAACAAGTCAATAAAAGCGCTGGAGAAACCGTAATCGTGCCAAGGTCTGTAGGATGTACGATGCCGCATTCTTTTGCCACGCATGAAGGTAGTAACGAGTAAAGCCTTCGAAATTATTAGATTCGTCCAAATATGATGAGACGATTAAAATGATGTATATTTAAATTACTTCATCTCCAGGGACAGTGGTGATATTAATTATTAAAATGCACTGTAAAGCTGTGCCTCTCCTTACGAACGGAAGTTAATCAAACTTTGTGCAAATATAGTTAAAAGACATTGTGGTGTACTTCTGCAAAACAGAAAAACCATGTCGTTTGAGGTTAGCTGTAAAATGTGGAAATCAGAACATAAATGATAACAATCCTATAAGTAATGTCTCATAAAGTACTGACTGAGCAAATGATCAGTTATTTAACGGGGCTACAAGTGGGGGATACAACCCAACCTGCGATCCCCACTGACGAGGTGGCGACGCACACCTTACATTTAGTAGGCGGCTCCAACTCTGCACGCGGCAATCAGTTACTCACTGAAGGTGCGCGTCCTTTTGAAACCAAAGAATGCATGGGAAAAAAGGCATTAGATGTCCAAGGCTGACAGATAAGTTGCACAGGAATAGAAGAAATTCAGCTTTTATCCCGCAGAAACCTACAAGGGAAGAAAGTGAGGAAAATTCATCCTAACAGCTTCTGAAAAGCCTGAAATGTCTACAAAAAGTTCAATGTCCAGACCTAAACGCCCCCCCCCCCCCCCTCAAAATGCCCGCGCCCCACAGATGTCCCGCTTCATGGGGGGGTAGGAGCTTCTCCATCGCCCAATTCGATGCTTCCAGCTGGAAATATACAGCAGGTTAAAGGCTGCGAATTATCGTTACAAGACGTTCTAGGTCAATTAGGATCTTGGCGGATAGAAGATAAACACGAATTGCCAACGTTGAAAAACGAATTATTACAGGAAATGACAGCAGGAACGGAATCCAGCAATAATTGAATTATACAAGTAACTGCCAAACTCTTAATGAAAAACAAAAAGCTAAGAAGTGTGCACAGAAGCCTTAGAGCAACGAGCAACCATGATCAAATCCAATGGGTTAGGTAACTCAAGTATCTCAGTTGTCACTACACGAACATCCAAACACTTGGGAATCCAGGATAGGTAATGAAACTCTAAATGAGCTGGAAAGATGAGCGAGGAAAAATAATATCGGAATTAGGGGACTGAAAACACCATCGGACAGGGTACTTCAGACGGTCGATCAATTACTTTCTACCAGATTTAATGTCAATGATAGCGTTTTGCCGAAGCCTCACTTATCGGAAGACAAAAACACGTTACATAAGCAAAAATCAAAACCTGGGGAAAAAAAAAGAGATCCTGTCGAAGAAGAAATCACTGGGTTCAACTCTAATCTACATACACATTGAACCGATCAGAGGGAACCTCTGTTCATGAGCTCTTGGCGGCCAGACACCACTGCTAGAAGTAAATCAAAAAAGGAGAAAGCTGAGGAATCGAATAAAAGACAACTTTAAAAAAACTTTCTGGAATGCGTCTCAGTCTCAAATTTCAAGGATTAGGAAGAACTTACCAAATCGGGACAGACTTATTTGTCTGTACATTGAAAAGACGCACAGAGTATGTGGTCCTTTGGCTCGAAGTGCAAAATCAAAGGTTGCACTAGTGGAGATCTCGTGATTTTAGCAAAGGAATCGTGCAATATTGAAATTCTAGAGTGCTGTGATTGGTGGATTTTTATTATACTGGTCGTTGAAAATCAAACCGCGATACTGGACCCCGTATACTTCAAACCTAATTTGAACATGGAGGTGACTTTAGACCTGTTGCAGTTAATCTTAGGGAATTTGATAGTCTTACGGCTACGAACTAATTGTTATTCGTGGGCACTTTGACACTCGGATTAGTGAAGCGAATGCCATAGATATAGAATTAATTAAAAATACTGTTTTGCACTCGACTCACACGTCCTTTGACAAAATAATCAACCCAAGGGGTTGTTCTTTATCGTGAGACTTTATGGAGTTAAATCGGATTTATCCTGTTAAATGGTCGATCGCTCGGAGACAGTCCATCTCCATCGAACAATGCAGTCAATTTTACACTGAAATATACCCGGAGAGGATCGCTGGCATCGTGGATTACACGGGAGAAAGACATCATTCCTTAGATGCACGCATAATATTGGATGAGGTCACAAATTGCTTGAAAAAGTGAAAGAAAAGCAAGCCCCCGGCTCCGATGGTATCTCAAACGAATTTATAAAGGAACTCCTAGGTAATTGGCTATTCTACTTCTTAACATTTTTTAACAAAATATTTGATCCAGAAACTATCCCACAACCCTGGACTAAGATTACAATATGTACGCTGTTTAAGGAGGGTGATTTCTGCAATCCGCTGTTACATCCCGATCTCGGGATCGGATTTTTTTTAAATCCCGTGTTCGGACCGCTGACACGTCTCCCCGTCGTTCTGCACACGCGCGGTTCATCCGACTTCGCCCGCGAAAGAGAATTATGTCGCTGATCAGTCTCCCGAAAGTATACGAGTGTGTTGTTTATGCGTTTACAAATAACGAACTCAACACGTAATTCTTCAGTACCCGCGATAAGGGAGTAGTACGATCAGAAATAAATAAGAATGAAAATGAAAGATTTTTTGACAAGGAATATGTTGGGCAACAATTATTATAGCTAACATAATCGATTTTAAGCTAGAAAAAACCAGCTAAACGTATATTTCTAATAGTACAGGTTTCATCCCGATCGAATACAAAATGGCCGATGGGTAGGGGTTGAAGTGAAGTCATGCATTCTGGGAGTTTTCGTAATGTGCAAAAACTGATAGTTCCGGAAGGAAATTCATATTTTTGATTATAGCACGAGAAAGAGCATTTTTCGGAATTCAAAAAACCCCCCGTATAGACCCCTGTAGCATCACTTTAGGGGAAGTTACAGCTCTTTGAAGTGAAAACTCTTAATTAACCATAACCTCCGAACGCGTTGGCCGACCTAGTTTTTGCATGCTACCATCTTTAACGGTACTACAGATTCTCGCAAAATCGTTGTTCTCAGAGACGATTACGTCACAAAAATCTCAAGACATCGCGAGCGTACCTTAAGCTTCTTCGCCATTTTTCATTAGGAATGCGATGAAATATAAATTTAACATTTCCCATGTTGTATCCGAGATTTCAACGATTAAAATGCGCTATTAAACATTGCAAAATGAGTTCTGTAAGGGATTAAATTTTTCATTTGAAAAAACGTCTGATTTTTGCGATTTTCGCTCGAGGTACTCGGGGGCCAACCACTTGGCGCGCGTGGTGGGGTGGGCAATTTTTCGCGCCCGACACCGCGACGGCATACTGTTAGTCCCGCACGCGATCGCGTTTTGAGGAATCGCCTGCCATTCCTCGACTATCACTGCTTCTAAATCGTTTAATGTTGCAGACGGCGGTGAACGCGCGCGAATTCGCGACTTTAAAATTGCCCAGATATTTTCGATCGGGTTTAAATCTGGGCTGCACGCGGGCCACAAACTTCGCGTTATTTTCTTCGAGATTAAAAGATTGAAAAATTGAAATTAAAAAAATTATTGACTTAAATAATCAATAAATAAATGAATTCATACAAAAGCAATACAAAATTGAACAGTTAAAAAAAAATGGTTTAAAAATTAATTTTAAAAACTTCTTCTGGTATGCTCCACTGTCAGCACGGAGCGTCCGGTCCTGAGCGGTTGCCCCGCTGCACCTCGAACGGCCCACTGCCCCACCGCGCGGGCCAAGCTATCGTCGCCGGAGTACTTCGACCGAAACTCACAAAAATCAGACATTTTTTCAAATGAAAAATTTAACCTCTTAACAAAGTCATTTTGCAATGTTTAATAGCGCATTTTAATCGTTGAAATCGCAGATGCAACATGCGAGAAATATGAAATTTCTATTCCATCGCATTCCTAATGAAAAATGGCGGAGAAGCTTCAGGTGCACTCGCGATATCTCGAAATCTTTGTTATATAATCGTCTCTGAGAACAACAATTTTGCGAGAATCTGTAGTATCGTTAAAGATGGTAGCACGGATAAACTAGACCAGATCGGCCGACGCGTTCGAAAGTTATGGTCAATTAAGCGTTTTCACTTCAAAGGGCTATAGCTTCCCCTAACGTAATGCTACAGGGGTCTTTGATATCCGAAAAATGCTCTTTCTCGTGCTATAATCAAAAATATGAATTTCCTTCCGGAATTACCAGTTTTCGCACTTTACGAAAATTTCCAAAATGCATGACTTCACTTCAACCCCTGCCTATTAGCCATTTTCTATTTGATCGGGATGAAACCAGTATCATTCGAAAGCGGAGGAAATTTCCTAAAAAGTATGTTTTTGGTTTTTCAAAATCGGTCACAATTTTCCGGAAATAGATAAAAATTACCTTGTTCCACTTCAATTGGACGTTACTGTATATTGATAAAACAATATATGATGTACTAGATTTAATTTGAACCACTATCCATTATCTCGATCACCATTATAATAAATGTTCGTGTTTATACTCATGAACTAATTAAATAATTTTACGGTTTTGTAAAAAACTTGATATCTATTATAGTAATGATACTCATTAGATTTACTAGAACAATATAATTCTTTGATACGAAGATTTTTTATTTTTGCTAAGATTATAAATTACCTGCGAGCTACGTTTTCCGCAACCCCGACGTGAGACGGCATGAGGCGGTGCTAAGGCATCCAGCTCCTTTCGTTTCTTCATCTTTTTTGCTGGAAGACGCAGCGGCACTGTCACGGCAACTGAATCCATCTCAAATGAATGCACTAGATTTCTAATAGGTCCACTTAGTACATTTTTCTTACATCCAATTCCACATCATAAATTTCCAATTTCTCTCAACACTTTGACTTTAATGTCCGATAGTGGCCCATTATGCTTTTTATAATATTGAAAGGTGTTAACTGGTAATTGGTATTTATTTGGTTGTATATCTTAAGCACCAATCAGCGAATTCAATATCTAAGATTGTACGACCAATTCTTAATGTTGTAAAACTTGTTTAAGTGTTTTATTCACATATGGTTACAGACGTCACTGTAAAACGACACCTTTAGTAGGTTTAACTTAACTTCGTAGATGATATTTAGAAACTTCACTAACCCAATACTCTTGCGCTGTTACTAATCTTTGCGGTACTATCACTTGTGCTGTTATGATAACGTTAGATAGTATTCTGAATTATGTCATCACGGATAATCACATAAAGTGAAGAGACTACTTGTCTACGTTTAGCAGATACAACGCTGCGGGAGCAAACACATGTGGTTAGAATTTTCAATACAAAAACTGTTACTCAACTGACGAGAATCTGTTCAATATGAATTTTCGGTAAAAAAATATTTGTACTCAAGATAAATTTTATAAGCGTTCTCAATAGCAATTTAAATAATATTTGAAAAAAAAGACCTACATTGTATTTAACCAGCTTTCTTTTGTTAAATGAAATAATTTACAAATTTATTATAATTTGTAATCAAATTCTATGAGCTAGTACAATAGTTTGCATTTGCCGAACACGAAACAATAGGTAAGATGTGTTAGACATATGACAACATCACATTACTCATGACGGACAATGAATAACAACAAAAAAACTATTTCTAAAAAGCAAAATATGTCTATCTTAATAGGGTCTCATTAATCAAAGACAAATTAGATTTGAATTATATTATTATGATGTAATCTATTAAGGGGACATAGTAACCCTAAAATTAAAAGAAACAACATTTTTTTATTGCAGTGTATTATTCTTTGAAATGTTCTTTACCTTAAAAACAAATCTCCGAATTGAATTCGTGATAATAAAAAAGTTATAAGCATTTTTCTAATTGAAGAAAGTGTAAGAAAGAATAGCTTCCAAAAGTCTTGTGCATAGCTTGAAACACCCTCGAAACGGTAAAAAAAACGTGCATGCATCTTGCAATAAGCTTCTCAATACTTACTATTAGAACAAGATTTGCGCAAGTCTTGGGAATAGCCTGTCTATTAACTTGGCGAATATTTGCTCCTAGCCCTTAGCAAGACCTTGGCTATTGCCTTGGCAAAATCTTCCTTCTAACTCTTGCTTTTTCTTTGGCCATTCTTTGGAAAACACTTGCCCCTAACCCTTGGCAATACCTTAACTATTTCCTTGACAGAGATTTACTTTTGCTTTAGCTAGCATCTTGACAAATAGATGCTATTAATCCTTACTAATACCTTGGCAAACACTTGTTTCTAATCCTATGGTATAAACTTTTCTTAACCTTTTACGAAAAAAGAGAACATTAACTTTAATAAAAATTAATAAATACAAGTAAATTGTTATTTTCACGCCCGATGCAACTAATATCGCATTTACTTAGAAAGAATTCACAAGTAATTGAGAGCGCAGTGGATAAGGTGCGCGCGTGCATGTTAAGTGTTAGGTTGTTAGATTGCTGGTTCCTGGAAATGTCCCGGAACACTGAATACCCAAGGAAATTTAGTTCGAAGAAATAATAAATGAGTTGTTTTTAATACTCAAGACACGAATAATAAATGAATTAATGATCGAAAATATATACTTTAAAAATTAATATTTAATTAATTTTTTAATTATTTCAGCTATCATCGTATCTGAACATATATGGTCATATAACACTTGCTTTCCATTTGTAAGTTATCTTGGGAAACTCTTGTAAAAACCCTTGGCAGTTTTATTACAATTGCCAAGCGTTTTAAAGCAAGTTTTCTAAAAACGTTATTACCAGCTTATTGTAAGGGAACCTTTTTTGCTAGGGAGATTTTGACGCCTTCCAGCTGCTCGTTGCCACCATTTCATTTCCTTATTTCCGCCAACGTTAAGTTCACCCATGCGCTTTGAGCGTGAACGTGTACTCTTCTAACCTCTCTAGCCATTTGCAAATAAACCTCATTGTACTAATAACAGGCTAATACATTTGAGTGTTGTAATCTTAAGCGTCTCTTTATCCTGATAGATTTTACTCCAAAGTGTTTGAAAAATGAGTTCCATTAGTCATAATATGTATGGTGTCAAAAATCGTTCTGTTTCTCGTACACGTAAATGGGTAAAGGTACGTAATGTGAACATATCGAATCAGCAAGAAGACAGAATCATTGAGTGCTTCTGCTAGAAAAATGAAATTGACAGACTATCCAAATAATGATTATCAAAGATATTGCCTTTTTTATATAAAAGTACTATCAAGAGACTTGGTCGAGTCTCGCGCCAAGTACAGGCAACCAGCTGTACGGGTAACGGTACGCCGAGTCTCTTTACCCGAGCCAACTCTTGTACCTGTGTTTGAAATCAAATATCTTATGAACTGCTATATCAGAAAAATTCATCATTATAAGAATCGAGGATTCTGATCGACGCGACGCGGTGTTTACGAGCTACAGACGCTCTTCAATGGACATGGTTCATAGACTAATTTGCGGCAGTAACTCTCCGGCTACTGTCTGAACTGCTCCAGAGAGTGAAACTCACGGAAAAATACTCTCACGTGGAAACAGTCGTGAGAGTACTCTCGAGAGCAAGTCTCAAAATTTACTCTCACATGAACAGGCACCTTTAGATATAAACCTATGTAACCTAAGTTTAATCGGATTCTAGTCTCAATTTAAAATACCACGAATCTCGATTACCGGGCAGTGGAAATAGAAGAACTATAAATTGAAATTCTAACCCATTCAGAAGTGCAATAATCTTCTACATATGTTTTTCACCGCATTTTTTTACTAATATTGATGGGCTCAATATGTTCTTCAAAACGATCAACTGCAGAAAGAAACCTATGCTTAGATTACTTGCAAAATGCTGGTCGTACTAAAAGTAGCGCCATTTTTTAATAAATGCAAAGTCCTACTTGAAATTTACAGTACTTTCTGAGATATACACAGAATATTAAAAAAACATGATTTGATCGACTAAATTATTACTTTTTTGAGGTCTTTTTTTTTGATAAAAAATAATTTATTTATTTCTTGTTCAAAAACGGCTATTTAAAAAAAAACGCGGAAAATTTCATATTGAAATACTATAATAAAAGCCTTCTCATAGCTCTGAAGTCTTCGAAAGATCAAAATTGAGAAATAAGTATCGTGTACTTGAATGAATAAAATAGAAATCTAAACTTTGGTGTATGATATCCTATTAAGTAGTATTAAAAGGTAGTCAAATTTAAAACAAAAAAATTAAAAAGCATTGGTCAGAAAGTGGACTCGGTTCAGCAGGATTACACCATACAGTCAAACTCCGGACACTGATATTTCTGGCACTGTTATACCTTGGGCACTGTCATCAGTATTCAGGCACTGTTAAGAGAACACTTCCCCATCTTTGGCTATAGAGAATAAAAATATATTTCAACATTGAAGATTCCCGTATCCTTTTCAATATACATACACATCTACCGCCCTGATACTTGACTCTCATTGGTCGAAGAGGTGGTGGAGTCGATTGTGTAACAGTGCCCGAGGTGCCCGGTTCCTTCCTATATCAATGCCCACGGTTGGACTGTATATCAATTGAAATACTTGCTGAGTAGATAAAATTTATCTCTGAAGTCCTAACAAAGATGTTTTGTTTTTAAAGATTCATATGAAGGTTATATGTTTAAGCATGAAGTTTGAATAAGTTTGTCTTCGTTGTTTTCAAATTTGTATTTAAATTTGCATCATTTACCACTATTTCTAATGACAGATTATTCTAATGTTTGTAAGCATAGTTCATATAGAGATGCTGTCAAATAATTATTGCAAACTGTAAACCATATCTTCAAGACATCTTATGCAAAAGTTTTGATGCCTCACATTCGCCCGTTATTTCGAAACAAACAATTATATGCATCAATTGTTGCAAACAGCGACCCAAAAATCTATAAGGTGATCCATAAAAATATTTGACTCCATTAGATGATAATCAACAAATTCACACCACACATTTGTCTACCATTAAAATTTGAAATGTGGATTTTCTGATCAAATGTAATATAGAATCTGCTTAACAATGTAATCTATTTTTATTTCCAACACCATTATTATCAGAAAATACGACGAAAGGGGACTGGCCCATAAAGAGGAGGGTTTTGGGCCCTCAACTAACTGCATTCTCATTATCACAAAACCCTAAACGACCTACACGTTTCAAACAAAGTGTTTTTGAAACTATATTAACAAAAATTGTAATTTTCGAATTCATTTTTCTACAAAAATAAAAATATTTCGTTGCTTTTTTTAATGAAAGGTCTCGTCACGCGCCACAATATATAAAATTAATTCAATCTTTTAAAAAATTGACTTTTTCTCAATTAAGCCTTTGGATAAACAAAATGGCTTCTCGATTCTTGAATTCTACAAAAAAATCCTATTAGAATATACTTTGTTTAATATCTAGGTATTAGGAGCGGCTTCGCTTGAACTAATCGCGAGCCTACTAATTTGCTTCCTGACTACCTGTCAGTATTCTTTTTTTTGAAAATTCATATGCCCTATGCTTTAGTATAAAATTTGAAGAAGCAAGTATAACCACACGAAAAAAAAATGAAAAAGAAGCCTTCAGATTGTTATTTAATGAAATGAAAGATAAGGAGAAAAATTGGCCATAAACTCGAATTGATATAACAATTCCTACATTTGCAGAGACATTCAAAGGGATAAATACTTTTAATAATAACAAAACCGCTAACTCAATGCGACCCATAGCCAGCATAAGGAAACCAAAACAAGAACTGAACATAACATACAATCATATTGTTCACGAGAGGACCAGCTTAACTTTTCTCTTCTGTAGCTCATTACGCACGTGGACTCCTTGTCGACTGCACTGTTATCACTGATTCCGCTCGTATGAGCCCTTGGCCGCTGCTGCGGGACGCCGCCTCTTCCCTCGACTTCCCTCCATTTTTGATTACGCGACTGCCGTGCCCACTACCGATTGTCGCGCATCCCATTTTCCTCGCACCCCCGTCCAGAGGCCTGTTCTTCCACTACATCAGTCTTTTCCGATAAGTAAAGAGGCACGCGGACCTGTGTCGCTAGCAGGTCGAGATGCGATGTCTTTCACACAAGATCTGAGGTCTTCCCCGCCGATTCGACCTCACGATATGCATGTTCCACACTCGCATGAGCCTGTCGCGGTGGCCATATTCAGTGAGTCGAGCTGGATCGCCCTTCACGCAGGACATCCAGACCCTGCTGCAAGTTCGACTTCCCGGCCCTCGTGAAAGCAAGGAAAACCCTTTTTCTAACGTGAAGAATTTATTTATTTCTGCCTACAAACTCAAAAAATATTCTGTCTCAGTCTTCAATACACATAAAAATCTAAGAAATCTAAGGGTAAAAATTGTTAATGTTACGGAAATTAAATGGTACTATAAAAATCAAGCGTTGTTCATTAAATGATGAACAAATTATAATAAACAAAATTGTTGTAGAACTACAAGATAAATACGAAGCCCCTTACAGAAAGCTAAAAAACTTAAGATAAAAATAGTGGGAATAAATAAAGAATATGATAAAACTAAACTACAAAATAGAATAAAAGGACAAAACGTCGTTCAATACCCAGAACTTTTATGCGTTGTTAATTATATACAAAAAAGAAAAGCAACCTACAGCTTTCTTGGATCTCGACTAAATAAGTTTTCGAATAATTATGATAGAAGGAAAATATATATGGTATATTGAATGGCAAAAATGTCCAGTATTTGAAGATTTAGAAATGAGATGATGCTTCAAATGCTGCGGATAGGCACATCAAATTTGATTGATACTAAAAAAATAACCTGCAATGTATAAACTGTGTTAATGTGAATGCTAAAATAAAATTAAACAGAAAAATAAAACATGCAGCATCAGATTTCAAAAAGTGTGAAACATATAAAGAAAATATTTCTTTGAAATTCAAATAATGAACAAGAGTAATAGCAATGATTCACAAGTGGAGAAAGGAATATGTGAAACCATTGTGGACTTAAGTAATAAAATAGAGGATTAATAAGTTGTCAATTTAACATCTAAAGATGAAGAATGTAAAGTCATATTTGAAGAACTCTGCTCTTTGATATAAAGATTGAAAAACACACCAGACATAATCTACACGGAAAGTCGGAAATTGGCAACACCAAGCTTCTACAACATTGACGGATATACAGTATGTACTACAATAAGAATTATGGACATTTCCCCGAATGTTATTTCACTGAAAAGACACTTCCCAGTAAAGGACGTTTTCCTGAACGGAAACTTCCCCGAAAAGGACAGTTCCGAGAAAAATACTTCCCACATAATTGTGCAAAACACACATTTACAATGTTTTCTGGTATAAAGCACGGAGATATCATTATCAATTGTCTAAAACGCGCAAATCATGTACTTTCTGGAGTAAAACGCGGATATCTCATTTTCTACCATGCTATACGTATATCCTTGTGATGTCTAATGGACATGTGTCGACGAATAGCGAGCATAAATCAAAAATAAATAAATAAAAAATTAAAACGATTTACAGAAATTAAAAATTAGTTCAAGGTAATGTCCTTCCAGGGTAAAAATTAGCAATAATAAACACGGAAATAGTACTAAACCGAAAAACGATATTTTCGTAACAGCAATCTATAGAGTCCATGTACTAAACAAAATCCGCACAAAAACACTTTCGTGTAAAAAAAACTCGCCAAGTACAGGATTGCTGTGAAGTCCTGTAATAAAAACTATTGAAATCA